>JAYRBT010000139.1:48804655-48830035 GCA_036023395.1 Myiotriccus ornatus
GTGGCAGGGATCTATTTTTCAGTCTTTTCCCTGCTGAAGGGAGAGAGCAAAAGGGAGAAAAAGCAGCTCTCCCCCCTCTGAACCTTTCTTCTCTCTCCGGCTGCCAGCTTCGACCTTGGACACTTTGTTATCTCTTTGCTGGAATTCATTTGCAGGGTTGTTTCTCGTGCAAACAGTCAGTTCTTCAAAGATTTTTTTTCTCTTCACTCTTTTACAAGAGAAAGGGGGGGCTTCAGTGCCACACCTGCCCCCAGCCCAGGCTGGGGGAGGAGGGGGCCTGGCCCTCCTCAGGCCGGCCGCTTCTTCTACATGGCTGCTGCTCCTAATTTCAACTGTGCAATCCACCTTCTCTTCCATTTTTCTTAAATATGTAATTAGCAAAGGCATTACTAAGAGTTTTGATTGGGTTTTTGTTCGGAAATCTACCTGGACAAAACCATCCACAGCCCCAGGGACGGGCTGGTGGGCAAAATCACGACAGACTGTCAGCTTTTACATAACACCCAGTTTGTTGAGCATGCTGCTCCAAGTCATGAATTACTGGTGTTAAAAAATTAACAAATTAGTTTTTGGATATTAGCAGAGCAGAATACATACCAAAATTGCTTTTTCCTTTCTGTATTTTCCTTTTTTCTTTTTTTTTTTTTCCCTACTGAGGAAATGGCATAGCAGGAACCAATCTAATAGATGTACAGAACAGCATCTATTTTTAGTAAAGCAGTTTTCACTAGATATAATTTGGGCATTCAGAATAGAGTATGTGAACCCTTGCAAATTTAACTCCTCTGGGTTAGGAAATAAAGCCCATACTTTATGTGCCTAAGTGATTTTCTGACTTTAGGGTATGATCCTGATTTTGGTCTGGTTTTGCAAAGTCACAAACTCTAAGTGACTCCTGTATAAGTAAACAAACAGGATATTCACTTATGTACCTTACACAGCAAGAACATACATAGATAAACCAAGTGACCTGAATGAAGACAGATTCACACAACTTGCCTCATTAAGACAGACTGCCTCTAAACAGCTATGCGTAGAGGAGGCATCCCAGCAAAGCCTAGATCTTTTCATTTTGCATTACATTAGTGTTCTATGTATTCCACATTTGTTTCTCCCATCCCCAAATATAATACAAAAAAATAGTACAAAAGAAGTGATTTGTTCGTCTGTTGTGGCTTCAGCCTATTAACTTATCTGTTTATTTGCCTCTATATGTAGATTTTTCATATGAAGCCAGTGAAAGTAGTATCTAAGCAACAGGCTGAACATTTCAGCTTTGTCCTGAGGACTCTATTCAGCATTTAGAATGGAGCATAAATGTAGGCAAGTTGTAATGGCTATGAGGAGTTTAACCACTATGTTATCTTACCTGAGTTTGTGCTAAGCAGCTGTAAGCAGTGTGTTATTTAAATGGTTGCTATTTCCTGCTTGAGGCAGCACTCTCACTGTTGTTACCACTAAAGAAACTACCCCAGTGATGGTAACCTAAAGAAATGTTAGGAGAAAGATAATACTAGAAGCAAAATAACACAGGGAAAAAAATAGTCGAAAAATAAAAATCAATGCTATACTTTGTTATAGTCTCCACATCTGGTTGCATATGTGGGATTTAGCAGGATTTACTTTCCAGATATTCAAAGCAGGCTAATAAGTTTTGAGAGCTTAGGATGCTATTTGAATTATTTTATATATTTCAAGGACCTGCTGTATTTTTTCACCTGTAGATTAGTGTGTTCCTTGGAAGGCTTCTCAGAATTTCTGTTCACTCATGCCCATTCCCCGCCAAAACCCAAGGCAGTGTGGTCCTCAGTACCAGACTCTGTTTTAGCCTTTAAGATACAAATTTTAAATTTCTACATATACTGTGAAGTATTTTATAGTTGTGTGATGACAGAGCAGTACAGATGTATATATGAACTTCTGCACTGAATGTTTACAACATAGTTTTTTTCTAAGTTTTCAGAGATAAAAATTTTCATGGTCACAATGTCACCTTTGTGCATAGGATTACAAAAAATATATTTCTACAAAGCAGAGAGCACTTAAGGATAGTTAAGAGAAATAAAACTTGGCAATTTAATCTTGAATGTCTTGACAAAGGTCCATATTTTTGCTGTTCCTAATAATGTCTTTGTACATATTGACAAAGTTGGATTGTAGCTATACTCCCGTGTAATAACTAATACTTTTACAGAAAAGGTTTTATTCGGAATTATTGCCAATCCTTGGCTATTTGTAAATTCCCAGATTAATAATGAAATCTCTGTTATGGTTTCAGATTTCCTGAAGTAAGCAAGTTACTAGTAATTCTCATTTCATTTGAAATAGAGATTGCTTTTGTTTTTGTCCTGTGCACCCTTTGAGTCCCTGTTATTATTTTCCATCTATTTGAACAGGAAAAAAATAACACTTAAAAGAGATGTATTAAAACTGATGATCATAGCAGATAGCCAGAGACTGTATCCATTATGTTATGAATAAATCACTGCACTGATGAATAATGAAGGTTGATGCATCATAGCAAGAAAGTAGTAGCGAGGGAATGCCCCAATAATCTAGAAAAATACTGCTTAAGATACCTGTCTAAAAACTAAAAAAGAACTTATTCATGGGGGAAAAAAAATGGGAAAAAAAAAAAATATGGCAAAGAATGTAATTGGTACCAGGCAAGAAAATGCCAAGGAATGGGAAAAAAAGGAAAAATAAAAAAGGATGACTAAATTTACTTATCTTTTTGTCTTTCTTCCTGACAATTCTGTGTCAACATAACATTATTTTAGGATTTAAAAAGAATAATTTTGCTTTTTTTTTAACCAATTTCCAGTTAAAATTCTTTTCTTTTTGGATGTTTGCTATTTTCTCTGCTAATTTTCTATTTGCTTCCTAATGTCTTATTTATACTCCTGTGCTGTTGCCATATTTCTTTCCTTTTATTCTATTTCAGTATTTTTTCCATTGTCTATCTTCTCCATTTCTTCCCCTTACTCCAATCTTTTTTCTTTTTTTTTGGCTGTCCTCCATCAAAACTACTGCAGTATTTTTTTTTTCATACTATTCTTGCCAGTAAAATACTACCCTTGACAAAGAGAAAAAATAGGCTGATGCTCTGGAGGTGGCTGGAAAACTGGCATAATACCACTGAAAATAATCCTGGCATGGGACATACTAGACAACCTATAAACTTTTCCATATATTGAACTTCGAGGTTTTTCTGGAAGTAGTATTGGGAGAGATTCCAAAATACTAAAATCTGTCATGATGTTTTAATTGTGAAGGGCTTAAGGGACTATGGAGATACTCTAAACCACCCATTTCACACTCAGTGTTCATTTTGCATTTCATCTTGTTTTAAATTAAATAACAATAAGATGCTTTAACTATTTCAGCTCAGCCCTTCACTTTTTCTAAGCAGATGAGAAGAGTTTCTGTGCCAGGGGCAGAGGCAGATACTCTTAAGTAGGCTTTCCTCTGGAAAAGAGCAGTGTGAGTCCTGGATCAGCACTACAGTGCAGTGATCAGCACTACAGGGTGAGCCTTCTGGCAGTACACGTAAGGTGGAGGAAGGGCAGAGCTGAAGATTAAGGCAGAACATAGAGAAGTTAATACCTTGAGGACTGTAGTATGTCCATATGTTGTCTTTCCTTTCTTGCTTTCCTGTCAAGCTTAGCTGGACTTTCTAAGCACTGACTTTGAGACTGTGGACCTGTGTAGAGGGATCTGAGGGTTTTCTTCTTGGCTTTTTTTTATGGAACCATTATTTTTTTAGTCTTCAAGAAAAAGTACTTATGTATGTTTGGGCACAAGCATTTAATTATTTCAATTATTGTTTCCAATATATTGATATACACACTTCTGAAAGACTGCAGAGATATGCCATATTTAATAGAAAACAAATATCCAACAAATATCCAAGGTCATACTGTTTCAATCCCTCAGGAGACAACAATTATTAGTACAGGAGCCAGAAGAATACATGGTAGAAGCCAGCGCTGACACTGGCACATTAAACAGTCTTATAAAAGTTCAACAAACCTTCAGAAACAATAATTTGACATCTTAGTTTCCTTTCTCCTTGGTCAGCTATCCATTTGTTATGCAACTGCAATATAAGACAGCCATTTGATTAAGAACTTTTATTAATAAGTATTCAGACTAGAAAGTGTGGGGGAAAAAAAAAACCACAAACAACGAACAAACTAACAGCACTTGAAAAAGTGAAAGATTCATTCCAGATTTGGAGCTAGTTTGCATTCCCATTTCTAGCACATAGGACTGAGCCTTTTATTTTCATATCTTGCTGTAAGTCTTTGCCAGCCTCCTTCAATTTCCCAAATAGCTTCTGCTTCACTACATTTCCATCTGTACAGAAAGGGCATGGACATAAACACTGATAAAGAGTGAATGAAATCTTCCCTACCTCCCAGCTAAGGCAGGATTCTGGCAGGCTGTATTTTTCTTTTCAGAAAGTATTATGCTGGGGATTTAGTCTTTTATTATGATTTAAGAGGGATTTTCACCAGGAAGCTGGCAGCATCAAGCTTTTTTTGCTAGATGTGGCAGTGCTGTATGATATATAGGTGTGCATGTCTTTAGGCTGCTGTGACAACCTTCCTCAAAACAAAGTACCATTAACTATAACTTCACCTTTTAATCACTGCAATAGACTAAAATAGATTTTAGTCTTGCATTTTTTTGGTTGAATTTTCCTCTGATTAAGAACAAGATGGAAGGTTGTCATACATGTGCCTGCATAAGGAAGGGAATGTAAGAGCTATAATTTCCTCCATGGACCAGGGAGATATCATCCGGCTATGAGTGAAAAACAGATTTCATGAGGATGTCATTTCCCACCTTAAATAAGCAAGAAACACTAGGATGGTTAGGTGCAATCCTGACTTCTTTTTCCCTATACCATTACTACACTGGTAATACGTGGTACAAATTTATCTGAGCCTGTTGAACAATCAGTTCAACAGAATCAGTTCATCAGTTATCCCCCTATCCATCTACAGCAGAAGTCAAGATTCCAGATTAGCAGAACTTGAGGTATAAGGTGTGGTTAGGAATTACTCTAGGTAATAATAATTTATTTTAGAAATCAGTAGAAATAGACGAGTCACTGAAAAAACCCCCACTTTGCATCTCTAGTTCTGTTTTCTACACAAGGAAATTTTCCATATGAGAACATTTCAATTAGGTAGAAGTGTAACACATAATCAGAATCAAGCTGTTCCAAGTGATGAAAATACTAAGAAAAAAAGGATTGGCCTCTTTGTACGTTGAAATAAATACCATATTGTATTTAGCAAGCGTTCCTGCAAATCATAGATACATCTATTGTTGAGAAAAGGGCACATGCATGTCCTAGAAAACTACAGTTCGATTACTTAGAACAGATAAATGTTTTTCTATAACTAAATTAATGTCATCATAACTAAGCTCACATAATTCTCATTAATATCAATAGGAAGCTGATTCCTAGAAAGCAGATAATAGAACCCTTACACAGTTACAAGAAGCAGATTTGCAGCTGATTAATTAATAAAAAAGATTAAATTTGCTTATATCCTCTGATCCTTTCCAACACAGTTGCAAATCCATATACAGTCTGTGCCTTGCATTCTCATAGGTCAACATCTATTCCTGAGTCCTGAACTCTCTTGTAATGTAATATAATGGTAGAAACTAGGAAAAAGGGCAAATAATGTTCTCCTCCATTTAATTGTTTTCCTTTCACTTCCAGGCAGTTCATCAGAGCTTCTTGCGTCTGCAGGTACTTTCCCGCTTGTTCTTTGGAGTCATGTTCAGCCTCATGACTTGAGGTTGTGGAGGCAGTGGAGGCAGCTGTGTGAACACATGCCAGGATGTGCTGGAGGTGTCTGCAAGAATAGGAGACAAAACTGAAATTATTACAATGTTAGAGAAAATAATTTTCTTTGTAACTGTAATAAAGGAAAAACATGAAGGGGGAAGCAGACTGCAAGAAAGAATTGTATCCTCTAATGCTAGTTGCACAAATTAGAAAAAATATGTGGACTTCTACTCTGATTTGCAATGGAAATGAAACTGTGATTGGAGAGTGACAGTTATAGTGCAGGTTTTAAATTGTCTGAAAGACAGATGCCTGAACTTTTGCTGTTGTCTGCCATGACCTGATGATATAACATGAAGGAAAAGAATGTAAGCACTTTAGACACACTATTTTAGTGCTGTCCAGTTTTCAAAACCATGGCGACTATAAATCCCTATATCAAAAATCACTGTGGATCAAGCTATGCTTTGATGTGATTTTAGTTATTAGGGTTATATGAATCTCATTTAAACAGAGCTCTGGCAGGCAAACATTGCCTTAGTTTGTCTGAATGTGATGTTCTTCTGCAGATGCCCAAGAGCAAAGTGCACAAAAAGCACATCACAGCATGTCATATGAAAGTCTGACAGTGTGGGCAATGGCACTTCATGAATTTCTACAAGACTTCTGTCTCATACTGGTGAATTGTCTGACTGTTCAAGTCAAACAACTCAGAAGTGATCAAAATGCTTCAAGGGATAAAGAAAGGAGAAAACTGGCCACTCCTTCCACGGAAACTCCCTCCCCACTTCTTCCAAGAAATTTTGCACGCCTCACTGTTTGGTGAAATACTAGGCAAAGAAATCCCCAGAAAAGACCATTAAAAGGTATCTGTGAAGGTTTTTGGCTTCTCAGACTTCCTGCGCGTATGTCATGAAACGTCAGTCTGTGCTAGGAAAAGAGAAACTCTTTATTTTCTTCTGGGACAGCTGTCCTTTCTTGGTTCCTCCTGCTAATGCAGGTGCAAAAGTAGGTGGGGAGACAGAGGAAGGATTTGCCTCTCTTACACCAATTTATCAAATTTTTAAGCAAGAAAAACAGCATTTTCACCTGTTGCCTCTAAAGAACATCTCCTGACACTTCCATAGAAAAGTGTGAGGTCCCTGAAAATTATGCAGAGAAGACAGTCGGGGGGGAGAGGGGAGCAAAAGCAGACAAAGGTGCAGAATGGGAGAACAGGTTAGGCAGGAACCAGAGAAAATGCAGAAAGGATCTTGTGCATTTTTTCATGCATCCTCCTGTTCCTTACCATCTTTTACCATACAGTCATCATTTGACTGATGATTGATTGATATTTGAACTTGATTGAAAAATTGAAATTTTTCCGTATACTGAGAATGAATGCAGAATCTGCTTTTGGGGCAAAAATATACTCAGTTCATACTATTATCTTTGAGTGCCATGTTTGGATTTTAATTGGTTTGCCCACCCTGTTCTGTGCAGTAGAACATATGTAAAATAATCAAACTTTTCATTTTTAAGTATTTATGGAAAACAGTATCCTAAACTGGGAAAAATGGGGAAAAAAAAAAGATAGGAAGAAATGGACAGAAAAATGAAAGATAAAAAGAATTGATTTAATTCGCAAACTTGGGAGACAAATTTAATCTAAAATACAGATTTAATTATCAGATATTAAGCCCCATGGCAAAATCTTATGATGCACACAAAGCAAAAGAAACCTTTTGCATATTTCTGGAGTAGGGGTCCTCCTATTGGAATGACTGGGCCATGAATGTTGGCAACTCACTAGACACTAATTAAATTCACTTTTTACTTTTTTTAAAATCTTTTTCCTGTATTGTCTTAAAATATTTCAAAATGGAGGAAATTGTGGTGAAATTACAATATCTAAATACAGTGAAGACAGTTTTTCTTCCTAGTTCATCATAACATTTTTATAACAAGTTTTTATAACAAGGAAGATGGACCCAAATATAGTATTTTTCTATCTGATTTTCTAGATCTTCATTTAATGAGATCTGCTACATAAGTTGGACTTAAAAGGGAAATTTTTCTGTGTTAAACTTCCACTTTTAAGAAGAGCCTGGATTTGGCTTGGTATGCTTTTCCCCTTTTTTTTTTTTTCTTTTTCTTTTTTTTTTCCAAATGGTATTTTAAAAGGAGATCAGGCAAATGAGGTCAGTTAGGATTTTGAAGGCAAATATCCCTGGAAGCACAGGACTTTATTTTCATTTAATAGCCCTTTGGATCTGTATATAATATGCCCCCTGCCTAGGGACACAATGTTGTTTTAGACTTAGTATTTTGGACCATGCCTAAATTAATCCTGACCCTATATTTGTAGTTTTGAAAGCCAGTCTACTTTGGTTTTGTAGTTAGACTCTCCCAGGTAACAGGAAGCTAGAGCTTTGGCTCCTTAGTTAGCAGCTGTGCACCCAACTGAGTGTGTTTATTATAAAGGAAGACAACTCCTCAAATTTCCACTCTTGGCGTGACCATGATTGGGTTCAGTCTCTTTTTCTGGACATCACTGAAGATAAACATTAAAGGCAGTTTCAATGTTGTCTCATAAAGATTTGGTTGACATAATGTACCATAATGATATATTTCTAATCAGGCTATTTAGTGTTATCAAAGGATCTTTTAAAAAATGAATCATGGTGTGTCATTTGAATATAACCTAACTCAGACAACTCTGTATAATGAACCAGTGCAGTATAGCAACTGAATATGAAATGAAGTATTTGCCTAAAGCATGCAGGTGATAACAAAACAATGGGACATTGTTGACCCATGGAGAAAGCATTTCACTGCTCATTTGAAGAAAAAGATTACTTCTATTTTGATCTCATTAAAAAAACTGGAAAATGTGTTCTACAGCATTTTTCACAAAAATGCACAGCATTTTATTGTGTCACACCTAATTTGGAATTTTTAAAGTGAGATTTAAGGAGTACAAAGGTCCAGTTCAGCTTCCTAACATGGGAGGATTTTATTATTAATAGGTATAGATCAAATATAAACCTCTATTAGAAAACATCATGAAAAAAACAGCATTTAAAATTAGTTTAAGTCTCTAGTGTATATTTTTGTAGAGCTGGAGGTTTTTGTTTCTTGTGATATGTTTACGCATTCAAAAAATGATTCCTTTCCACTCTCCCTTCTATTTAATTCTCTAACAGGCAATCTTTCCCTCTGCACCTCCTAGCACTTTCACTGCTTTTTTGCATGATTCATTGAGCTTTTTGTCTCACATATTTCATCCAAGTGTAACAAATCCCCTGAAGCCAGCACTGGTCTAGAAAAGGCTGAGGATGGGAAAACAAGCTATTTCATATCAGGGTTAAAGACTTTAGATTATTGTTCTGCATTATAATAACAATAAATTTGTCTACTTAGATTTTTCTTTTTAAATCAGAGTTCTAGTTGAGATAAACTCTGATTTGTCAGGCAAAACTGTATCAGGGTAAATGAGAGTTCTTTGATTTCAGGGAAGCTAGGTTTTCACTCAATTTCTTTGCTTTTTAAGTTTCTAAGATACAAATCTCTGTTCTGTTGACCTAATTTGCTGCATTCTCCCTTTCTGTTTCTACGTGGTTATTCTTACAGATCAGTGGAACACAAAGGTGCCTTCTTCCAAGATTTCCATTATAGTGAAAGCAATCACTTTCTTCCCTAGAAATATGCCTCCCAATGATCAGGTAGTCTCAATCAGCTCTTTAGGGAGCATTACTAGCCATCAATATGAAAATGTATTTGGTGCACTGCTGTATTAGGAATACATTTGGTCTAACATATAATTTATTACCTCTCTTGAACATTAAGCTCCTCTGGCCAGTGTCTGTTCTGATGTATGTCCTGAGCATGTTATCATGACTGAACTAACAAAGGTAACACTAAAAATAACCATAAGAAAACTAAACTGGGAAGCTTTCAAAAAGACAAAAGGTATTTTTTTTCTACCTCTTTTCAAATAGAAGTGTTTAAAGTTGTTGACCCTTTGGATATGACTGTTAAAATGTAACGTTAAGATCTCCCAGCTAGAACACTCTCAACCACAGATATTATTAATATAAATATAACATTATCAACAAATTTACTTTTAATGCAGTAAAAATGCTTGGATGGCAGCCAGCCTCTCTACCTCATATAAAAACACCGTCTATGATTAGTAGTAGAAATCTAATTATATGTTACAACACAATGCCTAAAAGATGAATAAACTGGCTGAGAACATACTCCTTCCACACATGCAAAATTTGGCCACACTCATCATATGTTTAACATTACTGATGAAGGTGTGCTTTTTCTCCCAGAGATAAGCATGGTCCCATAGGCCAAATTCTCCTCTGATTTACATGCAGTACAGACTCCCTGGGCTAAATAGTTAGAATATGCTCCATTGTCATATTGTGCCTTAGCAAAATTCTCTTTTTCTATCTATCATACATCTTAAAAGCATCACTTTGGAAAGGTGACATTGCTCTTGTGCGTGCCAGTAAAACCTGTCATCAGCTTGGCAGATGGAAATTAAATCAAGAAAAGCATGTAAGTATTCATGTAGGTCACAATCTGAAAAAATAATCCATAAAATTTTACTGAAGCTTTTTCTGCTTCCTCCACGAATTCAGTTACTGCAAACAGCAGTCATTTGTTGCACAACACTAAAACACATGAGAACTAAAGTTAGTTTTAGGTTCATGTAGGCAACTGCACATTTTAAACTGCCTTTGAACTACTCTAAATTATGCTACCCTTGAAGAACTGCATACCACATTCTTGCAAGTATAGATGGGAGCAGTGAAGTCCAATACATTCTCCTGCACAGAGTTGCCAGAGTTGATGCTACAGTAACTGTAGTTACCCAAGTTTTGCAAACCTCCCACAACAGAACTGGGGGTCTTACTTAATAATTTTTTGTTATAAAAATCTCTGATATAAAATTAGGCAACTGTAGTGAGGAAAATAGATCCTATATTCAGCTAAGGTGGTGGTTTCAACTTCAGCATCACCTAAAGTTGCATCACCTGCAAGGGGTTATGTCCTACTACGTAATAAATTTCAACCTCATAGAAGTAATTTTGCTTACCTTAGTCACAGAATCACAGAAAAATAGAAGGGTTGGATTTGAAAGGGGCCTCTGGAGATCATCTAGTCCAAGCCCTGCACTAAAGCAGGATCGCTCAGAGCAGGTTACACAGGATCACATCCAAGTGGGTTTTGAATATGTCCAGAGAAGGAGATATTCAATATTCCATAACCTCTTTAGGCAACTTATTTCAGTGTTCTGTCAAAACAAAGTTTTTCCTTATTTTCAGATGGAACTCACCCTTTTGGTGATCCCAGGAGCCAACAGAACACAGGCTGTCAACGACAGGTCTAAGATGCATTTGCAACATACACAGAGAATAAATAAAAAAAATATTTTTTAAAAAGTAATTCGAAGATTTTAATATTTTATGGGTTTCAGAAATATGATCCCTCAATTTCCAATTCCCATCAGATGGAAGAATGAGCAATAACTGCAATGTTTCATGATTTATAATATAAAGTGCACTTCATAAAACTGGAACCAGTGTTAAAACAACACTTATTAGTCAAATCCAAAATTAGTTGGCCATATTCTTAATTCTGTATTAATGCTTTATTAGTGCTGATATTTATATTACCTTTATTACCTGTTTGAAACACTTTAGTGTGTTCAGTAATTGAAATCTCTGTATTCCCTTGTACCTCAATGCATTGGATTTTAATTATTAGTTCCTGAAACATGTTGGTTTGATGTTTAATAGGACACATCTCTGTTTCACTTCAATTTTTCCTTTTAATCTCATCTTTATGTTTGACATCCTCCTTGCTTCCTTCTCTGTATTTGTGGGATTTGTCAGCAGTATTTGTGCTAAAAGTATTTTGAAACTTACGATGTAGAAAATAGCAGTTGTTTTATCTCCACATGTATACTACCAGCTTCATTTCTTCCACTTGAGTCTTTCAAATCCATGACTAGGTTAAGAAAATTTCCCATTACTCCTACAGCTCTCTTGACCTTTCCATATGCCTTTTCATTTACTCAGTCATTTCACACTCGAGCTGTTGTTTCGGGAGAAGGAGAAATACAGCATATTTTTGTAACTAGTTTATTCTCTCAGACCAATTCAAATTCAACCCTGTATGACACTGCAGACTTAGGAATGACCAGGTCACCACTGTTCTTCACTCAAGTAACAAAGCAAAGCAAATCAATGCCTATATGAACACCTGCACGGGAAAACATGAAGAAGGGAATGCTTTGACTCCTCTCTATGTTTTCTCACAGAATGGGGTGGACCAGTTGGAAGGAAAACCCAAGCATCTCTTCACCACAATGAATTTGTTGGCTCATTTATGCTGGTATTACAACATTTTTAACCCTTCTCCAAATTCTCTGCTCCACAGTAAAAAGGGATGAAGTAGTCTCATTCTTAGGGCTGCTGCTCATAAGGAAGGATTCTTATTTCACATTTCTACTGGTTTCATCTAATCTATAGCTGTTATTCTTAATAGCCCACCTAATGTAATCTTCAAACCAGATTTAAATTATGTTCATAATATTCTACTTTTCTTCATAAGACTACCTAATTTGTTAGACTCCTTTCCATTTTTACATAGGCATTTCTTGTGCTTTAGGAAGATTAAAGGCCTGCCAGACTTTATGAGTTTTTTTTTCCTATGGGCCTGGCTCCCACAAGAACTGCCTCCCACTTACCTCTTCCCTGAGCAAGTCAGAGCTTTCTGTCTTGAGGTCCAGGGCTACTCATCTTCTTAATCCCCTGAAGGATCTTCGGCTCCTCTGTAAGAGGATCATTACGGTCATGGCTCCCATTCACCATCATCCCAGCCCCAACAGTTCTTATCTCTGACACCCTCCAGAAATCTCCTCGTTGGCTTTTCCCTTACAGCAGGTGCCAGGGAGGTGGAAGTCCCCCAGGAGAACCAGTGCCAGTGACGAGAAATTCAACCATGACAGTTCTGTGTCCACACATGGTGCTATAGTTCAAATGTAGACACAAGGAATATGAGAAGACTAGCAGATAAAATACATTATTTCATTACTTCCTAGAAACATCTTAAAACAAACTAAGGTTGCTTTTCTGAGGCTGTTTTGGTTCAGGTTTTATTTTGTTTTTTGTACTTTTGACTTTAGCAATAAAATATGATGGGTCTTCCTGTCTCCAGTAGAAATGTATTTGTGATCAGTTTAAACCCATTTGACTTTTGGTCAGCATGGCCATTCAGGATTTCATACTATAGTCATGTATAGTAATTGTACTCCTCTCAGCTTTCATTTTGTGAGACTAAATATGACAAGCTTCTGTAGTTTTGCCTTCTTTCCTTTTAAGATAGAGATATATTTTAAATAGATATAGTACAACTATCTATTTTGATAAAAAACCTTGTAACAGTGAAGTAGTTATGTACAAGTCATTAACAGCATTTTATGTCCCATACTTAATCATAAAGAAAATATATATTTAAATATATGCCTATAAATATGTTTGTTCCTTGGCAAAAAAAAGAAAAAAAAAAAAAAAGTCTGTCATTTGCAATGTAGAACAGTTACAAACTACCAACATGGCATTGAGGGAAAATAATGTGGTACAGCATTTCAACTTAAATACATTTTTAACTGTGTTGTGTTCATGTGTCTGTTTTTTGTCTATTTTCATGAGTTTTTCTTTTTTATTGTCTTCTAAAATGTGGGAGGCAGACATCTCTAAATTCTTTAGGATAGCCACCACTATGAACTTTACTTCATTATTTTTCCTTTACAGCTCTTATTAATATTATTTTGATAGTGATAACAATTTGTTTGGCTGCAAAATCAAATGTACTTTGCTATTACTACTACTAACTTTTTCATTCCCATGTGTTAATTTACTGTGTTATTCTTTGGACCCTTGACACTTTCATACCTTTTCTTTTTAGTTATTGTTAATTTATCGTTATAGCAGCCTCTAGAACTTTCTTTTGTGAATGCAGTCCCCTGCATGACAAAGAAATTATATCTTTGTATTGTGATTTGGTTCTATAATGGAACATTAGGAATAAAATAAGAAGTACATAAAGAAAGAAGAAAAAATATATGGAAATTACAAAAAAAATATTCGTATTTCATTATGATATTTTGTCTCTTGCAGAATAATATGAGTAGAGAGTAAGCTCCAAGGCATTACGAATAATTATTTTATATTTTATATAAATGTTGTTTTATACTAAAGAAACAGCAGCATAAGTGATACAGAAGCAAAGACTTAGTATAATCTTTGATCCTGCATTGCATGTGAACACCTTTACATTAATCAGTACTGTCATCATAAGCAATGGGGCTCTTCAAAGATTGCAAAAATATTTATATGTCCAGTGCCAAAATGGCACCTCCTGCTTAGGCATTTCACTCATATTAACTTTTGTGAATCAGGATAGGTTCTTGAATATTCTGTTATAGATCTGACCCTAAGTGTTTTGCAGAATCAGAGCCATGCCTGACATTTCTTCTTCCTTTTTCACTTAGTCAACAGAAACACTGACATACAATATGGCAAGTTAGAATATTACTAGAATAATGACATTTCTTAGTTTTGTGCATTTAAAAACTCAAGCATAATCTTAAGATGGAAAAGCATTGTGTATTATATTTTCTTGGAAATTTTTCCCCATAATGAAGGAGAAAAGATTGTTGTGATCATCTATTCCAATATTAGATAACCTAGAGCAAAGAGGGAAAAATCTATACTGGTTTTAGAGGAGTCCTAATTTGCACTACTGTAGGGAGCTCCCAAAATAAACACTGCTGCATTAATTTCTGTGTGCTAGCCTGTGCATACCCATTCAGACACTAAGTACCTACTTATCAGAACTCCTGAACACCACAAACACAAGCTGAAGCCAAAGAGAGCTGATTGTGTAGACTCTACCAAAAATATATAAAAATCAAAATATTTATTGACAAAACAGTTACAGTTAGACTGTAGCTGCACCAGCACAAGTGTGTACTGCTACACCTGTGTCCTATCAGTACCTGAGGTTTCTGTATTTTATTCAACTTAGGTTCATAAAGAAGTGGTAGCAAGATAATATGAGATTCCATGTTCAGATGATAGAAAAAGGTGTGTAATTACATAAAAGCTGTTGCTATAGCAAATGAACATATTATATGCTTCAGGAACCAGGTATTAAAGAAATATAGCCTAGCTTTACTAAAGTAAATCATATCATACCAGATATATATTTTTGTTCCATCAAGCTGTTCATTTTAGCAGACTCTGGGAAATTGCTGCTTGAGAGTGAGAAAGAAATGAGCAGCTGAGCAGAACATCAATAAGCAGTACTTCTATGGAAATGACTTCACATTGATCAACATTTAAAAGATGTTTTTTAGAAAAGATAAATGAATGAAGAAGGAAAAAATAGTATATTCAAATGTTAACTACAGCCTACACTGAGAAAAGTGAGAAAAATGTCATTGTCATACTTGGGATACACTTGCATAACTATTCAGGCTATTAGGCCTAATTAACAGCAAGCTAACAGACTCTTGCTATGGGGGTGTTTTTAGGCAGAATATGTTAAATGTAGAGTTTGATACATCGGAGTTAGAATTTAAATTTAGGTTAGTTCAAATTTACATAAAAGACACATTTCTTTCCTGAAAAGGAACTATGAACTAAGTACTTTCAGAATGCTAATTCTGAGTGCTAAACTTAATGGTGAAAAAGAAATTGTGCATTCTTCAAGGAATAAATCAAATAACGTTAAAAAATCAAATTATTCTCTTTTTTTTTAATAAAATAATACAATTGAAATATTCTAATGAAGCAAGATTGGCTTATAATTCTTGGGGTTGTTCTTTCGTTTTTGCTTTCCTACTGTAGTGTAGTGTAGAGAATACTCCAAACTGCTACAGTATGAAAGCACAGGCTTTATTTTAACTTTCAAAAATGACTGACTCTGGACCCAAAGAACTTGTCAGGTAAAGCTAATGTTGTCATGAATAATTCAAACAAATCACTTAAGCCACAGTATGATGGAGCTGACTTCACAGTGGTAACCTTAGTAAATACTGTCAGGAAAGGGATACATTAACTACATTAGTGACTGAAACTTCCAGTCCTTGGGAAGTAAGAGTTGCTAAATTCTTTCTTGATTAACCTGACTGACAAAACTTCTCACCAAAAGTATTTTCCTGAGAACACATAGTTTTTGAGACCTTAATAACTATTTGCTGTGTTTCAAACACAAATTAGAGCTATGAATTACAATGGACTTTAAAGAAGAAAGTTCCTCCATTCCCAGAATTAAGCAAGCAGGCCAGTTTCTTCTGATTTCAGTCCCAGTAGTGCAACTAAATAATCTATAATACTAATGTAAATGTATACAATGCTGTTTAGGTCCTGAACGTACAAATTCCCACAGCACTAACTTTACACGTATGAGTGCTTCTGTTTAACTCTGAGAATTAATTACATAAATACAAACGTTTCTAAATTTTTGTAAGACAGGATTCCAGTAATTTTGTAATAATGAAACATTACACACAAATACCTCTAAGGTTTAAAAAGGATGAATTTTTGGTCCAGAAGGAAAATGTGAAAAATGAGCCAATAAGGAACAAACATAACATACATATTGAAGTGTTGACTGTTAGAAAATTGACCAGCTCAGAGTCTTTAGAAAAGACATTTCTTTAGAATGATGCTTTGTTGCCAACAAAGAATAAGATATAAAGGGACAAGTAAGATCTAAGAATTCTTAAAAGGAAAATATTAATAACTGTGAAAATGACAGAAATGACAACCAAATGGAGAGAAGAAATTGTGAAAGTGGCCGAGACACCTAGGCTTACTGAGTCAGAGTACAGCAGCCTCAGAAATATGATTCTGCTGGCAGTTTCTCGAACTCGTCTACAATTTTAATGTCAGTTTTTTGGGCTGATGACTTTTTGAAAGACAAGGTAATCATCTTAAATTCTTACTAGGTGATTTGTGTAATTATTGCAGACCTGCTCATAGTAATCATCTGGAACTTTTTCTGCATGATGAGCTACTCCTCCTCTCTCATTCTGCAACTCAGGACAAAGGACCAAGTCCCCTTGGCTTCACTGGGAGCTTACCAGAAGAATTTTCTCCTTATAAAAAAGTTAACCTAATTTA
This sequence comes from Myiotriccus ornatus, assembly GCA_036023395.1. Classification (NCBI taxonomy): domain Eukaryota; kingdom Metazoa; phylum Chordata; class Aves; order Passeriformes; family Tyrannidae; genus Myiotriccus; species Myiotriccus ornatus. The sequence goes on from JAYRBT010000139.1 coordinate 48,821,660, forward strand.
TTTACTTGCTGGGATTACAGAATTTTTTATAATTCTCTCTCTAAGAATCTCCAGTTAAAGTGCCTAATATTGGTATTTGTTCTTCTTGTACACATTATGCTCCACTTGGTTGTTCATTTTCATAGAGAAATAACGGTTTTTTACAATTACAATTTGAAAAGTGGTTATGTATCCTTCATGTTATCCAATCACCTTGGATTGTATTACTGAATGATTTTTTTTAAGATGATGCTGCAGTGTGTGAGACTTTAAAACAAGTCTCTTGGGAAGAAAACTCTTGCTTCCACCTCTCTGGTTCTCAGAAATGCTAAATGTTCTATTTACCAGATTTTACCAAATACAATTTCACAAGAGAATATGGAAACATTTTTTAAATGTAAAAAGGTTACCTTTAGCTAGGTAAATCAGTTCAAAATCTGACTGAGCAATAAGCCAAGTAAATGTATTAATTCCCGATATCCTAATTTCCATTTCAGAACTGGACAGTCTGAGCAGCAGTAAATGCATACTTTTATCTACATGAATTTTTTATAAGAATGACCTGGGTGATCTACATGATGTAGTCTGGATGATCTTCCTGACTTTCCTTTCTGTCATTTCCCCCTCTCTCAGCATGATCCTCTCATTTAAGTCTAGATTTATCACACAGCCTGGCCAAACCAGCACACTGACTGACTCCAGGGCAGGAAAGACTACAGTGAAAAGAAGTTTTTTATCTGAGGAACTTGTCCTGCCTGTGCCCCTCCAGGCTGCTTCCAAAAGGGGTGTTGCTGTTGTCGCCTGCTGCTTGCACTGTGTACTTGCCTAAGGGAACCTCCAAAAGACATTCTCACTAACATGAATTCTTCAGCCCTGTCTCAAAACACTCCCACAGATAAGGAAACAGATCAAGACAGAATTTAATCTGCGGATGTTTTTTCCCCTCTGCTTTAAGCATGAGAAACCCTCACATGTCTGAAGTTTAAGGACACTGTACCTAAAGATTTACATGTTTTCACTGTACTGGCCTTAGACTTCATTCAAATAGCACTCCAGGATGCTGCTGCACTACACACAATGTAAGCCTGTAAGCAGATGCTTCTTACTCCAAAGAGCACAAATATGTTCTCTGTGCCTATTCTCAAGAAAAATTACCTTTGGAATTTTTATGAGTTATTTCATCAACTCAAAGACAGACATTATTGGCCTGATATATACTTATTCACAGAGGAAACCATGAGTTGACCAAATAATGGGCAGCATATAGGAGCTTAATAAAGAAGAGTCTGCAAGCATTTGGTAAAAGGATTTTTCAAGTGCCTCAGGCAATGGCTGTTGAGACTAGGAAGAATGTAGCACTGATTCTCCCTTCTTTACCTGATAATCCTCAGAAGAAACTTCTTTTCCTGAGTAATACATTAATATTTATCTTATGGATGTCTTCTATGCAGCCTGCCAAACTCTGGTAGTTCTATGTGATAAATGATCTCATTCTGTTTTGCCAAACTATGTGTCCTTAGATTACATATCCTTAGAAACACAAGTCACCAAAGAGAAGCTTTAAGATACAGTTCCTCTGAGGCCATGGCCTTCGAAGAGGAGAAAAAAATGCAATTGTCCCCTTGCTAATGGCACCACATATGGCATGGGAGCAGCTCAGTGCTGCTCATCAGTGTGATGCTGCAGCATCACAGCCATGCAACGCTCTGGCATGAGTTGTACTATACATGGGCAAACTATTATCCCATATTACACAGAAGAGGGTGGATATGAAATCTGTCCTCTTAGAAATCAGCAGAAACCTTTCAACTGAGTCCTCAGGATAAATAATATCTCCTACAGAAAAGAACAAGACAATGAAAACCGTCTCCTCTCGTGTCTTAAGGATTTGAACTTAGAGAAACACATGATAAAATGGTCAATAAACATTGATGCTGTGCTTTCTTGTTGCCTAGCAGTTCCAATGGTTTTTCTGACCTTTGAATGTTTTTTCCGACCTTTGTGACCTTTGAGTTTTCTGCATTTCACACAAAATAAACAAGGAAAGAGAGAATTTTATTTAGTTTCTTACAGTTATTTCCATTTTCAAAACTATTAATTGGTTTCAGTAAGTGGTCAAGGAAATGCACTGCAGAAATCTTTCCTGCCCATTTATTCTTTGTGACAAGCCCTTTCACTCCCACATAATTCATATGTTTGAAGAACAACACATCTAGTTGTCCAGGAGTCTTTTCTCAGTCTGGCAAAAATTCATGATCCAATGGGTGGCTGGTGGATGTGCCCTCCTTAACACTAACCATGTAAAAGCCAGAAGAGTTCTCTCTCAACACAGATTCAGTGTATAGCAAATGGAGGGAGGAAAGTAGCACCATGGACAGATTCGACCCACCTTGGAAGAGAGGTTGGATGAAGTGCTGTGCATGTGTACGTTACTGCTTTAAAGCAGAGAAGTCTACACTAGTGGTTTAAAAGGCCTGACCAAGCTTTGGATGACCACTCGTCTTGATCACAGTACACTAGTGAGGAAGTGACAGACTGCAGATGTATCTGCCTGCAAAATGGTAATTTTTACCCCCAGGCCTAAAGTGACTCTTGTTTAAATGAAGAACAAGCTGGGCTCCTGCCTCAGTGTGGCACAATTAAAGGCTGAACCATTAACATTTAGAGGGTTATAAAAAAAACAAAGCTAAAGTATTCCCACGCATGAACCACCCAGTATAACAGTCACATTTAGATCCAGCACTGATAGTCAGAGAAATGCAGTCAGATTTAGGCCTCAGATTTTACTGGCAAGAGCAATTGTACATCTCTTATCCAACATACAGGCACAAGTCTGGGCTATAATATATTCCATCAGCACAGCCTGAAAGTACATGCATCAAAAATCTGAATGCAGGTGAGCTGTGGCTCTTGGTAGAAACAAATAAGATTAAAAAACTCTACTACAAATTTAGTTGCTTCACAGCCAAGAATCCAAACACTACCATGTTCGAAATCAGTGTCTGTTATCTGGATCCTAATGGCAGCTGACTTTTTTTTCTGCTCTGAATCACCCCAATTCCATTGTCAAACTAGCGAGCATGTCAAGCTTCTCTGAAAACGAAGATTCCACAGCAAAGCTTCACGACATCAAATACAGCATTTGTGTCCCACCAGGGCCCATTAGATTTGTGCCACCAGCACAGCTGAACACTGGTTTCTTTTGTGCCCTCAATTAAATGCTTCCTTCACTCACAGTAAAGGCATGCTGATAGACGCAAGATGGGGAAAAATGCTGTCATATGCATCCTGCTGGATGCTACTTTTGGAAGGACCATCATTCTAGCACTCTGCAAGTGTTGACCGGCGGGACAATGTAAGAGAGGCACAGGCATTTGCAGGAGGCTGGGAGATTTTAAAATGTGTGTGTGTGTGTGTGTGTAAATAATTTCAAAGCGAAGCCAGCCAGCCGAGGCGAGGGGAGGAGCTGGGGTAGGGGCTTCGCTCTTCCCTGAGCGGAGCCTGGCAGCGCCGGAGCGCTTTGCCAAGTGGCAGCCGGCTCTGGCGGCCGCTCGGGACCGAGCCCAGCGCGGCTGCGGCCCCGCCGGGCGGAGCGGGCAGGGGCAGGGGCAGGGACAGGAGCAGGGGCAGGGACAGGAGCAGGGGGGCGCTCGGAACGGGTCGGGCCAGCCCAGCCCGTCCCAAGGGTCGTGCCGCCCGCCCGCCCGCCGTGCCGGAGGGCGCCAGAGCAGCGGCTCCGTCCAGGCGCTTCCGGGCGCGCCGGGCGGCGGGGGAAGGAGGAGAAAGAGGAGAAAGAGGAGGAGGAGGAGGAGGAAGGGAGGTGTGGGTGGAGGGGAGGGGAGGGGAAGGAGGGGTGGAGGGAGGCCGGCTTTTTTAGGAGGGAGACCCTCCTTCGCGGCCGCCCGCTCGCAGCCATGGCTTTGAAGGAGGCGGGCGGCAGCATCCTGCCCATCAGCGATATGGTATCGGGGCCGTCGGGCTCGCCGTTCCCCGAGGTGGTGGAGCTGAACGTGGGAGGCCAGGTGTACGTGACGAGGCACTCCACGCTGCTCAGCGTCCCGGACAGCACGCTGGCCACCATGTTCTCCCCGTGCCGGGGCGGCCCGGCGGCGGCCCGCCAGCTGCCCAGGGACAGCCGGGCACGCTTCTTCATCGACCGCGACGGCTTCCTCTTCAGGTACGTGCTGGATTACCTGCGGGACAAGCAGCTGGCGCTGCCCGAGCACTTCCCCGAGAAGGAGCGGCTCCTGCGGGAGGCCGAGTACTTCCAGCTGGGCGACCTGGTGAAGCTGCTATCGCCCAAGGTCACCAAGCAGAGCTCGCTCAACGACGAGGGCTGCCAGAGCGACCTGGAGGATAGCAATTCGCAGGGCAGCAGCGACCGGCTTCAGCGGGCGGCGCTGGACAAGCGCTCCGGCTTCCTCACCGTGGGCTACCGCGGCTCCTACACCACGGTGCGGGACAACCAGGCGGACGCCAAGTTCCGCCGCGTCGCCCGCATCATGGTGTGCGGTAGGATCGCCCTGGCCAAGGAGGTCTTCGGAGAGACCCTCAATGAGAGCCGCGATCCCGACCGCCCCCCCGAGAAGTACACCTCCCGCTTCTACCTCAAATTCACCTACCTGGAGCAAGCCTTCGACCGGCTCTCCGAGGCGGGCTTCCACATGGTGGCTTGCAACTCCACCGGCACCGCCGCCTTCATCAACCAGTACAGGGACGACAAGATCTGGAGCAGCTACACCGAGTACATCTTCTTCAGTAAGTGCTGCCCGCGGCCCCGTACCGTCCCGCTCTTCGCCACCCCCGAGGGTGCATGGCGGTGTCAAGTTAAAATTACAGGTGCACCCCCATAGTCCAGCCCTTGCTTTCCCAAAGCAGCGTGTAGCTGGAGGGAAACGGGGGCTGCCCCCTTTCCCCTCTCCCTCGTTTCTGTCACCGCCACAGTTCAAATTCCATTTTGTGCGTTGTGGGGGCGGGACAGGGCTTCCTGATGCCCCGTCCGGAGCGCGGCGTGGAAGCAGCTCCCCCCACTCCGTGAAGCAGCCGGAGCTGCTGCCACCTTTTGGTGCCGAGGGGAGAGCTGACCCCGACGTGTCGGGGTCTCCCGGGGGAAGTCGCGGTGGTTCGGGATCGGGGGGCTGCGGCGCCCGGAGGGTCCCCGCCTCGCTGGTCGGGCGCGGGTGCGGTGCGGGCGCGGCTCCGGCTTTGCTCCAGCGCGGAGGGTTGCGGTGCTCCCTGCCAGCCAGGCGGCGCAGAGATCTCAGCGGCGGAGCCCCGAGCAGGGAAGGGTTTTAATATTTTATTGCTGCGTTTTCTTCAAGTGAGCGCACTGCGCCTGGGCACGGCCCCCGGGAGGGAAGGGGCAGCGAGGGCACAGCCAACTTCCCGAGGAGCAAGAAAGAGTCTGGCTCCAAGGCGGTCGAAAAATGGAAAAGAGAGAATAAACCACTGCATAGCCAGTACACAGCTCCTGAGCAACTTCGCTAGTTGGCTGCGGGTAGCCTTGAAGGTTTCGGGTCACTCGCAAATCGGAAAACCGAGCGATGACGAATGAGTTTCAGTCTGGCAAAGTATGTAGTGCTATGTAGGGCACTGGCTGAGCAGCGGGTTCGGGTAATGAAACCTCAGCTGGAGAACACCAACCTCTGGCAGAGATTTGTCTCTGAAAGAAAGAGGCGGTCTAAAACGTTACAGATGTGTTTGAGAGTCGAGTGAGCCGGAGGAAGAGAGAGGTGTTGTGAATTCACTTCTTTCTTCTCCTGCCTCTGTGAGGTCTCATTGCTCCCTAAGCACACGAGGGACGAATTGCCAGAGCATCTGCCTGCCTCTGTGGTGAGGTGGGAGATGCAGACTCTAACTTCAGTAGTAGGGCAGCTGAACATAAGCAACTTGTTTTGCGTGCAAAACTGGGCTTAGGCACAATACTTAAAAAGGAGGAAAGTGTGAATGGTTTTCTGCTGGGAGGAGAAATTAATTACATCGTTTGCTTTGTTATGTATTATAGAGGTTGTTACCACCCTTTGCTGAGCGAACTGAATTACTCAGATAATCTTGAAAACGGTATTAAAATAGTGTTTGAAGAGTCACTGCATAACTTATATCTGGTTATATTTCAATAAGATAAATAAAAACTGGGCTGTAGAGGAGCTTCACATTCTCCTGGGTGGACTTCTATTAAGTATTTTACTATCAAGTATTTTATATTGTTAAATAATTTTTTTGGGAAAAACAGACGTAATTATTTTCTAAATAGTAGAAATTCCTTGTTATTATCAAGACTATGAAATAGTCTGTTCCACTTGCTCAGAAATAGATTTGTAGGTCCATAATTATTTGTGTGCATTTGTGATGCTCATAATGTTTTAGTTATTTTTTTGTGTGTGTCATGATGAGGTTGCTGTATACAGTCCTCTAATTCACATCAGTGTTCCAAATTAATCCCTGGTGTAATACCACTGATTTATGTGGAATAATGCCAGGGATGAATTGGATGTTGTACATCATGGTTTTTGTTTTGGTTTTTAGTACTCCAGTTTCTGATGTTGTGAAAAGTAAAACAGTTATTTAATTACTTAAATTGAACAGTTAACTGAAAATTTGTCTTTGCTCATGTTTTTGGGTGGGTTGGTGGTTGGTTGTTGTTGTTTTTTTTTCTACTTCTGAGTGCAAAAAATGGCCGAGATAAAAGTAGGCTGAAAAGATGTCGAGCATCTTTTAATTTTTGTTGCTTGTTACACATTTAGAAACCTTTTTGTATAACAACTTTGTACATTATTTGGTGATCAGATAGATTTTTATGAGATATAGCAAGATGGAACAACATTTAAGAAAATCACCAAAGTGGGAAAAGAAATATGGGAAACACAGTGCCTGAAATAAATGCTTTAGGGGTTTTTATTATTTTGTGTTTTTTTTTTTTTTTAAACCTGACCAGATGATAGAGACTGTTGATTAAAAGAATACTTTATTATAATAATAATAATTATAAGATGCCCCGGATGGATTGGGTGCTTGCTGTTGCCTTGCCTGACTGCTGCACAAGAGTCCAGCAAAGGGAGAGCAAACCTTAGAAGCCTTAGTGCTCTGCATTGGGGTAGGAGGATGGGTCAGGATTACTGGCTGTAGGCTCTCCAACATTTACCAGGATCATATTCCTTCCTCGCTCACAAACAAGGGTTACAACACAAGGAGAAAAGCAGTTGCTTTTCAATTCATTATTTGCCAAATGCCCCCATGAACCCCATAAAGGAGACAGTTTTGTTTGGGAAGTTGATGATTTCAAGAGCTCTCAGGGAGAATGTACAACCCTGGACTGTGTCTTACAGACAAAAAAATATCAAGACAAAAGACTTTAGGGAGCCTATTCCAGTTTTGGCCAGTGCCTGAGGCTTAATTTGGTGCTAGTGGAGAAGAAACCTCGTTTTATGTCCTACTGGAAAAAAGCTGTTCCTCCATTTGCATTTGTTATTCACAGCATGAGCTTCTGCAACCAGCAGCAATTGTATTAGCTGTTGGTCGGCAAGCCTATAGCAGTCTCATAAACTTCTCTTTCACTGTTTCTCCTGAGGGCTGTGGACAGTTCTGCTTCCTAGTAATGGTAGATAGCAAAGTGATTGGAAACATACATGAAGATGTATACGTTCTGCCTGTTTTCTTAGGTCAAAAGTAGCTGAATAAGTTTCTCACCAAGAGCTGCTAAGGAATATTTGAAGGCCTGAGGTTTAATCTGTGGTTTGTGAAACAGTTTTCAGGTCTGTTTCTATTATCTCTCAAACTTTGGTAGGTTTTTTGAGTTGAAATACCATCTATCACTTTTCAAATAAAATGGAAATTATTTTATATTTTTAAATGTTCCAGCAGATCAAATTCACCTGGGATACTGCATATATAGTTAACTAATTTATGAACTACTTAATATCTAGGGATGGATTAGTTATTGCAGACTAATTCTGATTGAAAAACCAGAGGTTATTTTAAATTGCTTACCAGGAAATAATGCTTCAGCCTTTGGTAACATGTCCTGACAAATACAAAACCAGACTTTCCTTCTTAGTATGTATCAATTCTATAAAAAAATTTTACGTTCTTTGCCCTCAGTGGTGTTCAAACTATCATGCATGCAGTGACATCTTCATTTGAGTACACAATTAAATCCATGGCCAGAATTTACCCTGCATCTTGTATTGGTGGCTTAGTTCTGAAAAGTGTTCACATATCTGTTCCATGTGTCCATTACAATTCCCATCTCCTAATGGTCAATAAAAGGATTAAACTTTTATATGGTAGTAAAAAGGCTCTATCAGAGCCTAGCACAAACTTTTCCTTTTTTTGTTTGTTTTTAGCTTTTACCCCCCAGTAGCCTGGTGCCATGTTATTAACGCTCTCACTTCATCACAC
>JAYRBT010000139.1:48836678-48855389 GCA_036023395.1 Myiotriccus ornatus
CCTAGTAATCCAACCTCCCATCATAACAACACTCACATTTTTATTCTTCTCCTTTCAGTATTTACTTTTTCCACCTGTAGCTGAAGTAGTTTGGTATCTAAATTGGTGGAATTATGCCCCTAAACCATTGCATCTGTGATCACATTTAATTACAGGAAGCAGAATGCGATTGTGACAGAGGAGATTAGGTTAAATGCTGTCTGTCTAATCAGATCCCTGGCGACTGTCTCCTGGCAGTGCTTCCTTCCTAAATCCCACTGCTGGGGATGCCATGAATAAAAGCTGCATGGCCTATGTCCATGTCTGCAGAAAACAGTTTTGCTTTTCTGAGTTGAGAGATCTGATGTGGACTTGGGAGTAAGGCTGAAGATGAGTCACCACTGCCAAAAATACATATAGGGCTTTTGGGTGGGCTTGGCTTTGTGGGGCCCGTGGCTGGGCAGGGCAGGGCAGGGCTGTGGGAAGCTGGAGAGGGTCCCTGCTACCGTCTTGGGGTCTGCTGGCCCAAGAGGGCACAGCTGAAATGGGTCCTGGGCTGATTTGGGGAAATCCGGTGGATTTGTCAGGGCCAGAACAGCTTGGTGGTGTCGCATGGGGGTCTGGCACTGTGGGGGCCATGTCTGCGTTCTGTGAACACCAGCAAATCAGCCAAGGAGCTCTGGTCAGGCACCATAATCACAGGGCCTCAGAATAGCAGAGCAATGAATTGGGGTGGGGTATTCCACAATTCAAAAAACTTTTTATAAACAACATGAGAAATACCTTCTTGAATTATTTTTCTGTAGGAAGAGCGAAGAGTTCTTGATCAAAGGCACCAGTAAGGCAAGAGTTGCATCTAACTAATATTTATGCAGTGGTACAACACGGTGTTTGTGTTTCTGCAACCATGCTGCTGAAGCAGGTTAAATTCAGTAGTAATTACCTTAAATATAATATAATTACTATAAATATTCTTTACATTTGGCTGCCAAGTATGAATAGAAAAAAGCACCTGTTATAAGCAGTTGGTAATTTGGAAAAAAAATATTGGAAAAAATAATTTACTTTTTAGTCTATGTGATAATGTTTTATTTTTAAATAATATTTATGATGTGACTATATGAAGCCTTTCTATGTTGTCAGACTTACGATGCATATAAAGTATGAAGGAACCTTGGGGGTTGCTTAGCTGCATTTGCTGAACATACTAGAAATATTTAGAGATTGAGAAGATGTACTTTGGGTTTTTTAAAATATTTTAATACATGATTTTGGAATCAGGGTTATCCTCTGTCATCAGTAGTGAGGCTACTGGCAAAAATAGTTATCCTTTTTAATGACCCAAGTAATGAATCACATTTGAGAATAATATTACTCTGAAATTGACCTCCAAATCAATGCTTGTAATCTGGAATGTATTTTCAGAAAATATAGTCAAGTTCAGTGAAAATTTCTGTCTGCACTTTGAGTACTGGGCAAGCAGCAGGGATAGACAAATTTGAATTCAGACTGCTGGTTTGGAAAATTTAGTTTTTCATATCACCTCTGTGACTGACAGTAAAACGCACTTATTTATTTTCTTTCTTATCATGTGGTTATATTAGTGGTTTAGCAATCCAGAAATTGACTTTTACCATCACCTTGATTTCTAGCAATGGTTAGCTTTCAGTCATTAATTTGCTCAATTAAATCAGTTTATAACAGTGAAAGCAATACTAGTAAAAGCTCTTCATTATCAGGCTGTTATATTACAAGAGTATTGCAAGATGCTAGATAATTACTGCTGGTTCAGAGCGTGTTGCCATAATTTCTATTCAAAAAGGTATATGGTGTTAGACTGCGGATCAGGAAATTAAGACTATTAAATGTTACATGCGGTAGCCATATAACACTCAGTGTTCAGGCTTCTTAACAGACTGATAAGTTCCTTGATACAAGGCAAAATGTTTCCTCTATTAAGGCAGTCAGGTGTTGGAACAGGCAGTGATGCTATGCATGTTATGCATATTGGAGGCTTTCAGGACTTGTCCTGATCAAGCCCCGATAACTTCATCTGACCTTGTAACTTACCCTGCTTTTGACCAAGAGGCTGGACTATCCTTAGATTATCATGTGGTTCTCTTTTCTGATGTGATTTGCATTGGCTATTTGAAAACACTTCTCAGAAAAGGAAGGTAAATGAAATAGATACTACAAAACTATAAATTCTGATTATTCTGAAAATCAAAAACTTCAAAGCCTTAACTTTATGTTGTCTTTTTACTTATGTTCGTGTGTCCTACTTGTAGTCAGAATTGGAACAATTACTTGAGGAGAAAGTTTCTTATAGGACTTTCTGGCCCAAATTCATAACAATAAAACATTAAATAGGCCACAATTAAGAAAGCATCTGAAAAAATTATCAAAATACATGTTGGATAGCACTGCTGTTGTTGGTCACATATTGGTTGAAGAAAGAACTCAGATATTTAGCATATCACCACTGTTTAAAGCTTTAACCATTTTTATTGTCATTCTTTAGAGAGATTCTGTTTTTATCTGTCACAAAGGTGACATAAAACTTTGGATTTCTTTTGGTTTCTCTCCATTTCGATGTTTTTAATCAGTGTTGAGTTCCTTTAACATGACATATTTTTTTTCTGGAATTTTTCAGCCTCTGTACTTTTCCCTTAGCATACTTGAATCAGTTTATGTAGCAACTGCAAAAATGATGAACAGGATTACTTTGGCAGCCTGAAAAACTTTAAAAAAAAATCCTAAAGCAAATATGAACAATGCAGAATTATTTTTTACTAATACATTGCTGAAAGGATGCATAGCATAAACAAAGATAGTTAGTTATTAGGATATTTAAGCAATTTTAATTTTTTCCTTCTTGAAATTTTAATGTAAGAATAGAACATGAGGCACTAGTAACAAGGATTATACAAAAAGTTGTTGGCTGTTCCTCTTGCTTTTCCCACATTACTGAAAAGATTGCTGAAGTGATGTGTCTGGAGGCTCTTGGTGCTGTTAAAACTTCTCTTATGACAATAAACTAAAACAGAAGCATTGCTTGCATTGATTGACACCTAATGGATAAACATACATACATAGAAACAGAGAAGCAGCTTAATAAATAGATCTTGAGAAAGTTCTTATGTCAACTGTAGGTTGTCAAAACACTTTCAGTGTCAATGAAATTGTGTCAGTTATGCCTAGTAATATATTTCCTCCTCTAAAGTTATTCTCATGGGTGGGGAATGTATTGTTAAGGTACAGTGTATTTCCACCACCGGTTATGGTGATGGAGGGATTGGGCAGATTGGTACTGATATCCTAGTTACAAGCTCACCTCCATCTTCTTAGAGAAGGTTTGGGTGTCTTCATGGCGTGAGCTAGTCTGTCCCTCTGTGCCCACATTAAATATGATGCAAAATGTATGCTTACGGTATTAAAACCCTGTGGCTTTGGCTGTATTATGCTTCTGGGAGAGTGGCAGAGCTGGCTCCCCTAGAGAGGGGAAGAAGGGATCCTGAGGAGCAGCAGCTACAGGGATTCAGCGCATCCCTTGTTCTCCTAGGTTGGTGCAGTGACCTATAAGCAGTGGATTGTGGAGCTCAGCCCCTCAGTGATTTGCAGGGGTGGCCTCATTATTTCAAAACTTCTTTCAGGTTCTTCTCCAGGCTTTATTTGGTCTCTTAACTTTGCTTATGTCTGTATCATGAGCTACAAGCTTTTCTTCACAACGTTGAGGGCCAGATAATTGCTTTATATTTTCAAAGTCTGAAATTCCTATATGATTATTTGAACCAGGAGCCTACTGTCTACTGTGCTACATTTCATTATCTTTTCAGTGCCCTCCTTCCACCCATGTTTGTAGACTAACATTGGAACTACATTAGTAATGTAACAACACAGTATTGCCAAATATTTCTTAAATCTAATATATCATGATCTTAAATCTATGCATCATATATCATTATATTTGTCTATCTATATTTAACAATCTAAATATTTAAAAGAAAGACATTACCTAGATTGTGACATCCTGGTTCAATATTATAATTGAGTCATATGGTGTCTTGGTAGGTACATAAAAAAGTTCCTTATGAAAAGTATTTTGCCTTGTAATGTTGCTGATGGACTTTGAATACTTGGCAAAATACTTTATTTCTTTGTCATAACCTGCATGAAATAGAAGGTTGTACCAATATAGTTCAGAATTACAGTGATATATCATATATAATTGTTGTTAGTTTGTACATTTTACAAAAGTTAAACGAATACCTGGTTGATCCATGGTGATTATTAGAATGTTTACAGTGTTGCAATGGTTTGTTTTGCACTATGGCTCGCAATACAAAAGAATTTCTAAATTATTTTGTACAAATTGTGTTATGTGAACTTTGTCACTGACAGAGCTTGTATTCTAAACAGAGTTTTGTTGTGACAAGGATGATACAGAATATTTGCACCAGCCAAGCAGTATGTAACGCTGTCTTGCTACAGTTATAGAAAGAAGTAGACTAGGGTGTTAAGTATTTAAAATTTGCAATCATCTCAGTGGTAATATGGAGATTACAACCAGTTGTAGAAATAATGAATAATATAAAGGTGTTTATAAATCACTGATTTTTATGAAAGCTCTGCAAGTTTTGTAAAATTATCCTATCTATGCTCCATTGGCTCATTTCATGTGCACTTAACTTCGTCTGTACAAACCTGGTCCAGGTGAAATGGGTCAAATCCTTTGCATGTTCATAGAGAACAACTGTAGGTAATTTCATAGGACACAAAACAATGGAAACTGGGGCTACATGGATAAGAATGTTCTTGGAAGATGAGAAAATCTTCAGCTAGTACAGATGAAGAGGCAAAACTCAAAATTTTCTGATTTTTCTGGTCCTGCAGGTTGTTATGTTGCAAACTTTCCATATAACATGATTTAGACAATCAAGTCTTGAAACTGAAAATTTAGAATAAAATATGTGGTAATTAAGAAAAGCTCTTTTCTTCCAAGAGATTCCCAACATTAAATACTTTAGAATTTTATTTTTAGTTTCACGGAGTTACACCAAATGAGGATACTGGGACTAAGGGCTCTGCTGAACCTGTCTGACATGACACAGTACAATCTAATGGAATCCATTGCAGCCTATCAAGTAAGGGATTTTCCCTAAAAGTAAAGGCTTATGTGAATTTTTATAAAGTAGAATGATGAATGTTATGAATATTGTGTAGGTGTTCAAAATTGGTGGAAGCTAATAGAATTTCATCTGCCTTTTAGTAAATACTTCATTTTTTATTATTATTATTTTTACTCTTTCTTTGTTATATTGATTTTCCACACTAGATGGCAGTGCCTTAGCACTAGTGCATGATAGGGGAATTGATTTAATTTGTCCGGGGTGGGGGTGAAATCCTTCTGTTTCATGTTTCCTTCTACATACATAACTCAAAGAACTACAGATAGGAGACTGTTTTTTGATGAGCCACATATGGATGGGAAAAGGAAGATGCAAATTATTTCCCCTCTTCCTTTGTACAAATGAAAGTCTGTTCAAGCTGATTGAACCAGGCTTGCCTGGGCTGTGTGTGGGATGAACTGGGACTGTCTCTCGGTCCTGTCCCCAAGGAATTGGGTTCATACAAACTTCAAGTGAATGGTGTACTGAGTTAGAGCTGCGAGTGCATCCAGATTCTGAGCAGATTGCCTCACAGTTTTGAGCCATATGTTGTCTATACTGAGAAGTTAGTGAGAGAAAACACAGCTTCCTTCTCTTTCCAAGAAAACCCAAGTGCTACAGACATGGAGATGGAGAGCTGAGAGATGCTGGGGTTCACCAAGATATTGCAGTTTTAGTGCTGTAATACAGCCAGGGCACATTCACCTATGAGCTGGGATGCAGTCCTGGAATGCATGTTAGATGAAAGACTGGAAGTTTGCTAACTTGAAGTATTTTAACTAACTGAAAGGTCTGTGGAACTGATGGTGAGGACTGAAGGGAGACCATGATTAGAAACAAATGGGCTCTGAAAGTGTAAATGTAGCAGTAACAGGTGAAAGCTAAAAGCTGGAAACTTGTAGGTGAAGTTCGACTTGAAATTAGGATACAATATTCAAAATTTATGGATGAGGGTCTTGGAAACACAAGGTTATTACAGAAAGAAAGTGTCTCTAGTGTTCATATTTTCAACCTTTTTTAAAGAAAACCTCCACCTAATCCTGTGAAAGGAGGAGACAGAGTTTAAAAAACAGCATATATATGTATATATATATAGATTCGGCAGTTAAAACAGAAGAAATAGACACACATCATTATCCAGAGAAAGTAAATACCTTAAAAGATAAGTAATGGTAGGGGAAGAAAAAAAAAAAAAGAGACCTGACATAAGAATGATTGACTGTATGAGATACAGCTGAAAGAAGGAAGGCATAAAAGTGCCTGGAAAAAACCCCACATGTCAGGAAATCAAGAATTGTCAAAGAAATATTTTCTCCTTGTGAAATTCCTGAAGAGTCTTTTCATTGTAGGGTTTGCTCAAAAATAAGATCATTGTTTCAAGTTTCAGTCCAATTTATGCTTCACGAAGGTAAGTTTGACACAATGCCTTCATCTTTTTCTCTGGAGTTAAACACTGAAAAATCAGGAAAGCTCTTGCCTGAGGCTGGGAAGAATGAATACATTTTTTAAAAGAAAATTTAACTAAACTTGGTGTCTCCTGGGACCTCACTGCATGCAGCTTCTGCCTTATTTATTCAGTTTTATTTTTTGCTACATCCCTACTGAATGAGCTGGATAAAACCAAATTGAAATACAGGAATACAAATTTTTCTCTCACTGAATCTGCCACAGTAGCTGAAATTTCATTAATACTGCTGGAAGGAAGGCAGGGCAAATAAACGTTTACCTATCTTCTACTGCAGCATTCACAGAAACTGAATATTTTTGCAAAATATGCTGCTGTTATTTGCTGTCATTTTTTGCATGTCACGAAAAGTGATAGTCCTGCTTATAATTTATTACATATCTCTGCCAGAGCAGAAGATGCAGATGGCTTGCTATAAAAATGCAATGCAAATTATGTTTGATAGTACCTCTTAGATGATTTCTTATTAGTTAGGGCAGGCAACAAATGGTGCTAAATTGGAATTTGTCAGGAATTCGGTGTTGGAGAGCGAGCCTCATGCTTGGGGCAGTTATGTGGGAGGTGGAAGTTGCCAGTTCTTTAAATCAGAGAGAACAAATGGCTGAATGTAGATTTCCCACCTCACTGATGAGTTTTCTCATCCCCAGGTTAGCTTTTCAAGGGATGTACCTATTCATTTTGCAAGAAGGAATTTTTTTCATTCTGAATTTGAATATAAATACTTGTCTCGGAGGTTTTCATAAAACAGAAACGTGCTTTCCAATTTGGCTTCTTCACATCAGAAGGAAGCATGACACAGAGTTGTTTGAGGAAAAAGGTACAACATGTCTTGAGAAAAAAAATGAGTATATGGACAATATTATGCTGAAATTTGAACTTGAGGAGGTTTCTTGTTCAGAGGGGTTGTTTTTCTGTTCTGTTGTGGTTTGGTTCTCTTTCATCTTGGTGTAAGATGATTAAACTGAGATTTTCCCTTTGTACAAGGAGTTTGTCTTAAATGTTCCAGAGCACACAGTTTCACAGACTGGATGATAGAGACTATTCAGAGATATAGGGCCCCTTGGATACCTGTATCCATTCTGTAGCTGTTTTCCTTTTTTTTTTTTTCTTTAACAGGCGTGCCCAGCGCTTTGCAAAGCAGCAGGAACTCTTTTTTTTGTGCGTGCAAGCAGAGAGCAATTCACTCTAATGGAAATTTTTGTCTTGCTCACATGGCAGTTCTGATTAAATCTGAAGAACAAATGAATGACAGGATGCTTCAAATCATCCAAATGACTTGTCTTTACTCATATCCATTGTTTAATTGAGAGCAGGAGGTTTGCCTTTAAGAAACAGGCTTTATAAGAATAAGGATTATCCCTGTTTGTTGACACAATTCTAATTCAAACTTTATTTCCTCAAAAAGGCAATGTGATCTTCCAGATTGTTTTCTTGGGTTTACTCTGGCTTTGCTTTTGAAAATCAAATCCAAACAAAGTGCCAAGTCTGTCCAATTTTGATAATCTCTCATTCATGAAGAAAACATTCAAGTTGTTCTCTTTAACCAGTGTTACTTATGGATTTGTACTGCTGTGTCCCCTCTCCAGAGTTTTGTTTGCCTCCTCTTGATTCTGAAATGTCATCTCCACAACAGGAACATCAGAGTTGCCAGTCTTGCCAAATTGATGTTACCACTGCTCTTTGCAGCTTTTATGCCATCCACTTGGTCAAATTTTGTGGATTGCACTTGAATTACTCCAGTTATCACGTGGAAGATATCCTTTCAATTCATGGGACTTGGGAGAAGCATCTTAATCATAAATTCAATTTTGAATGGCCTTTCTTGTCATAGATACTCGTGCAAAATATTCATTAAGTACTCCTGCTGTCTTCCTGATTTTTGCCCTTTCTTCCTTACTTGGATATATACATCTTTTTTTTCTTCTCCTGCCATCATGGAGTAATTTGGGTTGGAAGGGACCTTATAAATCATCTAGTTCCAAACCCCCTGCCATGGGCAGGGACACCTTTCACTAGACCAGTTTGCCCAAAGCCCCATTCAACCTGATCTTGAACAATTCCAGGGATGAGGCATCCACAGCATTTCCAGGCAAACTGTTCCAGTGCCTCACCACCCTCTCAATAAGGAATTTCTTCTCAATATCTAGCTTAAACATATCCTTCCTTCAGTTTAAAGCCAGTCCCCCTTGTCCTATCACTGCATGCCCTTGTCAAAAGTTCCTCTTTGTCTTTCTTGTAGGCCCCCTTTAGGTACTGAAAGGCTGCTCTAAGGTATCCCTGGAGCCTTCTGTTTTCCTGGCTGAACAGCCCCAACTCTCTCAGCCGGTCCTTGTAGGAGAGGTGATAAAGCCCTTTGATCACCTTGGTGGCCTTCTCTGCACTGGCTCCAAGAGGCTGATGTCCTTCCTGTTCTGGGTGCCCCAGAACTGGATGCAGCATTCCAGGTCTCAGAAGGGCTGAGTAGAGGGGCAGAATCACTTCCCTTGACCTGCTGGCCATTCTGCTTTGGATGCAGCCCAGGATGCAGTTGGCTTTCTGGTCTGTGAATGCACATTACCAGGTCATGTTGGTCATATTCCTCTTCAGAGGCTTATAAATTAATTCATTATCCTTTCCACTTGGATACGATTTTCCTTTTACCTTTCTTTTTTGGGTGTGTGTTTGTTTGTTTGTTTGTGTTGTTTGGTTGGTTTTTTTTTGTATGCGCATTTTGATTATTTTTGTTGCTGTTACTGTTATTGTCCACCAGTGGTTTGGCCTTACTCTTTTTCCCCCTGTTTATTTAATTACCTTGAAGAAGGATTTGGTTTTTTTTGTTTTTAATTTAAAAATCATTTTCTTTATACATTTTTTCTAATTGGAATACATTGTTCTACCAGCAACTGAAGATGTACCCATGTGTGTTTTTTTTACATGTAGTCCACTCTATCACATTTTATTTCACTTGTAGTGAAGTAAAAACCTTTAGAAGACACCAGCTTTGATTGTTTCTTAATTGTCTTTGTTTTCTCATCTTTGTGGTGCCACACATATGGAAAACAGCTGGCTCCCTTCTTTGCATTCCTTAACTGTTACTTCCTATGGTCACATGCTGTTCCAAATCAATGCGAGTTCTTTGGGTGGCATAATGGAGATAAGAGATTGGTATTTTCTTTATAAAATGCCATACTTCCTTCTTTTTCTTTCAATTCCTGTTTTTCAAAAGAGGGGCTGAATTACATAATTTCACTGTTTATGCATTCTTAATTTACTGCATTCACGAGTAAAATTCTGCAACATACTCAAAATCATTTACTACTTTTGGTTACTGCTGTAGATTCAAATCCTCAGTCCAGCTGAAAAAAACAAGTTTTTTACTAGAGAGAAGGTTCAGATGCAAGTGGAGGAGCAAGAAACTTCTGCTGTAGTCTGCAGGGCTCTGTGAATATGTTCTGCTGGGGGATCTACAACAACAGGCAGATTAGCATTTTTCGTGCTATCATTTTAACTGCCCTGGGTTATTCACAGAGTCAGAATGCTTAGTCAGAGACTGGTCCCTTGCTGTGTGTTTGAGGACAGTTTCCCATCGGATGCAGCCTCTTTTATAAAAAAATGTGCAAGGGAGCAGAAGGGCAGCAAGACCCCTTGGGCTGTCCAAGTTCCCACCAGTCCAGGTCTTTGGTGAATGTTTTCCTACAGTACAGGCAGATGCCTGCACCAAGTCCATCAAGGCAAGTGTTTGGCCCTCTGATTTCTATGCTTGCTGTGGTTACTACTGAAATCTACATTTAGGGGTCTTTTTTTTTTTAAATTTTATTTAGCGAATGCCTGTTTCTTTCAGATGTAGAGCAGTTATGTCACTTTCTTTATGTGAAGAACTGAGCACTGGCAGGACATACTACTCAAAAGCTAGAGCATATGGCAAATTGTGGCTGCCCTTACAGTGCACAAGTAGTAAAGATTTATGCTTTTTTATTTCTTAAGACAGGCACACATACAAAAAGTAGGCATAAAGATTAAGTAACAACTAATAAGATGTTGGAGTCTACGTTTTTATCCATTTTTTTGTTTGTTGTAACTTTTAAACTTTCTGCCTCATTTCTGGTAGTAAAGTAGATTCATGTTCTTTCTGCTGTTAGAGGCAATAATTTATAAAACTGACATGTAATAATATCTGTGCTAGTATTGCTACGTCATTACATAATGCATTTCTTATCTTTGAAAAAGTTTCTAAGAAATGAAAGGGAAAATGGCCAATTTCACCTAACTTGAAAATTATTTTATTTAAAAAAAATTTAGAAAGCATCCTAAAAATTAAATGCCCATCAGCTATTTTTATTACTCACACTGCATTCTGTGGACTTGATTTTCCAGTTTTAGGTGTGTAATTTTAGCATTGCCTCACTGTCATTTTAACTTTGTGAAATTTAATATTGAAGCAAGCATTTATGGAAAATACTGTTCTATACAAAGATGACAAGAGAATCATGAAGCATTAAAATTCAAGAGGGGTTGTCTGAGGAGGGAAGGGAACTTCATATTCAATTATGCTATTTCTTAAGAAGTCAACAACAAAAGACACAGGATATTTATCCGGAATGATCACAGCACTGTATATAGGCAGAAGGCAAAAACAGAACTGGCATTTTAATTTAAATATCCAAAATTGCTGGTCCTGAGCAACTCGGTTACTAGTATTAAAATTATTTTTTTTTCTTATTTTGGAAGCTCATCACAGTTTGGGAAGCTGTGTGTTGTCATCGGCTGTGCAGTTCACCACTCCTCCATTTCTGACATTTGAATACAGTGAGTGGCTTGTGGCAGCGCTGCTTCTCCTGGGGCTGGTATGAGCAAAGCAAGCTGGTGTCCAAGGCAGGGATCTGAGATACTTCATAGAGACAAAAAGTCAGGGCAAACATAGGAGTCTGAAAAGAAGGGCAGGGCAAGGTGAGAGAAAGTGTTTTCAATTTCTAAGTGGCTAAGGATGATTTAATTGATCGAGTGCTAGTACAAACCCCAGAACACAATGGATTCACAAGTACATCCCTGTTGGACTTCAATGAACATGCCTAGTGTTTTATCATTTTTGATCATAGTGCTCTCAGTTTCCTATTTGACAATTAAAGTATCAGTGGAGTTAAGAATATCCACCCTGAAACATTCTCTTCCATTAGCTTTAGTCCATAAGTTTTTTAGTACTAATTGCTGTTTATTTACTGTATTGGAGAGACCAATTGAAAATCCCTCGAAACTGGTAGAGAATTTTTGTTTTACACAATGAAGAGACAAAAATCTCAGTTCATGCATGTTCTTCCCAAATCACATTACATTACAGTTTTCTCTCCATTCTTAAACCACATATCATGTATTTTTCCTCCTTTTTGTTTACATTTTTAAAATAATTTCATTTGGGAGTGATGTTAATTTTCATTTGAAATGTTTGCCAAAAATCCCTAGGCAAAGGTTGCTGAATTTATACTCTTGAGTATGTAATTCTCCTTTTCCTGGCTGGAGGGTGGAACTTGCTTCTGAATATGATACTTTTGGGGGAAATAAATAATGAATGTTATCTCATTCCTCCTTCCAGCTTTCAAAAGAGTTTGAATATTCCTGAAGGACTTGGTTTAGTGGCAGACTTGGCAGTATCAGGTTAGCATGATTATCTTAAAGGTCTTTTCCAGCCTCAGTGATTCTGTGATTTTATGACATTAAGTTTGATTTTCTAGCAAATGAAGATGTGTGAAAAGAAAAGCAAAAAAAAAAGAACCACTTATTAAGTTTCCATAGTAACGTGTATAGAATATTTGCAAAAGTTTGATTTTTATTACAAGCTTCTGTTGTCTGGTATGAATAGATCAGTCTGGCATAATGAATTTTGCTTCATGTTTTACTAGTTCTGACTCATCATGGCAATATAGGCAGCAATCAGTGTGATGTTCAGATGAAGACACTAGTGTTCAGTGTCTATATAGACAATTTAACTTCTCATTGTGACAGAATTTTTATTCATCCACTGTATTTATTTAATGGAAGAGCCTTGTGAAGAAAGCTTCATTTGACTTCATTTGGTTACAGACCTCTTACAAAAAACATGATATGTAAGGTTTGAAATCCTATTTCTTCTCTTTAACTATTGGTGTTTTGTATCTTTGTGTTTCAAAATTGCTAGTATATGTTGTCCATTTGGTGATGCAAAGATGCTCCTTATTGATGTTCTGTTCTCTGGGAGTGAAATCTCTGAAAAGTGGTGCCTGTGAGGCTGTTACAGTTCCTGGAAGTACAGCAGTGGGCCCCAAACCTGCACATTCATGATTGCTTAAGTAGTTCTGCTGAGGATGTATGAAGGATGGAATCCAGCTAAGGTCTGACAAGGAATCAGTTGCAGTCTGATGCATTTTTACTTTAAAGGTTATGTAAATTAATGGGATACAATAATAATTTTATTTATGTGAGATAAAAGACAACTGATCACACTCATTATGATGTGGTCTGGAAAGATCAGAGATCCTCAGTTCTTCTAGTGTGGCTGTGTGGGAGCAGAGTGACAGTACTTTTATTACTCTTATCACAGGATAGGTCTTTCTTCCTTCAGGTTAGTAGTGAACCTTAATGTTGTGTATAATCCTGCATCTCCTTTTGTAGGAAAGGAAAGGTAAGGTAACCCAAATATTATTCACACATTTCATTAAAGAACAAAATATAATTAGCAATCAATTACCACAAAGAATTGGGTGAGGTTGATTGTTTCCTCTCTCAATCTTCATTTAGAAATATATTTTGTATCTTAAAAGCAAGGGTAAAGATTAAATAACAGATTTCCTCTAGGAACCCATTGAGATATCTTTAGCTTTCTGTTTAATTTTTCTCTCTGTTCAACTTCCAGCTGTACTGGTTGGCTTGTAGAAAAGTAGGATGCAAGCATGAGAGTGACATTCCGCATGCTAATGAGCTAGTCTTTTGCATTAATAAATAAATTTAAAGCCCTCTATATCAATTTAAATGTACATATGCATCAGTTTAGAAACTGTCATTCTATTCACTATTGCTACTTTTATTGATTAGAAGACACTTTAAAATGTCCAGCCTTAGCTTTAGTCAGAGTCAATTTATTCTTTTTATGTGCTGATAATGCTACAGTTTAAATAGGTCTTCTTCCATTATAAAGAAAAATAAGATTTTTTTGTGTGTTTTGGTTTGCTAGGATGCACAAGATATGATTTTGTTGTGTGCTACTATATGATAGTGTTGCCATTCCTCTGATCTCTAGTAGCTTTATTTTCCGCATCCAATTCTGTGTAACTGTATATTTTCTGAAGAAAGAATTGTATAGATTACATTCAATGGGATTTTATCATTGCAGTGGCTTTTACATGTTTTAGGATAATATTAATTATTTTCACAAAGCCAAATCATGCAGACATTAGTTTACCTGATTAAGGTAGTTATATCTTTTCTATCCTTTGTTTTCTCCATCTGAGAAATTTCTTGTTATCAGCCTAGCTATCAGTTCCCTTGGTAGTGGTATTACATTTCAACCCATTACATTTCACACTACTTTGATGATATTCTGATCTTAGTTTATTGACTTGTCTCAACCCTCTATTTTTGAAAAGGTTTTCCTTGATCTCTGCTGTTTCTGAGTGTTTTTCCTTTTTTGTCTATACGCTATTGTGTCTCTTTACCACCATGTTTCAACCATGCTGCAGAGCTCACAACCTAGAGATGGAGGATAGTGTGACCACAGTGAATGCAAAGCTGCTCTTTTTTTTTTTTTAATATAAATTTCACAGAATCACAGAATCATTTAAGTTGGAAAAGACCTCCAAGATCATGGAGTCCGACCTCTGACGGATGACCACTTTGTCAACTAAACCATAGCACTAAGTGCCACAATCAGTCATTTCCTGAACACCTCCAGGGATGATGGCTCCACCACCTCCCTTGGCAGCCCATTCCCATGCTTAACAACTTTTTCTGTGAAGAAATTCCTCCTGGTGTCCTACCTGAACTTCCCCTGGTGCAGCTTGCTGCTATGCCCTTTCATCCTGTGTCTAGATGCCTGCAAGAAGAGACTGACTTCCACCTTTCTACAACCTTCTTTCAGGTAATTATAGACAGCGATAAAAAAAGCTTCCTTTTCTCCGAACTAAACTCCAGCTCCCTCCGCTGCTCCTTGTAGACTCTTCACCAGCTTTGTTGCCCTCCTCTGGACACACTCCAGCATCTCAATGTCTTTTTTACAGTGAGGGGCCCAGAACTGGATATGCAGTCCTTGAGGTGTGATCTCATGAATGGGATGATCACTTCCCTCGTCCTCCTGACCACACTATTGCTGATACAGTCTGGGATGCCCTTGTCCTCCTTGGCCACCTGGGCACACTGCTGGCTCATGTTCAACCAGCTGTTGACCACCACCCCCAGTCCTTTTCTGCTGGGCAGCTTTCCAACCACTCTTACCCCAGCCTGTAGTATTGCATGGGATTTTTTTGACCCAAGTGCAGGACCCAGCACTTCCCTTTCTATAAGCTATTTCTTTGACATGTAACTATAGTGGCTACTTGAGTGGAGTAGTCCAGATACTTCTTCATACTGCTTTAGACCCAGTGTTGTTTGTCATACTGTGCAGATGCTTTGACAGTCTTCATTGGGGTTTTTTTTTCAATATTTTTAAAAGAATATAAATCTATATTTGTTAAAGAAATAGAGGGAATGTATTAGGAAGTAGAGGCTTTAACAATCACTTTTGGTCATCGTATATATATATGCATGTGTATATATATGCGTGTGTATATATATGCGTGTATATATATATATTTGATCTCAGCATCTGCTAAAATTAGAAAAGAAATTTTGAGAGGAAGGATTCTGTGAAAGGCAACACAGAATCTCTGACTGGGGTATTTTGATTGTGCAGCAAAACATCAATATGTTATTACACTTTTTTGGGTTTTGTTTATTCCTTCACTAGATAACACTGACAGGTGGGACAGCTGACGTTCTCATTTATCTCACTTTATTTTATGTAGAATTAAAAGCAAATGTAGATAAGACCTGCTGACTGTGGGATTTCAGAAGTTTCTTTTTAACTGTTCTGATGCATAAACTGCTGAGCATTCTGTAGCTATAAAATCTCCTTGCTCTTTGAAATTGCCAAAGTTACTGTAGAAGCAATTTAAAAGGCACTTTAAAAAAAAAAAACAACAAAAAAACCTAAATACTGTAAAAGAAAATTCCTTGCAATATGATAATTGTAAACATCAGACACAAAATCAGCATTTTTCAAATTTTGAGTGCAGTTTTGTTTTTCCTTGGGAAACACAGTTTTTTATTTTTGATTTTCTTTTCATTAGAGTAAACCCCTGATCCTGTATCTCAAGTGTTAACAGAAGGGAAAAGGAGCCGTGATGAATGCCAAAATGAGATGTGGGTAAAATTAAGCTGAGAATAAAGAACCACAGAGCACTTACTGTCATTTATCACAACTTGCTATTTGACAGTTGTGTTATGTATGGACTTAAGATAGGTACAATTTATTATTTTTTTTCAAGAGAATTCCTAAGTTACAGAATTTGGAATAATCTCATAACTGAGCAGAGTGGCCTGCTATGCATCTGCGTTACATTTGAGTTTTAGTCAGTTATCAAATAATGTGCTTTTTGTCCGCAAGAAAGCCTCTCATCTTGATGGATACTGAAGGGTATAGTAGAATGATTATGTTAGGATCAGTGGTGTTCAAAGGGAAAGAAATGCCTGCATCAGTCTTTTGCCCTTTTCTAGTCAAAACGGTGTTGCTTTTGTTTAAAGAATTAGAAAGTTCTTAAGATTGTCACTGATACCTTTTTTTTTTTTTAAAGGATAGGTTATAGAATACTAAAATAGTTTGGGTTGGAAGGGACCTTTTAAAGGTCATCTACTCCAACGCCCCTGCAATAAGCAGGGACATCTTCAACTAGATCAGCTTGCTTAGAGCCTCATCCAGCCTGACCGTGAATGTTTCCAGAGATGGTGCATCCACCACCTCTCTGGGCAACCTGTTTCAGTGTTTCACCACCCTCATTGTAATAAACCTCTTTCTTATATCTAATATAATTAGACCCTTCTTTAGTTTAAAACAATTACCTCTTGTCCTATCACAACAGGTCCTGCTAAAAGTTTATCTGAAACCATAACATATCATGCAGTTCAACTTGGAATCTCAACATAACCTGAATGTATACACAAGCATTTCCTCAAGCTTTTGTGTTTTTGTTTGTTTGGTTGGTTTTGTTTGTTAGGTTTGGTTTTTGGGGGTTTTTCTGTTTGTTTGTTCTTGGTTTGGTTTGTTCCCCCCCCCCCCCATTTTTATGTGCTTATTTTTCTGTTACTAGTAACTAACAATCTTGCATCATACAGTTGTACATGGCTTGAATACTTTGTTACATTTATACTTTTTAGGATTTAGTATTTACTGCTTAGTAGATTATTTTTTCCTTTAGCTTAATATGAAATTATTTTAATTATATTTTAAACTCCACTTGTTCCTTGTACTTGATGCTAAAGATACCCATTAGATAGGAATCCTACAATTCTTAAAAAAATCAAGCAACAAATTTGATACCTGATTTGAGTGTTCAGAGAACTGCTCCCAGCTGAGATATTAATATTGCATTGTTTATCACAAAGGTAACTTGCAGAGTTATTTCAAGTTAAAGGCCAGAGTTATCTCCCACTAAGATAATAGCAGCATATTTCTTTGTACAAAAGAATTGGTCTAATTGCACTTTTAACTGTGCTATTAACTATGGTAGCCATACAACTGCATGCATTAGAATTAAAGGTACTTTACACTGTACATTTGGCCCTAAATTATCCTGGATTTAAAATATATTTTAAAATTTTTACATTGTAGCTTGTTGCCTTGTTTTTCAATTTTTTGTTACTGAAACATAATGTAGTGATTCAAGAAAATGAGCTGCATAGAGTTCTTGAACATTTGAATGTTTTAAAAGCAAAATATGCTTTTTTTTGTTTGTTAAAGAAAGGTATTAGTTATATTATTTATTAAACATTAGTAAGTTGAAGGGGAAGTTAAAACTTTATCATGTATTAGAGTGAAAAAACATTCTGGGTTTTAGTTGTCAGAATTCTACATTTCACTGGAGTAAATAAAAATCAACATTAAAAGAATATTTAATCATATTGGCAAGAACTTCAGCAGCAGTCTACAGTCATATTGTGTGTTTCATAGCTGTTCCCAAAGTTTTTAGGTAAAATGTGTCTAGATCCTTTGACTGAAGCTCGACAGATATGTTTGTCAGCAGTTTGTTCTCCACCAGAGACAGTGGCAGTATAATACTATGAGAAGGTAAAACGCAGCAATTAGTCTTATTTCTCTAGGTGAGTATTCATAGTAATTTTTAAACTGTTGTAGTCCCTCCTGGTTGAAGATTTACTTTAAATATATGATTTAGTGCTCATATCACGTGTGGCATTACCATTTCCTTTAAATACAGTGTAATGCAATCAGAGAATAAAATACAAATCTGCAAAGCATTTTTAAGGGCTACAGTAAGCATGTGAGTAACTGAAAATTGTACTGCTTTGCAGAATCAAAATGCAGGTGAGGAATTACATGAATAAATTTAAGTGTTTGAAACAGGAAGGAAAGCAGAAGGAAAATACTTCTAGTCTTTTCAGTGCAAACTAGTTCTCCATGCTGAGCTTATGTAAAAAATTGAAAACTAACAGTAGGAAAATTGCAGGCTAAAGCAACATCCGTAATAGTGGCAAAAAAGCCATTATGAGAAATGTTAGTCTTTCAGCTGAATAATCAGCTAATGCGCTGGAGATCTGGTATTTGAACCCCATATGGCAAGGAAAACTTTTCCTTTGCTTGTAACCACAGTTACAGGCGTCATGTTTAATAAATGGGCTTGGCTCATCCAGATATGGTCAGCTCTTGATTATCCAAGGATGAATTATTCAGACTCAGGCTTAAGTGTGCCGATGATGCGGAGACACCGGAGCTGGCTCTGCGTGAGCTGGTTTCATTTCAGGAGGAACTCAGGCATGCCCAGGCTGAGAGCACAGTATGTTCTTCACTGCTTGCCGGGTGCCAGCTGGGGGATTTCCCTGTTCCAC
>JAYRBT010000139.1:48863987-48882047 GCA_036023395.1 Myiotriccus ornatus
TAAGATGAGGCTGGATGTGGCACTGAGTGCCATGATCTAGTAATCACAGTGGGGTGGGATCAAGGGTTGGACTTGATGATCTCGAAGGTCTCTTCCAACCCAGTTAATTCTATGATTCTAATACTGATGATCCTGTAGTGGTACTTTCTCTACTTGTACATAAAGATACAAAAATATTTTGCTGTTAATATTTAAAATGTAGATGCTGGCGTCCCAAAGCATGAGGCCTGAAAATAGATCTCTGGATACACTTTGGGAAATAATTTTGCAAACGAAGAGTTTTCCCTAAAATTTAATACATTTTGTCATAAGAAATTGTCTGACCAAGAAAAGGTAGATGATTTTGTTGGCAAATGATAAACTACTCACTCTAAAGTCAACATTAAACTTTACCTACCTAAAATACTTTTGAAGTAACTATTATTCACAGATTCTTTGTAGTATCTTTATGATTTGATCATTAAATTTTAAAATATGATAATATTTTATGTTTAAAGAAAAGAAAACGTGGAGACACCAAAGCACATCACTTGGTGTCCTGAAAAAGAGATGAGAAAATAATTCATAATTTATTTGCAGGATTTTATTATTTTTTTCTCTCCTGCATGAATACCTCACATAGAATACTTACCCAGTATCAAAATCTAGGTGTTGAGAACTAGGTTAGTTTTAAGTTAAGTTCATAATTTTGAACTGATATTGAATTTAGAAATGTTTGACGTGTTTGGACTGATAAGATATTTTTGTCCCTTAGCTGCAACTCTGTACAACCCTCTTCTAGAAGAAATAAGAAGAATAAATAAATTTTTTTTTTCTTCTTTTTTGGTAGATGATAGCATCTAAGTCTTCAGATATCTGTGATTTCCTGTCTGGAATTCTGAGTTCATGACCTTTGATACTGAAATTCTTTCACTGAAGAATGTTCGTTAAAACAATATATTATCTTTTCCCCTAAAAATGAGTAAATGCTATAATATTTGTGACAGTGAAAATTAGTGTTAAATGTAGATGTTTATAAACATAGAAAAAGGTTATTGATTGATCAATGACAACAGAAAAGTAAAAGAGAAAAAATGATGCTCAAAGTGCTTTTATAGAATGTAGAAGAGATGTTTTCTTCCTCATGTTTTCTTTATTTTATGAAAGGAAATCCATGGTCTAAGATATTTATTCTTAAAAAGCAGTAGTGATGATTAAAGTCTAGTGGTTGTAGGTAAGCATTTGACCTTGAGAATGATAAACACTCTCCTAGTTCTAAATAATATTGCTGTGTACTTGCAAGTTTTAAATGGCAATACTATGATGAAGGATATTAACATCATCTGCATAAGAAAAAAGTTTATAATCCTTTTTGCATTTGATTGTAAAAGTATTTGTAAACTCTCTAGCCGTTGTTATTTAAATTTTATGTATCTTTTTTTTAGGCACCTACTTTTACTTAGAAAACTAGGCAGAGAGTGTTTGCTCCTGTTCAGTGTTTCCACTAGCCCTGAGTATTTCTTCACTGCCAGTCAAAGATTCATTTTTATTTGTTTTGTTCTAAATGCTGTGGGGCAAAATGGAAATAATTGAATCTTACTTCAGCTAGTTGAAAATCTCTGCCTTCAGGGGCAGCTCATCTGTGCTGGAAGGCTTGCCCAGACCACTAATTTTCACTTTATGCATTAATGATTATTACAACAGCAGCCCTTGCAAGGATTGTTCTAACATAAACTAACCCTAGTGTTCTTCAATATGTATGATCTTACAATATGAAATAATAGTAACATGCAGGGTATTTGTTCCTTTGTTGAAATGCCTTTCATTACAAACTAAACCTATTTTGAAAAACTCAGCTCTCATGTAGAAGATGCATAATGGACAAAGTGACTTGTGAAGAATTAATCAAATTGTTTCCCCTCTCATAGTTAAGAAAACACTTGCCTATGAAAAGTGCGTACTGGATTCAAATAAAAAGATATTAAAATGCAGAATCATAAAATCATAGAATGTTAAGGAGTTGGAATGAACCTTAAAGATCATGTAGTCCCAATCCCTGCTGCCATGGGCAGGGACATCTCCCACTAGATCAGGTTGCTTAAGGCCTTATCCAGCCTGACTTTGAACACTGCCAGGGCTGGGGCATCCACAGCCTTCCTGGGCAACCTATTTCGGTGACTAACCTCCCTCACAGTAAAATTTTTTTTCCTAAAATCTAACCTAAATTTCCCCTTTTCCAATTTGTACCCATTACTCGTTGTCCTATCACTACAGTTCCTGATGAAGAGTCTTTCTCCAACTTCCCTGTAGACCCCTTTCAGATGCTGGAAGGTTGCTATGAGGTATCCATGCTACTTTCTCTTCTCCAGGCTGAGCAACCCCAACTTTCTCAGCCTGTCGTCATAGTGAAGGTGCACCAGTCCTCTTAATGCATAAAATGAAAGAAAAGAACTTTCTAGACAATATTAGTATAGATAAAGTAGAGAGCAGGTCTTTAATTAAAGCACTTTAGGTACACTAAACACAAAAGTGCACGTAAGTGTACGATACAGTATAGGCCTACTACAATTTTATAATACCAAATAATTATCATATCTAATGGATACATCCAACCTGAAAATTGCCCACCCCCAGAACCTCCCTCAGGTCTACCACTCAGCACGCCTCCCCAGAATTGAGTCAGGAGGTCTCAAGACCCCTTTCTTCTTCACCATCATCATCTTCAGTGTCACATGCCTTCATTAAAGCTCCAAGGTCTCTGGGCCTCCTAGGTTGCTTTGACTACAGTAATATCTTATGTCCTTCCAGGTACGTGTCCCAGACAAGATGTACTTGCTAAAATATTTTTCCTTGAAAAGAACATTAAATGAAACTTGAAGAATTTCAAGAATTTGATACAAAGCATGAAAAAGGGAGTTCAGTAACTTCTAACTGCTATTTTAAAGTGTTAGAAACTGTGCAGCTGTATTAAAAATCTATATGCTACAAATCTTAAGAATCCTAAGGCATCACTCTTATCAGCTTGGCCCCCCTGGACTTGCTCTAACAGTTCCATGTCCCAACATAAATCCCAAGTAACATCTATTTACTACTGCAGTATTTGAGAGAATAAAAACTGAGTACCATTAGAAAGGATAAATATCTGGGATTTAACACTGACTGGCATCTTTTTTTTTTTTCTTTTTAGCTAAACTCCCTGTTAAAAGAGTGTTTCTGAGATAAAATGAAACATGAAAAAAGAATTAGGCAATCTCAAATATTAAAGTGAAATGATTTTCTTTGCAGATACAGGTAAAGAAGTTAACAAGTTACTTTAGAGTAGGTAGCTGAAAAACCTGAAACAGCTTTTCCTGCTGTTAATTCTTGTCATGGCCACACTTATGAGAGTGTGATGAAGATGGTGCCAGTGTTTTGCCCCAGCTCTCTGGCTACGGGTGGTTCCTTTGGAATCTTAGAGTTCTCTACTGTGCTGCAGCCATCTGTGAACTGGTACCATGCAGACTTTAGTGTGAGGGGCTGTAACGGCCTGTCAGAAACATCTCTGTCCTCTCATTCTGTGCTGAACACGGTTAGTTTCACAGCTGGTTTAAATGAATAAAAAAAAAAAACCTCATGTGAATAAAGGTCACAGGTATGAAATATGCCTGCTATTACCATACCAGAGTAGTGACCAAGGTTCTGTGCCTGTGTATTTGCCCAGCTATTGAAAACCTGATGTCTCTTGAGTACTTACCTCATGAGATCATATGCAAAAGCCCCATTTATGACTTAGATTTTCTTTTTTCTTTGCACCACTGCAATTTGGTTGGTTTGTTTGTTTTCTTCCATATGCCACTTAATATTGACAGAACAATGCTTTTTTACCCAAACCTTTTCTTTGATGTGGGTGACAGATTATTCCATCACTGAAGAAACGTTCAGGATGTAAAGAAACCCAATGCTTTATGCACCTTGCTTCTGTTTTTCAGTTGTTTGTTTTTGTTACGGCTTTGCCTGCTGTAACTAAAAACACAGTATTGTCGGCCTAATTATTCCATGTACCTCTTTCCATTTTCTCTAATTTTTAAATAAAAGCACATGAAAACTGTGTTTTTCTAGGATTTCATGACACCTTATTTCATGTCCTTAGGGCCAAATTCACCACTGTGAATAAGTTTATCTGCTAATAGTAAATTGTCTGCCTGTCTTTCTATCTTGACTATTTTTCCTAGCTTTATTGCTGTGAGTCAACAGAAGGAAATTCGAAACATGCTCCATAACAAACGGAAGTTGTTTGTGAATACAGCCTTTTTACAGTGCAGAGCCTTTAGAAGCATAAGCTGATTTTTATGCTTTATTTTATAGGGCCATGCTTCCTTTCAAATTTTTTTTTCATTTTCAGAATTTAATGGCTTGTCATATATGACAGGTCAAAACTTGTCAAGGGTTTTAACCTGTAAATAATTAGCCAAATGATCTTATATTTCAAAATCACTGAGATTTGTAAACATGAGCTGTAATTCTGAAAATTCTGATTATTTTCTTGTCCAGCTTTTTCATGTGAAGTGTTCTTGTGCTGTTTTGGAAATGTTGCCTTGTCAGCCCATATGGTCAGAGTTCGCTTCCCAGATAAAGTTCTTATTCTAAAAATAATGAGAGTGATACATTACTTTTTATGGTGACACACTGTTTTATATCACAAGCATTAAATGGATGACTCAGAGGTGATCTCGAAGATTTATGCACACAATAAACTTTAAGCATTGGAGTAAATTTAAATTTGCACATGAGTCTTCCCAGGATTAAATTATAAAATTTAGGTGCTGATTGCCAAATATTTACACTAAATACTGACAGAAGTGTTTTACTTGGTAAACTATGTTTAATGATACACCATCCCTTGATTTTTTTCTGTGCTTAAGGCAAAGACAGTGGCATTACCTTGAAATTGTCCTTTCTGCTTTTCCCTTCTTTTTTGTACTTCGCCCTTACTTAATTTTTTGGGTGTCAAATACACAGAGTAAAAGCAATTAGAATTTTTTTGGTATGTTTTCACTCTAATGTAAGGGCTGAAAGCTTTACATATTGAGAAAGACAACATAAACAAGTATTTATATTTAGATCAGATCTGATGCTTCCAGGAAATGGTTGTTATCAGGTGGTTATACTAAGCATAGAAACAAAATTTTATAAAAACATGGATCCGAAAATTGCAAGATACTGTGCATAATAAGAAGCTGCATTTTGTTTAACTTGGGTAGTTTATTGTCTATGAGTCAAATCTGTAAGTATAGAGGTGCCTCTCTTGGGATACTGTTGGGTAAGGAGTACTTCTGTTGGATTTTTGAGATATAAGGTCAATATGAGGGCTTTGCTGGCTGCTCCCTTTGTCAGGTGGTTTCAGTCCTTTGTGTCCCAGTTTCTCCATCTGTCCTCGTTTTTCCATCTGTAAAGTAATTGTACTGATTCGGATTACTTTCAGGAAGTGTTTTGATATCTGTTTATGAGATAGTGTCTTTAAGAGCCACATACAGTTAGTACAATGTAACATACATGAATACATCTCTTTATTAAAAAGTCGAATTATGTGACATTTTACCTACCCCAAATTCTATGACAGTTCTCTTGATTTACCAAATTATTATTATTATTATTACTACTAATAATAATAATGATTTATTCATTATATCTTAAAATGGTTTTTGGCTTTTGTAAGTTAGAGAAAAATGATTGACAAGTGCACCTCAGTAGAATGAAATTAAGACAAATCCTATTCCCTTCTTCCTGTCAAGACTTTAAAGCCAGTGTTATGATTGTAGACTTATCTTTTGAATTTGGATGCTTGGAATTAGTATTATTTGTTTAAAAATTCTTTGTCTACCCAGACTTATGTCCCTTTATGTTTCATAAATGAGACAGAACCTAGAAGTTCAGCTGTTGACTAAGTCCATATGTTAAAATATGTAGTATAGTAGAATCATGTAGTATAATAGAATCATGTTGGGACACTGTATGGAGAATTTAAATATTCAATAATGTTTTCATAGTCCAAAATGCTTGAACTGCTGTGGAAGAACAGAAGTTATTAGGGAGTAGATGCATCTTTACGGAGAAAGTCACTTTCAGACTACTAGAACTGATGAGGAGGCGCGTGTGTTCAGTGATGTGTCTAATTCTGTAGAACTGGCAAACTCTACCTTAAATTGCAACAAAAGTAATAAAAATTTAGAGCTGTTTTTTGTTGTTTCTGAAGAAGTGTCAGATAATTAATCTTTCTTAGTGCTACAGTTCTGTGGCTTTCAGCCTCCTGCCATCTGCCCCCAGTTCTTTTGGCAATGTGGTAAGCTGTGAGTGATATCAGCTACCTGTCACCCACTGAAAACCTTGGTGAAATTATGCTGAGTTGCTTGAATGCAACATGAGGCAAAATTTAGCTGTAGCATCTCATTCTCCTTGATTTCTCTTCCTTCTCTTTCTGCTTCTGGCTGTCATGACGGTGGGGATGGGGAACCTAGTTGTGGTTTAATATTTAATATTCAAGAGACCAGTGTTGGAAAGTTCAAGTGGCCTGCCCTAAGCTGAAACAGTAAACGCTGCTGTGAAAATTTGTAATTCTTACTGAACGGAGAGTTACTTTGAAAGCAACCATATTCATATGGCTTACAGAAGTAAGGGTTTCAGGAAGGCCTACATGCACATGGAAACAGAACTGGATACTTAGAGAGAGGAGAGTGTCATAAAGAAGAGTTTTTGAAAAGGAAATCCAAAACTGAAAAAATGACATTCCAGAAACCATACTCAAAATCAAGACCATTACACACAATCCTATGAAAGAGCAAAAAGGAATGCAAGTTGTCACAAGCTCCTGTGATGAGTGAAATTTGCAGTAAAAATAGCAGGTTCTGGTGTCAAAGTAGAACTTTTCCACATTTAATAAAATGTATTTGGATGTTCTGTTAATGTCACAGCATCAGCTCATTTCATTCTAGAGACACATGTGAAAATAAACCAGAATCTGAACTGGCACAAGGCTGATCCTCACATTTTTACCAAGGTGGATGGAACCCAGTCTCATTTTCTTGTCAACTGTTTAATGCCAGATTCAGAGCTTTGTAATGGGGTTTCATAATATGTGCCCTATTACTCTGGCTGAGTTTCAAATCAAAGCATTTACTCTTTCATATTCTGTCCTTGCATGTCTCAAAATGTGTCTGTTTGGCTCTGCTGGTCTTAATTGGCTCCCTTGACCTTCAGTTGCCTTCAAGTACCACAAATTCAACTTTCTGTGGTAAGCATATGGAAGATTGAGGCATTAAAAAAAAAGGCTAGTTTCATCTGCTGGCAATTAATGTAATGTTATTCCTGCATGTAATAGATTGCTCTTTTTTACTTCCAACTAATTGAAAAGGTCCATTTTAGCATCAAAGTTCTGAGCATCTCCATTGTGACTGACTTCCCGTCTTCACAAGCAGTGTTCAGAAGTGCTGAAGGAATGGTCCCAAGGCTTCCATTAAACCTCTTGGAAGAGTGAATCTTCCCTAAAAAGAGAATATACATTCAGTTCCATTTCTGTATAGGTATGTTTTTAACTTGAAAACTGGTCAGTGTACATCAGAATTGAGCGATGAATACAAGAACAAGACATATACTACTTTGGGAAGTTTTCCAGCCACTGAAAAGAATAAAGTTCCATCTGCTGTCCACTGATACCAGGCCTTTGGGAGATATTTCAGAATAAAATACTAGCATAATGGACAACAAAAATACAGTGCATGTATCTAATGTATCATAAAGAAGCATCACTCGCTTCTTTAGAAAGATTATAACAGGAGGAAATGGCTTTATTATCATAAAATGATATTAAAATAACAGTAAGTGTAGTAAGAATAAATGGTATATGAGATTTGTCATTCTTTAGTATCACTAGAATGTTTGGCTTGTGTTGAGGAACTCTGCAGTAAGATTGCTGTCGTTGGGACACGATCTGATAGGCATTACTGATTGGTATTATTACATTTTCTTTTTCCAGTTTCTATTTAATGTGTAAGTTTTCAAACTGGTAGTTGTTCCTAAACTTCGCATCTTACAAATGGAACAAAACTCTGTTTCAATTGAATGATTCATGTGAGGGAAAATGTATGTTCTTTTTTACAGTTTTTCTCTGTTGCGTACTTGTGATTTTATCATCTGTGGAAATAGTGCAAAGAACTTGTAGCAACCCTAATTGAAAAAATGGTGAAGTTTGTGGCTATTTCAGCTAGTCAAGGTATTCCACATGGCAAGCTAAGGCTTCTCCTTAACAGAGATTTCCAATCTGACGGGAAGTCGTGGTACAGGAAAAAATGAAGTCTGAATTATTGTAAAAAAGAATTATCTGTAAAATCATGTGTACTTTATTCCGTGGTATTTTTTTTAGAATGTATTGCAAATATTTTTTTACAAGAAATTGTGAACAATCCTGTGTGTATCTACTATTATGTATAGATATTCCATCAGGTGTTTCTGCACACATGTGGAGACAATGAGGATGAACCAAGAAAAAGAGTTGATTTTGCATTTTCCTATCAATGTGGCCCACAATCATTTTATCTTTCTTCATATAGTGAGTTCATTTGTCTTTTCCTGGTTCCAGTGACTGTGTAGTGTCTTGTATTCAGAATACTTTTCCTTTACTATACAAATTCATAATTTCAGGGAAACAGACCTATTGTAGAAAATCACCATGTTTGGGAAGGGAAGAAGGGGAAAGGTGGGAAATGCTCGAATGCTGGGATACAGCAGATGACTGAGATGCTGTTCAATGAAGATGGCACACAGGGAGCTCATAATTATCATAGTATCCTCGTAGTCTTGTGTTACAGTACAAAGCTTGTACATTATTTGGGATCACTGCGGGTCTACAACCCACAGCTGTGGTTGGTCACAGTCTGCAATAGATCATGTGATACATAAGGCTTTTGTTACCTGAGCAATCATGTCTAGAAACAAGCTTTTTTTTTTTCTGTCATGGATGTCTAGATCTCTTGTTAGCATCCTGGAATCCAGAAGACAGAACTAATTGATTTAACAGTGGATAGGTCAGTCAAAATATTTGAATGATTATATCCTTAAAGCCAATTTTTGTAGTTCTTTTGAAATAAATGGGAACAAGGATATTTGCTTTTTATATAACACAACATAAAATATATATTACATACCTGCTCTTGAACCTTGTAGAAAAAACTACTGATTAATGAATTAGAGGGAAGTTATAGGAGATTGGAAGCAGTATAACTGAGGTCAGAAAGTGGTCATAAGATAATATCTTTCTTAGTGTATTAGATTGTTGTCTTTGTAGCAGGAACTACATCCACTTCACTGTTTACGGGATACCCAGGACAGTATGGCCTAAACTGTGGGGTTCAAAGCCATTACTTTTCAGTGCTGCAGTGGGATATTACCAGTTTAAGGCTATTTTAGTGGTCATACAATTATCACTCCTTCACAGCTGACAGAATACCAGTCTAACATCACATCTGTCCGTCTAACCTCGGGAGTGCTGAGGGCTTTCCTATACCTCATTAGCTGTGAATAATTTATAGTTGCTGACACCTATCATAATTTAGAGGGATGAACCCAGTTCACACCAAAGCAAACTCTGGGAGAGTTCATGTAAATCTTTGCAGATGCTCTGTAAAATCTTAACTGAGTTTAATGTATAAGATGAGTGACAAAAATTTTATATTTAGTATTAGCTTCATGTCCTTCTGTTGTGATTATACAAATGTTCTTCTGTATCAAAACATAGTTAAACTTTTAATCATATATATAAGATGTTCAACAAAATAAATCATGTTAGGACTAGAAGATGTTTCATCTGTATGGAAAAATATATCTGTTGAGAAAGCTTGATTGGGCAGGAGAACATTGTACATAGTTGCAAGTTGCTTGCACGAGTAATTTTAAAATCAGATGCTTTGTATTTTGTTCTGCATCTCAGTGAATTCTGTGTGGGAGCTCATGGGAGGCTTTTAGTTTACAGATTTTTCCTATGGCAGATGCAGCTAAGAAGCATTTTGTACCGAGCAGTGTTGGCCTGTTGGGCAAACACAGTGATGATGTATTCAGGCATGGCCTCTCCTGAGACATGGAGGTTTGCTAGTATCTTCTTTCTAGCATCTGTGGGCCCAGGGTGGATGATGAGTTTATAATGATTTTGTGAGATGGGAAAGAGGAAATACAGAAAATATGTAATAGGAAGAAATATAAATACATATGAGATCCTGCTTATTTTTCATTTCCTTGCCTTCATAGCTTCAAGTCACAGCATTTGATAACCTACTATGACTTACAGCATAGACTGGAGAAATGTTGAGCTGCTACAAGAAAGGAGACATATGCCAAGGGACATGTAAACACCTAGGCAGAGGGAGAATTATTCAACTGGAAACTGTTCACTGCAATGATTGCTTTTATTTAAAAATATAAAACTAGTATTGCTTTATCCTGGAAAATAAAAAATAAACCTGACTTGTAGGGACAAACCCCCACAAAATATTTCAGTTAAGTGTCATTAGATAAAGTATATTAGTAGCAGAATTGCACATTAGCAGCACATTTTTAATTCCTCAGGTGCAATTAAAGGAAGTTCATACGCTTTGTAAGTATTTGAGGCCAAGACAATAAGAACAACTTTAGTTTTAATTATTGATTTGATATTGTTAAGGAAACACTTTTCCCCATCTTCTGATCTCCAATGTATAATGGAATTAGAGGATAAAGATAATAGAAATAAGAACATTAAATAACTGTTCTTAACAGGCAGAAAGGAAAAGATGAACCAGTTGGGCAGTCCCAGTTCACCAGTGTATCATGACAGGCTTAGTCCACGGAAGTAGGAATTCTCCTGGTTGTAGCAGCAGCCACGTAACAGTTACTGAGATTTAGAGCTCCTTTACTACAAGTCTTTTTTAGGAATACATTGGAGCTTTTCAGTTCATTATCTTCTACAGTTAGCAATGGTGCTATATATTTTTGGTGGTATTACATCAACCCGCAATATAACTGACAGTGGAAATCTGTCTGGCACTGCACTGTGAATACAAACATAGCAAAGCAATATGGCCAGGGACTCAGCTGAAGGAAATCACTATCTGGCTATTGTGGAAGAAGTGAAGAGTATATGAAAGGGCAGCATTAACTTTTTTCAGTTTGTAGTAAATGATAAGTGATTAAAAGATGCTACATAGGGAGCTCTGGGATGCACAGGGCATAGTTATATGGTTGGAGATACAAGGAAGTTTAAAACACCTCCATGAATTAAAGCTATACTGTTTGTGATTTATGTGTAAAAATATTCATTATCCGTGATTGCACAGAAACTATCCAGTTGCATGTGAAAATTCCTTGGACTTAAGAATATTTTTTAGAATATTAGTTGCTTAAAATTCATATAAAATCACACTGCTTATATCTGTTATTCACTATGCAAGGTTTGTACAATGGAATACACACATCTTAAATCTCAGTTTCAGGATGCATTTTGGTAGGTACTTTTTGAAAACTGTTTACAGAGTCTCATTCTCTATATTCTGTTCCTTTATTTCATAATTCCAGGAATTATGCCAAAAATAAGGAGCAAAACCAATCCAGACAGGCTGTTGATGATTTTTTCCAGCAAAAGTATATTCAGCTAAATTGTCTGAATCATGAAAAAAAATAACACATTTAGAAAACATACACCTGAAAATGGTTCATTGTTTCAGAAGGGGCTTAGCTGCATTTGTAATGCATGTATTTTCTAATGAATATTTAGCTCTGTGGTTTCAGCCACCCATAGTGTCAATCTGCATTGCCTATGAGAATAAAAGCACAAGGTAGCATTTTTCCCTTGTCTCAGCCAGATGTGGCTTTGTTCATTCCCAACACAGGGTGTATGAACACATTTAGTTTGCTCCTCATGTGATTCAATCTACTATTCTTCTGAGGGTCTGTAGGAGATAATTTTATACTCAGCTCATTATGCATTATTTTTTTCTCTACAATACAGTCTTTCATTCATTCTTCCTAATGTTTTGCCATAGCTGACAGATGCTCTGTGACTGTGAGATTAATTAATAAAAACATTGCCCCAAAATAGCATCCCAAAGTGCCTTGCTCTCACTTTCCTTGCTGTATTATATACTTTGCTGTATTTTCCCATTGTCTTTAAAGTCTTTCTATTAATTGTAAAAGTTTGTATCACAAAATTATTTTTGACATATCCAAGAGTCCATTCAGGAATAAATGAATGTACATTGTTGCTTTTATTAGAAAGGTCTGTACATTGTGGGTTTTCATTGGAGTCCTGTATGAGGAAAAAAGCTGCCCTATTAGCAGCTTTGGTAAATTTTTGATGAATCTTGGATAGGCAGTCCCAGAACCTCTGTCCTAAAAATGCCAAACCTGTATTTACTGGTTGCCGTGGGAGGTTTTTGTTGTCAATCTGAGCTGTCTCATTTGCCTTGGAGGTAAATACTATGCTAATATTTGTAACTTATTTAGAATTGATGAGCTGTCCTTTTTTTCACTTAGTCATGAAATAAAAAATTGCCTCTTTCCTCATCTTCCCAATTTCCTTTCTTTGTTTTAGTGTAGCTGGAGATTTATATTTCTTTCTGATTCCTTTACGGAGGAAGATGCTAAATGGGAAGGTCAGGCTTATTTGCACTTGACTGTTACAAGAAACAGTATTTTAACAAACCCAGCATGCCAGTTTACTTCTCTTTCTTTCGAATCCTTTGGAAAAGTCCATGTCCTTTCAGTGACCTCAAAAAGGCACAGCATGCAGATAATATACACCGCAAGGAACATCTGTTGAAAGAGACCAGAAAATTTACTTCCTTCTGCCTTCCCAAGTGTTGTCCAAGCAGTCCAGAAACTTCTCTCAGGGCAAAAATGAGGAAGAACATCTGTGTTATTCGATATTGAAGCTGCTGTTCTTCCCAGATGGCAGAACAAGAGAAACTATGGAGGATTTATTCCCTTCTGCAGCTCTATGCGGCTTCACAAAAGTGAGACACCATCTGAACCATAACTGCTTTTTGAAAAACATATAGGTAATGCAAATTTCTAAGAAGTCGGCACATTTCTATTTGAAATGTTCATTTGTGTCTCCTGACATACATCTAAAGACAACAGGCAATACAATCCTGTATTAAAGGAAAAGAAAAATCTAGAAGCATTAAGGTGGTTTCATTATCTATTGATAATGATTGTTATGCACAAATTTTCTGATTACTTTTAATGACTAGCAAGTCAGTCAGGCTGCCTTGGCCACACATTGTTTTTAGTTGTTTAAAAAATCTTTCTTACTTATCTACAAAATTATTCACATGATAAATAATTTCTTTTCAAGACTTTCCATTTTATCTCATCATAGGTAAGAGTCACATTTTCTGCTTCAGAAGTAGGGAGAAGGTTGTAAAACTGAGTTGAGAAGACCTTGCCAGATTAAAAATGTAGAATATACATAGTGGGTGGCTAAGGTTTTAAAAATTAATGTAATTTCACATATTTATTTAAATAAGTGCCGTTAACAGCATGACAGAGCTGTTTCTTAAGTAGATAACAGTGTGGTAGCATCACTATAGCTGCAAAGAATTTTATCCTGTCGTCGTAAATTCTTGGCTTTTCATGTGCTCTCAAACATCTCGAAATGCCTATTTTTCTTACCCATTCAAGAAGAAAAGGAAAACTTTATTACTTTACAGCATTTTAGAAGGACTGACAAAACATAAATTCATAAAAATTATAAGGATTGCTCTGAGGTGAGCTCTTCTAGGTGTTTGTGACAAATCTTGACAGGGACAAAACATGACTGTGAATAAATGTATAATGTACAGGTTCCAAAAAGAGCTTTATTCGAAGAATTAGTATAGTTTAAAATGATTTTTTTAATGTCTATGCTTTATATACTCCTAATAGGAATAGAGAATAGTATTTTGCATAAACAGAGTAATCATAGCATCTTTAATATATCATTGACAGATTAAAAGTCTGTGACCATCCAGATAAGTCTCAGACATTATGACATTGAAATCTAACTTTCCAAACTTTGGGATGTTACATAATTACACAATAATGTCTGGTAGGTATGAGATATTTGTTGCCAGTTTTATTTATGGAAAGAGAATGATTTCAGAGATTCTTTTGAAAATACTTTTAAAGAGTTTTCTAAGCAGATAAGAGAAAGGAAATTAGTAGATTTAAATCAGCTGAATTGCAAGCAAAGTCATCATTTGCAGAGATCCACCACCTTGCATGATCATGTTCCTGCAGGTTTTCTTTCTGGGTCAAGTTGCTCTGTCCATTTTTGACTCTTCTCTTGAATGAAGATTTCTGCAAGAGCTACAGAAGAGATTGTCCTTTGTTATTTACATTCAAGTAGTTGTTCTGAATGGATTCTGAATCTTTTACATGTTAAAGTCTCCTAAGTGGCATCAAATAGTCATTTTTGTGACTCTGCTCTTTGGTTGTTTCTTGGCCCGTAAGACTATGCTATGACTTGAATGTTTTTTCTATTTTTATTTTTTTTTAATCAGTAGGAGAGTCAGAACAGTGGTTTATAATTGATGCCTATGTCCTGAAGACTTTGCTGTCTTCAAACTCAGGACTGGTATTTTAATGTTTATAAAAACCCCAACAAACTGATTGATCAAAGGTTTAGATACAAGTACACCAAAAATACCAAAATACAAAAATGCCAATAAGGTATACACATACATTTAAATGCCTGTCACGGTAATTTCAAAACAGAGTTCAAACTTAAAATTTAATTGAAGTTATATCTCTTGAGTATATAGTAATTTTTTACTTCACTTTGTGTGACTTTTCCTGTTATTACAATGTTATTTTCTAAGGATTATTTTAATGAAAAAATGTTTAAACCTAAACATTGCTGTTTAAAACTTGTAATACTTGTCCCATAATATTATATATGAAATGAAAAAATATTATTTTTAATTCTCATTTCTGTGTCTAGATCTGTGATATAGTTCAGGCATGACATTTTACACATCTCATAGAACATAAGATTTACTTTTCATGAAAGTGTTTTTCATAAGAAAATTGACTAAATCCTTTACTGACCTTCCTTTTAATTTTTTTTTAAGATTTCAGAAGCTTTAAAGAGTTACAGTTCATCCTGATCTTCCAAGGTCAGATGCATCTGACCTTTACTCTGTTTTACATTACTTTTAGTTCTTTGATTAAAAGAATCCTTTATTGTGAAATACTGTTTTAAGTTTTACATCCTGTAAGTCAAAAGTGGTATCTGCAACCTATACTGATAAGAAAGCAGAGGTCGTTCCACAAAATTAATTTATTCATGTTCATACTACTATTATGTTAAGATGCTCCAGTGCAATAGTTCTATTTTCTGGTTATGCAGAGTGAAGTGGGGTTTGAAATACCCTGTGTCCTGAAATAACCTGAGATGCAAGAGTTGCTTAATCTTACCTTGCGTTGGTAAGACAGTCTGACATTAGATTACTGATGATAGTTTTTCAAATTACTACCTACAGTTAAATTCCTTGATTGTTTTACTGAGGATAATGAGTTCTGTCAGACAGTATTTTGATGAATCTTCATTTGAAAACTGTGATCTACTGTATAACAGTGAAGCCCATTTCAAGGTATGCCACTCCCTCTGTAGCTTTTAACATGGGAATCAAGTCATACAATTTTGTGTAAGTATTTATTCATTCAGCTTTCCTTGTTAGCAGTAAAAAAGTGGTTAATACAGAGTGAGTAAAAGGAATTCATTTCACGACAGTTACCACTTCTGCTGTTGTCTGTTGCAATAACCTTGAGTGAATCTGCACATAGTAGCTCTGATGAGCCTTTATTTTTAGCCAGTAACTCCTTGTAGTTGTTAGCATGAGTTCAGTTGTCATTCTGCATTACAGTTTTATTCCACATGCAAAACAATGGTTCCATGTTAGAAAAAAAGTATCTGTTCATGCTTCTCTCCTCTGGCTGCCTATCTATAGCCACTCTTTCAAAGAGTTCTTGTAGGACAATCACTCCATTATTGTTATTGATCTTCTGATGAAATACAGAACCAGTACTCAGTCCTCCATGGCTGCTTGCTCTTCCTCAGGCATCCTCAAGCTGTCACAGCCATGTGTTAGTGAGCATGGGAAGGGGAAAGCCAGTCTGTTTCTGGGTGTTGAGCCTGAAATGCAGCAGATGAGTCTTTTAGGGTGCAAAAATTAAAAAAAAATAAAAACGTCCAATTCAGTATTTAGTTATTATAACAAGTATTTAGTTCCGCCTGGTGCAGTTTTGTGCATGAGAAGAAGCAGTGGGTCTGAACTTAGAATAGTGAGTTTAGGAATATTCAGTCGCCAGAGACAATTTCTGGGATGAGGCTTTGTGTGGAAATACCTCCACTGTGCTCAGTCCCATTCTAGATGTCAATTTTCATGGGATAGGAAAATTCCAGAAGCCAGTCCAGCTCTATCATTATGCATGTATAAGCACACATTAAAACATTCTATTTGCAAGTCAGAAACAAGTATGAAAAATTGACAGCCCACTAGCATCAGGGAAATGGCAAACAGCAGAACAGGCTCATTAGGGATTTCTGAGAATTGTTATTGTGATTGTCCTCCAAGCCCTCCAAATCCAAACTCTCAGATGCTCTCCAGACTATAGAGCTACAGTGTCCTCAGGTTTGTTCCCAAACATCCTGAAAGTGTACCTTGGCATTGCTGTTTTAGCGGGTGGGGTTGGATCCCTCCTAGCTTCTTGCAGAAGCTAACTTGCTGTCGTAAATAAAGTTTATCTTGACAGTGGCCATTTGTGGAGGTAACCCAGATGAGTCTGATTGTTAGCTGCCTTCTCAACATGCCCTTACCATATGTGTCTGCTTCTAGAGGATGTTGACTCCAGTATCCATTTAGCTACACGGTAAGTCAGGAGTGGGAAAGGATTAACTGTAGAAAGCCATTTCAGTTCATATGTAACCTTAGTGCAACAGCAGCACTTTTAGAAGGTAATGCTTGCA
The DNA here is from genome assembly GCA_036023395.1 of Myiotriccus ornatus. Lineage (NCBI taxonomy): Eukaryota > Metazoa > Chordata > Aves > Passeriformes > Tyrannidae > Myiotriccus > Myiotriccus ornatus. Next base: position 48,880,975 of record JAYRBT010000139.1, read on the forward strand.
GACACAGGTTTAAGAATTACTCAGGGGAAAGCCTTGGAATTGTTTATAAAACAAATATATACAAATCATCTGCTTTGTTTTAAGAGCAGAATTGCTGATTTTTTTAAATTCTTTGAAATTCAGCCTGATGGTTCCTGGAATTACTTGCAAATGAATTCCACTGTGGTTTAGTATCATCAGTGGGAAGAAGAGTGTGAAGCTGAGCAAATCTCTTGCCATCTGGAATGTAACCCAAGCACCTGATAGTTCCTTTTCCGAGTCCCCTCAGGAAGCCTACAATTATATAAAATGTTTAATCAAAGCTGTTATGCCAAGTATAACTGCAAAGCTGACATCAACATAGGAAAAGAAAAGTTAAATAGCTCCATATAAGCTGTTCTTTTCACTAGAATTTTTGAAAGACAGGAAGAAAAGATAATGCCAACTTTGCTTCCTTTATCTGTGAGTTACCAAAATCACCCTTTTAGTAAACAGTGTCCTTCAGCTACTCTACTTTCTTATTGTCGCTTATGTTAATTACAGAATTAATGCTCATAGATATGTGGCTTTGTTTCATGAAGACTGAATGTTTATTCAGTTGCTTACAGACATGGTAATTTCTCTATTGTAACAGTTAATAGGGTGAAGCTGACTTAAACCCAACTGTCTTAATGTGCTTTTTAAAAAGATTTTTTTTTAGGTTCCTAAACAGAAAAGACCCACACATTAGAAGAATGATTAAAAAATGAATACATCTGATGAGCAATCTGCATGTGATCTGTATTTTAGTAGAAAAGTGATACTTATTAGTATTAGAAGTATTTTATCAGATTTGGAGGGTAAGAAAAAAATCCCACTTGTTAAAAAACTTCTATATAAAACCTACTTTAAAAGTATTTTGTGAAATTTTTTTTTTTTGAATTTATGTCTATATAAGGTGAATTTGCATTTATAAAATGGTTGGAATATAGGCCTGTCATATTTGGGAACATTTTTTTTATAACAGCCTGGAGAAGCAAGTGATATTGTGAACAGATTTAGTTGTAAAATTGCTTCCATAAACAATCTTTCACTAAAGATCAGTTTAAAATTTG
>JAYRBT010000139.1:48888487-48913932 GCA_036023395.1 Myiotriccus ornatus
TTGCTGTGTACATAGCATCTTAACTGTATATAACTGTAATATACATAAATATATATATTTTTATATAAGTAGCTTGACTTTGGGTTCTTCAATTTGCATGGTTTTTTTCCCCTTTGCCGCAAAGGGAGAAGGGAAGGGGAAAGGGGAAGAGCTGCTACTAGGTTTTTGGGCATTTGGCAGGGAGCCAGGTCCAAACCGTCACAACTGGTTTAGGAGATAAATGTGTTGATGACCTGTTGCTGAAAGACTGTCCTGTATTTGGGATTGAGGTACAGTGGAGATCAGGAAAATGAAGTCTAGAGAGACTCTGGAAACACTGTTCCAGAGTTGTGTACCAAGTACTTGATTGTCTTGGGCTATAAATTATACTTAAATACTAATTATATATAATTTCTTTATTTAGAATATTATGTAGAAAAAATGAATTTATCATCTGCTCTTCAAGACCTTCCAGTATAAACTAGAACTAATGAAACACATTTTTTTGTAAGTTGGTTGATTGTACTGCCTGATCAGAGAGGATGCTTCCTTACTGCTTGAATGACAAGAGCCAGTTTCGGTAGTACTGTGGTGGAGTGGACAAATAACTATTCTTCCTGAATGAATTCTCAAGGGAAAGGCAATCTGGAGCACTAATGAAAGAGAATTATTCCTCTTTTATGGTTTTTATTTAGTTTTGTTAATTTGAACTTTCTTGATCTATCAGTTTTCATCCTAAAGTAAATCTGTTTTGAGTTAGTGTGTTTTGATAAGAACATAAAACTTAACTTACCATCCTTCCAAACATTGCTCCTTGAGAGTTAAATCTCTCTGACAGCTCTTTTGCTTCTGACTACAATACAAGTTGGAATTTACTTCAGAAACTGTCATTTCAGAGACTTCAACCAAACCACTCCTTCATTTATCAGCACTCTTAAGTCAATAGTTGTCTCTTATGCATTGGGAAGGAGAATAGTAGGAATTAATATATTTTTCCTGCCTCTCAAACTGAAGATGTTGAGATTATGCTGCAAGATTTATATACCTCTTCATTGCTCTGGTAAACTTAGTGCTTTCTGTCAGGAATAGGGTTTATTTCTTTTGCAGTCTTTGCTGTTGTTTGCCCTGGCTGTGATAACAGGGTTTCTATCTGTGAGGTTAACAGGATTGTTCAAGGAACAGAATAAATTCCTTGATGTGAGACTGGGCTGAGCTCTGCTAATGTGATTTGATGTCTACTGGAATACGATCTTGGTAGCTTAAAGTTAACTGAAGATAAACTGTGTTCCTCTACGCTGACTTTGGTATTGATATGTGATGGTGGCTTTTGCATAACCTTGAGGTGTTTAACGTCAGTTTTATGTTAAGCAAAGTTGCTTGGGCCAGCCTGATAGCTCAGTCTGTGTCACAAGTTTGCAATTAGGGTATATCTGGTAGAAAGGTTTGGAGTTTGGTTTTTGTTGGCTTCTTTTTGTTTTGTTTTTGTTTGTTTGTTCATTTTGTTCAAAGGGATGTCTATTTACAAATATAGCTAAAGAAGCATATGTTCATCTGTTCTGGAGAGAATGTTCCAAGACTGGAGCTCATGGGATTCATAGAACAGGGAATTGAGCATTTAAAGCTGTCTGCAGAAAATTCAAACTGTCTTTTAGGGACTGCATTTATGATCTGATTTTGAAGAAGGCAAAGTACCTTTAGCTCTCACTTGTAGCCACTATTCAGGAAGAGATTCAGCATTTGTTTTCCCATTTGTGTTCTTGTTTCCTGACAATTTGCTTGCTGCTAGTGAACAGTGGCAACTGGTAGAGTAGAGGGGAGAAATGGGGTCTCTGAAATTAAGCATTTTGGTGACACCAAAAAGCATAAGATTATTGTGCTTCAGGTCCCATCACTGCTCTGGTCTAGAAGGTGACTGGTATTCTCTGATTCTTTATTAGTAAAGCCTGTTTTGTCCATATGCTTCCAAGGAGGAGTGAATCTTCTTTTCTTGAGGGGTAGAAAAGCTTCACCTCTGTTGGGATGACATGGTTATCAGGCGAGAATAGGGTTGTATTTCAAGTAGTCTCATCGTACAGGCTGAAAATACTTCTGCATCTAAATGGAAACAGAAAAAAATTTGATTGCCCCTGCTGATTACTGGCACAATATAGCGGCAGGCATGAAATAGGTAAGTGTGTATAAGTGAGATCACTTGAGGATTTTTAATTGCTCTGTTTTATCTAAAAGTGCAATAATTATTTCCAAAATATGTCTTTAGGATATGCTGGTTTTTCTCATGCTACCGAGTTCAGGTGTTAAAATAAAGGACGTAGCATTCTTGCCTTTTAGACCAATTACATTTTATTCATTTTGCTGTATTCAGCATCCAGAATATAACAACAGTAGCTGTAAAATTCCTGAGGAGGATACCAAATTATTATTACTAGACATTAGATTTTTTTCATAGCTAGCATTCACTGTAAAATTCTGTAATTTAAGTTAACTAGGATTCTTTCTGAAAGTTTCTATTATCAGACAGTTTACTAGCCCCTTAAGAGAGATTTAATTATTGGTATTATTAAGTATTGTTTGAAATAAAAAACAAAACTTGAGCACATCTTTCTGGAGTATAATTTTTCTTGATCTCTGTTGTGGGGAGTGGAGATTTCTTATTTCTTGAGTTTAGCAGTGTTTTAAGGAAAGGCTGCAGCAGAGCCTCTGCAATATGGCCCTTCCCGTCGCAACTGGGAAGGGTGTCATCTGGTTCAATAAACAATGAATTTTCTAGAAGTATCTATAAACATCCTTCGTGTTATAAATTTTCACTTTTCAGAGGTTAGGATGTTTAGGCAGGACTAATCTGTACAATTTTAATGCTATATCAAAACTTGTAGCTGTTTGACTTTGAATAGTCAACATAGGTTTATCCACAGCAGGGAAATTCCAGCTGACATTGTTTCTACAAAATTGAATTAATAAGGAGTCAGCATGTCTATGGGTAATTCGTAAGGCAGAAATAAACACCCATTTCACCAAAACAATACTCACTTTGTGGTGTTTATTCTTCAGTAGTTGTTGACAAAACTTGAAGTACTAAAAGTCAAGACTTAGCAGTGTTCTTTGCAGTGTTGGGTTAATGGTTGGATTCAATGATCTTAAAGGTCTTTTGCAATCTAAATTATTCTATAAAAATATTTTCTCATTTACATTGTTGCCCTTTTTTGTTGTAATTTTGTAGAATTCAGTCTACTACATCTAGGAAAATATATCTTTAGTTTGTGCTCTTGATTACATGTTCATTCTTTATGTTTTCTCATTTATTTTAGAAGACATGAGAAATTAAGACTTTTGTGTTTGATTAACAGATTAAATGAAAATGTCCCCAAACTACAGGGGACAGCAAAGAATATACCTGTCAACCTTTTTTGCTCATGTGTGTTTGTGTGACCCAAAATAGTTAAAAAATTGAAAGCAGAAAAAGCAAATCTCAAAGGTTTCAAAATATTACTTAGAACTTTGATGTCATAGTCAACAGCCTGCTTCATGTCATTCAGCCTAAAAAAACTTCTTTTAGGCTTCCTTTACGCTACAATTTTTTATTAAAAATTTCTCTAAGCTTTAAAATCTTCTGAACCTCAGAAACTACTAACCTTCAGAATTCTTCAACTTCTTGTAGAAAAATCACTACTGGGAAATTGATGCCTCATATCTACAATATTCTGTCACAAATGAAGAACTTTATACCTTGCATGGATAGGATCAATTTCTTATCGTGGAATTTGTCTGGATGCTGATACTAGTTAGGTAGAACAAATGAATGAATATGTGCCCCAAAGGAAAAGCATTTTCCTTCTGAACATTTATAGATTTAAATTTAATTTTATTAGAACATTCTCATTCATACTATCTGGATGAACAGTCAATGAATAAAAGAAATGAACTGTTGTGTGTAACATTCAAAATACTTCCAATAGGCACTGAATTCAGAGTCACTTATTTTCCATTTTCTAAATAGGTGTTTATTGCCTGTGTTCTTCTGTTAGTTATTAAAGCACTTCACCATATAGTAGTAATGCCATATAGACAGTGATGCAGTGACACATGGGTACAATAGACAGCAAAAAAAGATAGCAAAACCAGGGGTACTTTGAACTCTTTTCTGAAGCACATGTTTCTGATGAACACAGAAATATAGGGTTAGGGATATAGGTAATCTTTTGAAAGAAGTAATGAATAATGCTTGATATGAAGGCTCTCTGCATGCACACTTTGTATTTATCAGGTATGGTTTAATATTTTGATAGAAATGACAATTTGACAGAAGTTTTCCTTCATTATAACTGTTAGTTATTAGAAGTATCAATGCATTTTACTTCTTTATCTGAAGGAAAGTTTAAGGAAAGCACAAGTGATGGAGAACATACTAATAGAAGTACATAAAACTTTAAACACAGTAACTGTGGCAATATATATTAAGTTGTAAAGTTCTTTTGGTAAAAAGTGTAATAACCTATTAGAACACTTTTGTATCTTCTTCCCTTTCCCATGTTCTGTACTAGAAATGGAGACTAAAATAATCTGCTCCTTCCTGCTCTCCCCAAAAGTAACATACATGGTTTGTAAATTTTGATGAATTTCCAGCAGCCTGACAAATGATAAGAAGCAGCTGATTTGGTGGCCACTTCTGTTATGAATCTCTGTGAGAAAGTAGTCAGTAAAGCTCTTGCTTCTTTCCCCCATCCAAGCTCTTATATTAGTGCCAGATTTGGCTGTATCCTCTGCACTGGAAACACAAAGGATTTCTATCCCTGTGCATGCTGTCTGCTAAGGGTGGGCCCAATGCTGACTGGAAATCAGTATAGGCCACTGGATTTCACTACAAGCCTGTAGCAAGGCTACCAGCCAAGGCAGTAATCTTCACATGATTCAAAAGATCAGGCTGGATGCAGGGGGAGTGTGCACCCTCCTCTCACAGCAAAGCTCTTTTTTAGAAGTCACATTCTAATCCAGGAGGTGATGGGAAAACATTAACTGGGATTTTGTGGTTCAGGTGTTACCTGGGTGGCCATGACAGCTCTTCCTTGAGTCCCTTCTGGTTCTCCACGTGGTTCTCTCTCTATAAGGATCTTAGGCAAAACTCTTAATAGAGAAATTGTATTTACAAGTTATTATCAATTATGAGAAGTTGCTTGTATGATACTTTTAGATTATTCCCAGAGAAGCAGTGCACCACTTGTACCTTTACTTCTTAGTTCAGAGAATCTAAAATTTTACTGTCAGTGTGATACAGGATTTTGGTAACATAGCATAATATACATTTAGTTTGAAATTAGTTAAATCAAACCACATAAAACCAATGAAAGAGCAGGAAATATAATAAAACCTATTAATGATTGCATCTTCATACTTCCTTGTTAAGCACTGTTTCACGGTCTCCAATGAACCACCTATTATCACCTCTAATATCACGAGATTAAAAAATGTTCTCAAGTAGCAAGCTTCTTTTATTCATGAATGCCCAGGATATATACTGAGCACATTATTTGTTTCACAAAGTGTGACTATATTAGTAGGTTTTAATTAAACATTTATGAAAACACATCAACCAACCTAAGCTGCTGTACCTAATTTTAAACTGAGCAAATATCAAGCACTCTATCACAGCAAGGTCGAATCAGAAAATTATTCCCTACTGAACTGGAGTTAGATAATCAAACAAATTAAATCCTCAAGTTAATACTAAAAATATCCTCTCGTGTTCTATGTGAGTCTAAGGATGTGGCTGCATGTGTGGGTTGCAAATCCTAACTAAATAATTTTGAGAGTGGTTTCACTAAATAGTTTGAATAGTAAATGCTTTAGTGCTGCCAAAAGGCTATGCTCTAACATCTTAATTACCTCTGAAAGGTAATAATAAAAAAATACAGCAAATATACTTACATGGAGATTTAAAATCGTTACCATATATTTATCCAAGAGATAAAACCCACCAATTTTACAGGTGTTGGACTGGAAAATAGAAGTTTATCAGACCTTATTTATCAGAAAGTGCCAAGTTACAAGCTCTAGTCTTCTAAAAACTGCCCAGTGCTGAAGAAATCATTGAGCAAATTTCCCCACTCTGTGTGGACTCACTGGATGCTGTCATAGTAGTAATGCATTTAAACACAGTAACCATGCAGAGGATGCATGGATACACTACCATTTCTAAAAAGTGAAAATATAAAGGACATCTCCTAATTAATAAAGACAAAATTAAGAGGAATGAGCTGCTGAAGGCGTAGTGGAGCTTGGACGCTTTCCATCCCATAGGACAGGGCTACACAGGGCAGTGGAGCACATCTCCAGCTAGTGCTGATGAAGCTTGTCCGATGCCAGAAGTGATACACTTGATGCATGTTAGTACTGCCCTGGTGCTCAGGTGTAGCACTGAAAATATGCCATAGATGATTCTCGGTGTAATGTATGAGCTGTCAGTAACTTGATAGTCTCAAACTGAAGTGTAGCACAGAGCCACTGGTTTTTGAATTGGTGAAAGTGTTTCGTACCTAAGTTAAAATCAATCTCTACTCCTGGCTGCCTAGCTCTCCCTGCCCCTGAACTAATTTCACACAATATTAATATACAGTTAAAAGTGATAAACACAAGGTAATAGTTAAATCTACCAACACTTGTACGACTTTTCCTGTCGCTTTTTTCTTCACTCTGTAGTTTCACAGAGGGCAGATTAGGACCAGGAGTTTAAAAGAATATAGAATTCCTCCTGAAAGCCAAAAATCTCAGAAACTTTTCTTCAACCTCCCCATCTCATCAGTCCCATTCTATTTGTACAGGCAGACTAAATGCCTGTCTCAGGGCTTAATGCAAACTGTCATAGCATCACTTTTGAATAAATGAACACTATTTGTTGCTGTTTACACATGACTAGAGAAGGTCTACTCTGTGGGAAATGAAACTCATGTCAGTTTTATTCCAGTTTCATCAGATCCATTTTAAATAGAGTAGAAATGGCAACAATTGTAATTAGTTTGCAAAAAAAAAAAATTAAAAATTTAGTTGTTACTTTCTGATCAAGTCTGAAAATGTTTTCTTATATTCTCTTATTCCTATCATGCTGTGGAAACAGTAACCCAACACCTTCTTTTGCTTCATGTCCTCCGTGTTTCATGTGCTTTTAAGGTTTTTTAAAATGTCACATGCTCCTTTTCAGACATCTTTTTAATGAAGAATTGAGAAGAAGCATGGAAATACAAAATTCCGTCAGTGATCTCAACCTAAAACATAGTTTTTATTTAGGAAACTTTGCTAAAATCTATTGTATTTTCACTCTTCCATAGAAGTACTGCTTTTGTTTTCTGACTGTCATATCCCTTTTGTCTTTTTGGTTTTGTGTGTTCAGCCTGTGTGTTTTGTACTTGCTGCTTTTCTGCCCTGATTCCACAAATGCAGCTGCCAGTTCATTTGCATTTCGTTTTCCATTCGTGGCCTGTGACCTACAGGCTGTAATTCAGTTGACAGTGTGTACAGGGGCAGCTACATGAAGCCCTGCTGAACACAGGGTGAAGCTTCACCATCTGAGTGCTGCACACTAATTGTTACCAGTTTTCAGAATGGGGCTGTGCGTAAGCAGCCCAGTTTTCCACTCTAGTGCTTCCCTTCATTTGAATCTTTCTTAATACTTTTTCTATGATATCAATAAATGAGATCATAATTAAAACCTGAATAGATCAACAGTGTCTTTTTGTAATCTCTTAATCCTGTACTAATATTAGACATTGGGTTTTCTTTTTTCAAACCCTCTGCTTAATGTGTCTGTGCTAGTTTTTAATTTACTCAAAGATTAGCCTTGGTAAACCAACCCATGAGTGTTTCACAGCAGTCAGCTGATTTCTTTTTCAATTCTTCTTTTGCATGATTTATTGCTTGCTGAGGGAGCCTAATTAAATCTAATGGACTGCTGGTATACATCTATTGGAGTATTGACATTTTATCACCAATTAGGCTGTATTCCTTATCTTAATGTGCTGTTAGCTGGCTTTATATCACTTTACCTTACAGGATTAGGAAATGCTTCTTCCTCTGTTTTTCAGCATATTTGTTTTCAATTCAAGTGTTGAGGTGTTTTATTTGGAAAATAGAAGCTTTACATGTCAGAAGATAAGTATACAGGGCGTAAAGATGTATATAATTGGAAGGCATAATCATGTTAAATATGCTTATCGTTTTCTTCATTTGTATTCTCTCTCTTTCCGAAATACATCCCACATGATAAATTAAGCTCCCATATGCAAATCTGCTTTCAAGCTAGAATTGCTTTCATTGTTCCAAACCATTTTGCAACAAGAAACTCCTAGTGATTTCAACTGTAATATCTTGTTAAACTGTAGTGCACGCACGTTTCATTTGGGGATACCTCTGCAGAAAAGAATGCCCCCTCACTTTTTGTCCTGAGTGTCTCATACCAATAGGTATCTTTAGACTTCAGAAGGGGGACTCTGGCACTCTGCAGTACTGAAGGCATGGGGAGCTGTTGTGGGAAGTTTAACCCAAAGCAATGGTTGCGAGTGTCAGAGCTGCTGTAGGATTGCTTAATGCCTGTTAACTCTCTATCTCTGCAGCTGGTCATTAGAGAGAAACAGCAGCAAAGCAGATACAGGCAAACGTACTGGTACAACACCATTTAGATTGCGTGTTTTTGATCCCTCATTAACTATTTCTTATGCTCCTCACCAAAGGAATGGAAGACAGAACTGTTTCCGAGATGAAAAGTCCACACTTATACACCAAATATCTCTTCACCCAAAACCACTGTGGCCATGTGCAACCAACCTTGTGGGAACAGACCCCGAGCCATGCTCTTTCCAAAACCGTGTCCAAACTTTTTCTGAAAAAGGGCTTGTTGGCATTGGATAGAACTGTTTAAAGAAGACTAACAGTAGTTACGCAGTGTGGCCAATCCTTCACTAGTAGATGAGTTTTCTTATATTTACTAGTATGTGTTTATTTATGGAGGTTTTCTTTTCATGGCTCAACCTTGTGCTACAATCCAAAGATTTCACTGCATTCACTGTATTAATTTAGGTTGTAGGGTGAAGAAAATCAACACTGAAATGTCTGTGCAGAGTAGTGGAAGTGACAGTGGGATACATAACATTTTGAAAAAGGAAAGTAAGGCCAAATGGCAACAAACAGTTACAACAGCACTGATATCAGTGAAATCAGTAAAAACTATTTTACCCAGGCATACCCAATACTTAGTGTTCCGATACAAGTCATAATAGATATTTTTAACAGTAGTTTTCCATAATATATGTTATGTTGCATTTATTTGGGTTTATTTGCACATGCTGTGATGCTAGTTAGGTGCTATACATTTTCTCTTTATTTTCAGCAAGTATTAATGGTGAAATTAATAGAGAATATAAAGTCTTCATATTAAATATGTTCTGTTATTGGTAAAGTATTTGCTACATATCAGGAGACCTTCTCAACAAGAATATTATCTATGGACTACAGGATTTTTGAGCAAAACAGCCTGTAAAAAGTTAGAGGACATAAATGAAAAGACTGCAGTGTTGTTTACATTAGAAATACATGGTGTCTCAGTGATACAAGGAACATCTCTGATGTATGATGTAGGAAACAAACAAGAATGGTATATATTAGTGCAACATTGAAATTGTGATTAGAGGCACCTGAGGTGCCAGCACATTAATGTCTTTACTGTTTCAGGATGCAATAACGTCTTCTAGAGGTACACAGAGAGTGAGTTTAAGCTTTAGATCTATTGTCCCCCTGCAGCAAGATCTAATGGAGAGTCTCTGCCCTTGCTACTTTTAATGTTTCCCTTGAACTCTGCCCCTGTTGATGACCTTTTGTTTTGGTGTATGCCAGCTATCTGCCTTACAGATACGCTGTGGAGAAGAGATACGTTGCTTTGGCTTCCAGGGGGATTGTAAGTCTAAGTTTCCCCCCTGAAATCACAGCACAGGTGTATAAATACAAATATAGGTTTTTCAGGATGAATATGGAAGAAACCTTAAAGTTCCTCTCCCATGAACAGATGTTTAGGGTCCAGTGGCAGTGAATATTCAATTCAGTTGCTGCTGAGACCTTCAGAGGAGCAAGGTATGTTACATTTTACCACAAAAGTGGACACAGTATACATTTTTTTTTTTTAATAGAGTAACTGATGCTTCATGCAGATAAACTAGGGAAATACTAACATGACCCCAAAGAAGTAACCTTACTGAATTACAGGAAAGGTTTGTTCATATGTGTTTATGAATTTACTTCATAACCTGTAGCAGTAATGACTCTGGATTACAATTATTTGTTTCTGTTCTAGACTTACAGGCAGCTCTATGCAGATTGTAGTGATGATGGCAATTAAATGCACATTAAAAATACCATTACTGAATAGTTCTAATATAATAAGTAGCTTGCTTCATAACTCATTATTACTCTCATGATGATTTAGCAACTTGAATCACAGATGCATTAGATAAAGTAGTAACAGCAGCGGAGATAGCAGCATAAACATCGTGCTCCACTGCCTGCCCCGTGCTGAAGAAATTACAGTGTGGGAGGAGGGAACATAACGTTGTGAATGATGAGACTGACAGCCATGGAAGTGATGAAGTCTTATGAAATCAACAGCATGTAGGATACATAATCACCAATTGTGATGACAGGGTTTCACTAAAAGGTGGACCCGCTATCATTGCACGTAAACAGAGCTGTTAAGACAGTTTCTGAAAGATCAAGAGCAGCATACATAGTTTGAAATAAATAATAAAACGTGGTTGAATCCAGCAGATCTTCTAACACAATCTCATCGTGTCTCCTACCAGTTTAAAGTTTGTGAAATATTTTTTTAGTTTATGTTTTTATTCTCATCTGGCTTCAAAATATTTTGTAGTCCTTTCTTGTCAGGGATGGCACACTGTCTTGGTCCCACATGCTCTAGTGAGAGCTTGGCTGATACCACCATGATCGTAGCATGATGTGTGCAATACATGTGCTATTGCCAGCTGCAGAGCAAATTGCCCAGGAAGACCTGTTGGGTAGGGTTTGTTTATTTCTTTTTTTTTTGTTTTTATGGGCAGAATGCAGGATTAATAAAAATTACTTTGTTTATAGCTGACCACATTTATTGTGAGGCATGACAAAAAGCATGCTGCATTTGTTTTCTTGTAAGCTGTACGCTGCGCTTTTACGTAGTTTGGGCAAAGGGAGGAAAGATTGCTTCTGCCTGATGCCCTCACTTTGTGTACTGGGGGTGGAAATGGTCTGTAAATCTTCTAGGTCTGCAATTCCCAGAAAAAAAACTAGTTAGCCCACAGCACAAGCAATTCAAGAAAAACATGGTTTTGATTTTTTTTTTCTCTCTTCTTTATCAAAAGGTTTTGAGAAGTACTTATAAGGAAGTTATCTAGGCAGATCAATCCCTAAGCTGTTGCTGATTTGGGGGTCTCATAGATGTGGCTGGAAGATAATTCTCATTTTACCAAATTTGTACTGTCTCAAGTAACCACACATAATCCTGTGTATAAACTGATCAAACTGCAAGACCTTGTTTTTCTGCTTGTTAAAAAGCTTCTGAACTCATAATTGGTTAAAGTGAACTTATTTTTGTTCCAACACTGTCATTTCTGTTTGCATTGCTTTTTCTTTTTTTGGGCTTTCAAATAATAAAAAAAAATATTAAAAAATAAAAAAGGTGAAAAAAGCTAGAAGCACTTCCTTTAATTTGAAATTGTCTTTTGTAAGCATGGGAAGCCATAATTAAACACTGCATTCTGGGTCAGGTCTTACCTGTACCTTGTTGAACAGTACAGTATTTCCTTCTGGGTATGCCTCACTAGTCATGTTCTGGAATTGCATACAACTTTTTCTTTAGTAACTGTATTACTTTGTTTAGAGGAACTTTGATCAATTAGAGCAACCAATTCTTTGCTCTCCTTTTCTTACCACTCAGATGCTTAAAGAAGGAATTCTTGTTAATAATGACCAAGATGCATTTTGTACCATTACATTTCATCCTGTTTCTATCATTTGGGTTTTCAGCATCACCTCATTTCATCAGTGTGATCATCCTTCTTAACTGATAACTTTCACCTTTGCATCACCATATTTTAGCAACATGCTTCTGTGCAAAAGTCATTACTATGAATAGTAAATGAGACTCAAGTATGATTCTGAACAAAAAGGCCACTTGTGACTTTTCTCTAGCTCAGCGATTCGACTTTCAGTGCATTTTCGCCTCCGATTTGCTCAAGTGTGTAGCCACCTTTGTATTCCCATATTAGTCATCTTCTTGCCTGGCTTTTTGCAAATCATTACTGCACAGTTTCACAATACTCCTCAAATGAGTGAGAAATTGTACTGATATCTTAGCAAAATATTTATTTCTCAAAATTCATCTTTTTGTGCCACTGCAGATTCTATTCCTATCAAAGTATTTATAGCACATTCATCATCAAATTCCAAAAAACTGGTGGCAAGCAGAAAAATATACATATTTACATAAAAAACCCCTCAGAGGACTGCTGCATTGAAACACTGAAAGTTCTTCCTTCATATATATAGTTTTGCAAAGCACTTAGGAATTCTTCATAAATAAATGCCCAGAAAAGTAGGGGATTATTTATATTAATTCTTGTGTAAAACCATAAGAAAATGCAATCAAATCATGGAATATCTCAAGTAGTTTTGTTTAATGCTTGTTCATTTCAAGACACATGTGAGGCAGTATTCCTTTTATGATCAGAGTTAAAAGAAGTTCTTTCAAAGAAAACTTTAATAATAACATGAAAGCAAAATGAGTTTTAAGTTTCTGGTCTATCTAGTATTTTTAATCTCCATGACAAAACTCATTAGTACCATTTCACAGCACAGAGAATAACTCTGCTACTGCTTTCCATACAGTCCCAACTGAAAAATGGCTTTTCCCCCCTTTACTTGGTGACATTTTCCTTTTGGTTATTAAAAATAGAAAAGGACAGCTGCATACTTAGATGTGCATTAACTTCATAAATTGTTAATCCTGAAAAGACATGCTGTTCACAGAGGGGGTTAGTTTAATGTTGTGGGCTGCCATTCAGTGACTATCACTGTTTCTTACATTTGAAGTCAGGCACATCAGGCAATGTTTGCTTCTCTATAAATTTAGCCTATTCTCAAGGTATCCCTTGATACAAGCAAGAGTTCCTTTTTTTCTGAAAAAATGATCAAGTAAAAACAATAGGCTTAGTTGACATGATTGTCTAGCTAGTGTCCCCGAGCAGAAAGGAGCAAGAAGCAGTTTTGCAGCATGTCTTGAAGGTCAGCACTGATGCTTCTCCTTACAGAGCATTGGCTCCCAGCTCTTCCCTGGGGGCTCTCTGGGCGCTCTGTCCCGATGCCCAGGCTGGTTAAGAGTTAGGGCATCCAGCCACAAGTCAAACACAGGCAGGATGTCTGGCCCCACCAGCCACATGGGCAGCACTGCAGTGTACCTCTTTGCAAGAGGCAGGTGCCCATTTTCCTACATGGATGGTTCAAAGAAGTGTTGGACAGGCATCACCAAGTGATGTTAGGAACCTGCAGTGGCAGGCAGGGCAGAAAAGGAGCATGGCACATTCTTGTGCGTAATGTCCCAGTTAAAAAAGGATTTGTGGTGGCTTTCATCCAATGTTACTTTTGTTAGCTTTGTCTCTGATCAGGTGCTGTATACACCATTTCCAGACCTCTTTCACTCATTCACTTCCCAGCCATAAGCTTTTGCTCAGACTTTATCATTAAACTGAAATGCTCAACGTGCTTAGCAAAGTCTTTATCAAAAAAACGTGAGGGGGATAAACCTTGAAATTTTTCATTGCTTACATGACAGGAGAGTGGCAAATATCTCTAAGCTGTGTTCCAGTTAGGGGAAAACTGAAAGCCACATCGAAAAGAGAAGATTTAGGCATATGTGGCCAAACTTCTACAGCTAAGTGCAGCATGTTATCTGAAGAAACTCAACTCAGCTATGACTTTATTCTGGAAACTCTTGCAATCTCTCGCAGAGTTTCCCAGTTTCCAGGCTTCTAGCTGTCCATGTAAGTGTGCCTGGACCGCCTACTGAGGTTATTCCACAAGGCAGAAAATAATTCATCATCTAAAAGTGATGAATCCTTTTCTAGCAGCTGTGTTTTAAAAAACAGGAACTATAAAAAATGAACTGCAAAGACATCACAATAGTTCCAATACAGAATATAGTCCTAACACCTGATCACCATGAAAGCATTTCTGAGTTTTTGGAAACCAAGATGTTTTAGCAGGTGATAAGAGGAAGAGGAGCTGAGAATCTCCAGGTCCAGCTGTAACATTGCTGAATATAGCAGCGTGTCTCCCTTGCACATGTTCAGGTTAATATATAAGAATAAAAAAGACGAGCTCACTGAACCTAACCTGTGCTCTGTTGAGGGCATGATGAAAGAGCAGAGCACCTTCATCAGCACTGCTAGTGTGAAGCTGGATTCACAACAGTGTAACTGTGTTCAGAATCCAAGCCATGCTATAAGAAATGTAACCATATGAATGTGCCAGAATTGATTCTCATTATTGAGTGCAACAATAGCAGTAGGAAGCAAGGGAGGTGATGATTGTGAGATAATTGCTTGCCTCCAGCTGCTGAGGAAATAAGTGACATTTTTTTGTTATAGGGGTATATTATATAACATCTTGCTATTAGTAGAAGTGTTTCTATATCTGCATTTTTAGTACTGCATGTGCATTAACCATAGATGCTACATAATCCAGAGATACTCTTCTTCTAATTACCTTACCATACACCTTAAAATTGTTGCAATTTTTTGTCCCTTTCTCCCTTTTATTCTTTCATATGAAGACATTAAAATAGCTTCTGACAAATATCATAAAAGGGATCAGTGGAACTATTGGTTCAGTTGTGCCACAGACATAGGGTGCTGTAAGATGTGGCAGATATAGCACTAGTTGTGTTCACAAAAAACTGCTGAAATATTTTTTCAGTAAAAAATAGGGGTTTCTTCAAAAGCTGAAATATTTTAAGCACATGGATTTAAATTCTTTTTCCTAAAAAAAAAAAAAAAAAAGTGGCTTTAAGAAGAAAAATACATTTTTGAAAATGTTGAAAGTTATTAAATAGCATTGATCTTTTTTTTCCTTTTAACTTATGTGGATTTTCCCGATTTCTTTACATTATTTTACAGAAATACAGCAAGCATCTCACTTGCTGAAATGAAAAAAATTATGTCTTAAAACAAAAGATAGAAGTCAAAATAGATCCTTAGCAAGAGAAGAAACAATTGTATTCTAGACCCTGATATATTTTTAAAAATCTAATATCTCAACTATGATTAGATATTACCAAAAAAAGTGGTTTATTTTTTCTTATTATGAACATCTGCTGAAGAGTACATTTTTATGTCAGATTTGAATTGCTTGTCCTCACACTTTAGACCTTTAGCTGCCTGCCCTCACGTTGTCCCTGTCATTTGGTATTGCAACAGAAACTTATCTCCAACCAGACCATGGTGACCTTCTCTATTGCTTGTATTCATGTCACCTTGGAGGCTGCTTCTTTCTTGATGGAGAAGGTACCACTAACATCTGCAAAGTTATTGTGTTATTACCCTTCCAAATCCTCCTTAAAACTCTCTGGTTTTGTGCTGCTCATATAAATTTTGACAAAAGATAAGACAACTCTTGGTCTGAGATAACCAGTCTATCGCGATGACCAATTTTGCAGGATTTTTGTACTTTTGCATCTCTCTGTCTCTCCCCGTCTGTTGTTTCTTGTTGTGTTTTAACCTGATTTTAACACGTTCAGGGCAAAGGTCATCTATTAATTAATGATGATGCAGCCCAGCTACATTATGCACAATGTAGTCTACTACTAGAACATAGTCTGCAAGTATTATCTAAGTATTAGTCTTCAAGTATTATCTAAGAAGTGTCTGAAGAAATTTTGGAATTGCTGTTGGAATACCTGTATGCTTTCAGTTTTTAAGTGTGACCAGTGTGACTGTCCCTGAAATGCTTTTGGTTTTGTCCTGTCAAAAATGTAATTTGTTCTGCAAATACTCAGGATTCTGTTAAGAACTTAATTGTCTTTACTGTACTGTAGTTATAATCTCTGTGGTTTCTCTGTTTCCCAAGGAGAATTCATCTCATGAATTCAACCTTCAGGTATTTTATCTGTTTGTGGGTTTATGTCATATAGTAATAATACTTTGTATGCATATATAACACTTTATTGTGCAAATTATTTACAAACTATTTTGCTTTTTGCAGAGGACAGTATGTTGTGTGCAGAGTGAATTCATTATTCTTTATATATTCAGTAATTTTGGTTTTTACTTAAATGTATACCATATAAATATGGTTTTGTTTTCAGCATGTGTTTTCAGCTTTTCTGTAGTTATTTACTTTGAGTTAATGCTTTGAATTGTTCCATAAGGGTGATCTAAGAATTTGGATCTAAAGATAGTGGGTAATTGGCATGTGTTTACATAGTTTAGTAATGCAATGCCCCATAAATTTCATATTGTTTTACTGTATTTTTCATGTACCTGACCCTAATTATAAAATAGGTGGATGGCACTGCTACACCATTGAAATATAAGTCTGAAATGTACTTCATGCTGCATACACAGAAATGAGAAAGGCTTTGCTGATGACCATCACTGTTACTTACAGAAAGTTTTCAGCAAACATTTCTGATCTTTTCACAGAATTCTTTCAGATTGAGACATTTCTGTTATCCCAAGGACCAGCAAGGAAAGGCATGAACTCCACAAATATGATCTTGAGTGTATCCTGAATTGCTCCCCTCTTAATGTTTGAGTTCCTAGGGTAATTCACTGTGGACCCTTACCCAGTTCATATAATTCACTTCTAGTTCTCACTAATCAAAAGTAAAATGCAGACTTGGTTAAAGTGTGCATTTCCCATTGTTTTGCACTTGCCTATTGCCTAAAGTGCAATTTTTGCGTGTGCTTATTGCCTGAGTATCATGTAAGCCTGACAAGATGGCTGATGTCTGAAATATTTATTTAACAAGAGACTTTTTCTAAGGCCAAAGCCAGTGCATAGTATTTTCACAACTTTCTGCTAGCATGTTTTGTACACACTCTGTAAAGTCACATTAACATTAATTTATTTTGCATGCCATTAGGAAAGTAACCTGTAAAATTGAGAGAGCTGGAAGGAAGATTTCATATTTTATCTAAAGTGATTCACAATGCAATTGACAAGGTCATATGAGATGATACTAAACAAATAGAAATAGAAATTATTGAGGAAAAATTGTAGTCTAATATCTGAAATTGAATGGGGAAGCAAGCCACAAAGGTGACATTTGATCCTGTCCCTTTTTTATTGTTTGGGATTTTTTTTCCTGTTGCTCATGCTGTTAGAACAAAGTAACTGAAGCCACTGACAATCCCCAAAGAGGAGAGTTCTTACCAATGAGTTATGAATAATCTTCCTTCCAAGACACTGTGAAAGCAAAAATTCCTGAAATTGCTGTGTTAATCACTTTTCCTCTGCTTTAATTCATGTTGGAGCTTCTAAGAGAGAAGCAGTGATTTTGGAAGTGACTGAATCCCTGAAGTCCCATTGAAATATGTTTCTGACTGGTAGACCGTATTTGAGATGGCATTTTTTGCATTCCACATATCCTTTCATTGAAAGTAAACTGTATTTGATGAAGACATTATTAAGTCAATATATTTGATGGATGTGTGTGTCAGAAGGTGGCAAGTAATTGCTTCATGTATGTTTCAGATTGCTGTAAACCATCACTGAGAAGTGCAGTCCTTTCCCTTGAATATGCTCTCCCATCCCTCTGTTGCCTGTTGTTCTGGCACAAACATTTATATGGCCACATAGGGAGCCACATCTGACAGCTGAGAATTTAAAATTAATTTAGGAAAAAAAAAAAGTGAGTGGTTCAAAGAAGAGTGTTGCTTATCTGAGTGAAAAGAGATTCAGCTTCACATTGCCTGAAAGTCTGATTAGAGCTTTGCCAAACACAAACCTGGTGGCTAAAAGACTATTTCACACTTGAGCAGATGCCCAACCAATATTAATATTTACAAAGCAGAAGGCAGCAGCCAGTAATGTGGTTGACAACAGACTGAAATTCCTGATTGACTTACAAATAGATATGTTCTTAGAAGAAAAGGAAAGATGAGAAATGGGAATGATAATAACCGGCAACCTCAGAGGGACCTCCAGGGAATGGGGAGCTATATCAGGGATAAATAGGGATATAGAAGTCCATATCCTTCCCCAGGCCAACAGCTGTTTTCTCTGAATGTTATCTGAGGATACCAAAATAGGATAGGAAATAGAACTGAGCTTCTAAAGCCACAGGTTAAGGGAGATGCATTTAGGATGTGTTTCTGTAATGTGAAGATGGAGTGATTGTCTTTCTTTTCTGTCACTTGTGCCCTTTTGCTGGGTCTGGCTAAACTGGAGTTCGTTTCCCCACAGCAGCCTGAGCTTTGCATTGGTAGCTAGAAGGGTGTTGATAACACACCAGTGTTTTGGCTACTGCTGAGCACAGCATTAGCACTGTAACATTCCTCTCCTAGACAAGGGCAAGATCCTGGGAGGGTACACAACCAGGCCAGCTGACCCAAACTGACCAAAGGGATATTCCATACTATATGATGTCAGCTCAGATATAAAAGCTAAGGAAAGGGAGGGCATTCCTTTACAGTGGTTGCCTGCTGAGAAACCTTTGTACGTGCTGAAGCCCTGCTTCCCAGGATGTGACAGGCCATCACTCACTAATGGAAAGTAGAGAATAAACCTTGTTATTTTCTGCTTCACTTCTGCACACGTGTAAGCTTTCACTTTTGCTTTAGTAAACTGCCTTATTGCAACCTACGGGTCATTTACATCTTATTCTGTTTCCCCTGTCTGGCTGGGAAGGGCAGTGCTAGAGCAGCTTGGTGGGCACCTGGCATCCAGCCAAGGTCAACCTTTAATAGAACTTTTGCAAGTATGCTGTTAGCTGCTTTTTTTCTTTCTTTCTTTCTTTTTGTATCTTAATCCTGCATTTGAGGTGATTACAAGAAAATGGTTAAGAAAGAATAGCTTAAAGACATTTAATATCCTTGACACTGAGATTCTCTAGTGGTGCCCAGTACTCTGGGTGTTGAAAGAAGTTAGGGGAAAGAAGCATTGAAATCTTAAGGGAGTTTACAAGAGCAGCATGATCAAATGTCCTGCCTCTGATCATTCCTGTAACTCCGTTTTGTGTTATATTGAGATATCACTCTCGATAAGCCTTACTAACTTTTGAAGGCCAAATTTACAATTTGGTGGAGTTAAATAACAATTTCTTTTAGGGAAATACTGCATCTAATAGGTATCTAATAAGTATTTTTCATGGACAGAACGAAATATTTTAGCTCTTAACTGATAACTGCTCAAAAATAACCAGTCAAAAAAGACAATATCAGAGCTGAGCATGAACCTACTTCATGGTTTGTAAATGAATGGCAGGAACATCTACCAGATGTTGCTGAAATGTTACCGAAATATAAGCAATTGGGGCTATTTAGTGTAGCAAGTGAAGTTATGGAAGAAGCATGCTTTTTATAAAAGCTCTATTCATTTGTCAAGTATACCAGTGCATTAATTTCTGAGATTTCCTTCAAGCATTGAAATTATTTTAAGTACCTACATTTTCAGATTTTTGGCAAGGGAAAAATATTTCTACAGGTAGGGGGAGGACAAATCAACCATTCTACATGTAAAATAACATTTGTGTCAAATTACTTTCATTCCAAATCCCTCCAATCTGAAGATCAAGTTCAGCTGTACTGCTACTTGTATAATATTTGTATTTTATTGCTATTACTCTGCTGTCAGTGGAGAGTGATATAACATATGATCACCACTGAAGAATGTGATGACATCTGGATCTTGCTTCAGGAAGAAAATTCTGTAGTGCTTCAGTGAGTCCTATTTAGCCAAATAACTTAATATACAAAATGTGACACATCTGGTTGACTCTGAAAGTTTGTGTTGCCTGCTAGGAACTTGTCAGATAACTTTACAATATTCCTTTAGCTGGGGTAGACTTTTTAATTTTCCTTCTAGGATTTTGAAGAACATTATGCAACTGTTTGCTAAACAGTGCTCTCTTCAAGAGTAATCAGATGGGTTGACATCTTTGACTGTGAAGTATTAACGTAGTGATATAATCCCCAAACGGATAAAATCTGTCATGCATGATACACAGGGGATAGATACTGGGAGGTGGTTTCCTGACTTTGAATCTTCCGATACTGATTCAGTTTGTATCTTCTCTATTCCAAACTTTTTGTTTTCTTCTCTTATGTCCAACAGGGCATTAATGTCATAGCCATTTCTAACTCCACAAAATAGAAATATCACCTTCAATGTTTGACTCTGTAGTTGGATATAAAAACTATTGGGCTTTCCTGTCATCCTTATCTCACCTACCTAGAAAAGACACTTCTCAGAATGACTTCAAATTTTTCAGATTAATATATTTAATGGAAAGCTGCAGACTCTTCATTGGTTTTACTGGAGTGCAACAAATTGCCTGGCAGAATTTCACTCTGTCTCCTTTTTAAGTACTCTTTGGCCTACCACGAAACCCAGCTGGTAAAGTAGTAAATGAAAGGAACATGGGTTGGTTATTTATTCAAAACAAGATTCAGGTGAAATATCTAATGAATTCAAGCTGGGCACAGATGGTTTATTGTGTATTTTCTGTCATTCCAAATAACAGAAATAGTTCCCTCTCTATATACTAATTAGTCTTTTGATGTTGTGAATAACTTTAATATTTAAAGTACAACTTGACTGGAAAGCAGCAAAGAAATTTTCCTCCTTGATTTATGTCATTCATTCTACTGTGTCCTTTCTAAGAGTTAGTTTAGCATCAGGTGGTAGTAAATGTGACAGAAAAATATTTTTATGTTGTTGTGTTTTGTTTTTTTTTTTTTGTTTTTTTTTTTACTTTTGAGACAAAGCACTTATCACTTACAGGCATGTGGTCCTAATCTGAAAGATGAATTGGTTCATTCACTTCAAGTACCACATAACCATTCACACACCATCGAGCTTAACACTATTAAAGGGTAATTTCCCCTGTGGGAGCTAAGCCCAGTACAGCTGCTGTTGCTACACAGTGTCTTTTTATCTTTCCATGGCAGGTAAGGAGGTTTAAATAAAAGGCTTCATCAAGAGTGCAATCACAGACATATTCTTCCTGTTGAAATGTCCATGAAATAGCAAATAAACACTCCTAAAAGTCTTAATATTATGAAACATTACCAAGAAGACTTCAGTGTACAGCTCAGACTTTGAAATTTTGTGATGGACTCAAAGCATGTGAGATGGGTTTGGCAGTAGAAGACAGGAAATATTGTGGGAAAATTTGCATGTCCGATGAAATTCTAAACATAGTAAAACATTTCCAAATAATCAAAGAGTGTATTTTTCCTTCGTCTCTCACTATCTCCATGATTTAAAAAAAAAAAAATCTCATAGTTTCTTTAGTTTATCTACATGACTCATCGAACACCTTACTATTATAGGTTCTATATTCTAACAAACTTGATACTTAAGTGTATGGTGAAGTTTTCTTTGGAACATAGAACTAATATGTTCTCACTCAAATATTTGGGGGCTAAAGTATTATTTGCAGTAATTTTGCTTGGCTTCATCTAAAAATGAATTGTCTAGGGATGCCAATAAAAATATGCTTTTTGAGTAAAGTACTGTAAAGTTATAGAAGTCATTCTATCTTCCTTTTTTTTTTCCTTTAAGAAGAGACAGTATTTTTCACCCTTTCTGTTTTCAGCATTAAATTGCTTTACTTCTGATAATTTTTTGCATTCACACTAGAATGAACAGCCTTTATTTTTAAATTAATTTTGTGGAACTTAAGGTCACAGAATATGACTTTTGACTTAAATGTGGTCAACATTTAAGTCTTAATTATTTTTTTTTTAAATGAATGCAGTTTTGGACCCAGACTCACAGCTCAGAATCAGCTTATTAGTGAAGCCAAACCAGTTTACCTGCCCTGTTTTGCCAGAGCATAGGGGATAGTTTACAAAACTGTTCTGATGAAATGTGAGTAACCTAAGTGTTATTCTTCATGTCAAGGAAACCCTTCTGAGATTCACAAGCCTCTCTGCGGCAGTCTCATTTGCAAGCCAACTTGCTTGGCTTTCTTAAATCATGTAAAATTCAGGTTCTGTTCAAAGCACTGAAGTTGATAGGTCAACAGTGCTAGCCTTTTACCCAAGACTTCAGGACTTAGCACAGTAATAAATCAAAGCCTCACAGATACTAATTCTCTCCTGTGCCTCAGGGAAGTTAACTTGCTTCTTCCAAATGAATATTTTACCCTGAAGTAATCGAAAGTGAAAGAGACATTCTTCTCATTTTTTCTGAAGCTATTCTGATTTGCAGTGACTAAAGCCAAGCCTCAGTTGAAGCAAAGAACATGAAAGTGTGAGCATTTGGCTATCCATAGCAATTCATCACTCATCTCAAAGGAGGAAGAAAATAGGAAAGGCTGAATTTCAGTCCTCCTTTCTGAAAAATACTTCACTACTATACACTAAGCATTCTTTGGATCAGGCCTTTTAATTCAAAAAGTGGTTTGAAATTTAGTACCACATGAGACCCAAATTGGAAACTGAATATATTTTTTTTTGGAGCGATTTGAAGCCACACAGCATAAGGACTCCCACACAAAATTTTATACCACATAAAATTTCTATGCTGAACTCTTCAGTTTTTCCCATAAGTGCAGAGCTTGTCAAGAGCACTTAGATATTTCTCACTTTATATACTTAGTTATTAGTATTGTTTGTTTGGAATGTTCATAATGGATAAAATTCATCCACGGGCAGAGGGACAGCTGATGACTGCATGCCACTTAATTCATGTATAGGCCTCCATATTAGCCTCAAAATAGACATTTAGTGGGACATGGCCTTCCGTCTCCCCTCCTCCTTCCGCCCCACAGAGCTAAGTTAGATGTAAATTGCAATACCTAAAATTAATAGCAAAGTTTCTGTGACAAGCTGTATGGAAGTTAAACTCACATAAACTCTCACTGCTAGATCCAAGCAATGGATTTAGCTTGATTTTGCAGTGCATTAAATAGGACAGACTGCAGTGGTCAGGAAGTGCCTTGTAGATTTGCCAACCCTAAAGCTACAGTTTTAACCTACAACTCTAGTGGTAAGAGGCAAGCTGAATCCTGTGGTGGTCTCAGGGATTGAATTCATGTGTTGAGCAGAGCTCTAAGAACAGCATTTTCTTCTAAAATACCATTTTTATGCCACTGAAAGTGTCAGGGGTTTAGAGCTATCCTTTTATAGCTTTTAAAAATAATCTTTTCTATAAATAAATTTAAAGTGAAATTAGACATAAAAGGTAATCATTTACTACTGAAGTGTGATATTAAGTACTCAGACTTCTGGTAATGAAAGTGTTCCCACAGTAGCCATAATTTGTCATCAGATTTCACAGGTGACTTCTCTCTAAGCATTCAGTTTTGTGTAATATTTCCAGTCATGGTGGAAGGTAATAAAACCCTCGATATATTAGATGGATAAGTCCATCATAATGTAATATTTGATTAGGGTTTTTTTCTGTGATTGTATCTTAATTATAGTTAATTTTACTTAGATTCTTAGGATTAAATCATACAACACAAATGTTTCATTTTATATTCACTCTGTATATAATGTCGTTTTGAATTAGCAGGTAGAGGAGAAGCTCATTTAGGTGTTTAACTTATTTGTGTCCCAGACCAAAGGTCCTCTGTAGTCTATAAAAGTAAGGACTTTTCACTATGCAAAACAATATGGGGAAAATTGCATTTCATGCAAAAACGTGTGAAAATGATAATGTCAATGTTTTCAAACATGCAAAAAGTAGGACTCAAACTGTAAATAATATTGTTAGATTAGAGGTCGTTTCTTCTGCAGGTACAAATGAAAATAACCCTTGTTCTCATTGCTATTATGTTTCTGAGCCATCCAGTAAAATCAGTCAGTTTAAAACCCTGTTGCCCTCTTGTTTTCGTTTTTTAAGGAATAAGTTAGAAACATGGGATTTTTTTAGTGTTTCAGTATTTTACATCATAATTTTATTAACAATTTTGCTGCAGTTTTTTGAAGGTGTTCTTGAAAGACTAAACATCTTTTCGAAGATGTTTGTTCAAGTTCTCATAAAGTATTTACTAAAAAATTTTTGTGTATGCAATAATTAGTTTTGTGTATAGCTATATCAGTTCAAAAGAACTGATATAATTAATTGGATTATTTCGTTAATTCACTAGGCTGTATCTAGTAAGGCTGGGGTTTGGGTTTTTCAGTACATTTTAAGAAACAGGAAATTATGAAGATAAAATACATGCAAAAACATTGTTTTCACTAAAATTGCATCATAAAAAGAGTCAAGATTTTGGGTTTGTTGGTTTGGTATTTTTAATTTGTTTAGGTTTTTATTTAAATCAACAAACAGGCTTTATTTTATAGTTCTGGCAAGGGGATTGATAAAACTCAATTCACTTTTTTCATGCATATATTCTGAAACAACAGTGAAAGATAGCATCTCTAACACATTCTGTTCTTCTTGATTGAGGTACTGCATACTAAACATATATAAACTGTTGGTTGTGGGTTTTTTTTCCAGATGACTGTTTTTATACCAGCTTCAACTCTTACCTACATGTCTTGCATCCAGCTATAACTGTGGCACTCCAGAGCTAAAATTTTCTATTCTTCATGTCCACACAGTAGTTACTAAAATAGCTAATCACAGCAATCTATGCATATGTTCACAACTTCTTTTACATTCTGCAGTAAAAATAAACTGAATTATAAACAAAGAAATTATTTTTGAGACACTGTAGGGCTGAGTAGCTGAGTGAGGAAGTTAGTTCCTCTGACACTGTGCATAGAAGAAACTGGGCATTAGACCTCGAGAGAGGAGAGAATCAATTTGGGTTGAAGGGGATTTTTAAAGGCCATCTAGTCCAACTCCACCCTGCAATGAGCAAGGACGTCTTCAACTAGATCAGGTTGCTTAGACCCCCATCCCGCCTGACCTTGAATGTTTCCAGGGATGGAGTTTCCATCTGGGCAAAACTCTCTGGGCAAACTGTTCCCGTGCTTCACCACCCTCATTGCAAAATCTTTCTTCCCCATATCTAGTCTAAATTTACCCTCTTTGAATTTAAAATCATTATTCCTTGTTCTATCATGACAGGTCCTACTAAAAAGCATCTCCCCACCTTCCTTGTAGGCCCCTTTTAGGTACTGAAAGGCTGCAATAAGGTGTCCCTGGAACCTTCTCTTCTCTAAGCTGTACAACAAATCCATATGCTGAAGTCAATAATGCGGATTTTATTTAACAATGAATGTGAGGAAGAGAGATAGAAAGAAATAGAAAATGGAGGGGTG
>JAYRBT010000139.1:48915857-48932147 GCA_036023395.1 Myiotriccus ornatus
GGCCCTGACCAGGAATCGAACCCGGGTCTCGGCGGTGACAGCGCCGCGTCTTTACCACTAGACCACCAGGGGCTCCAGACAGTTCTCTTATTCTGTTGGTTAATTGATTCCCTCACTTCTAATGCTGATTAGTCCACATGCTCAGTCTTTCTCTTCTTTTGAGTTGGTGGGTTTCTTGGGTCTGTGGGTCTTGAGTTGGTGGTCACAATCTCCCCTTGCAGGAATTACCTTTTACCCAGTCAGAGCAGATTTCAGTAGAGCGACTTTCCTTATAGTAGAGATGGTGAGTAAGCCCAGGTAAAGGGCCAGTTCACTTTCTAACTTTCTAAGACAGATGTAGCCATTTAACAACATTAAAACAAAAAGAACTAAGAAGATTAATGTCTACTGAAACTGCCTGGAGGAGAAGTGCTACCTGAGTTTTGAAGAACTGGGCAGTAGAGAGGGCAACTGGACATAACTTTGTAGAGGAGAATGAGCTGGAGAGGAAGAAGATACAGTGACTCAGTTCCAGCTTCTTTAAGATGAGGAACCAGCAGCAGGTGGGAGATCCCAGAAGGGGCAGGAGTGGAAGAGACAGGTTGTAAATAAGTGATTTTTTTAGTGTTATATGTGGACTTGGCAGTGTCAGGTTAATAGTTAGACTTGATCTAAAAAGTCTTCTCCAACCTATGTGCACAGTGCAGCAAATGTACTTTCTCTGTGTTTTTAAGAACTATTCTGCACTCCTGGAAAATGAATGGTTTCAGGTAGACTGAACTGTTTGAATATCTCCAATGTTATTCTGAAATGACTGAGGAGGTACAGAGGAGAGTGTGGCAGCATAGAGGGCAATAAAGAGATGTTTTCTGAATTAGAAATGTAGCTAAATTTATCTGATAATCCCTGATGTTGAAAATTAAACAAATCTTTTGAGGATTCTTTCTTATGTATTTAAAAATTCTTTTGGGTTTCAGCAGGCAGAAAATATTGTGAGAAAAACCTCCCCTCTAGCAGAACTGTTACTTCTGTTAATAACACACTACTGAGAAAGCAGTGCAGAGGCCTATAAAGAATTCTTTGTGAGGGAGGATTTGTTAATTTTTAAAAGGAGATGTGTGGGAGAAACATGTGTTTGGATTAAAGTAATTCTGAATTTAGGAAATTCAGTGGAGCATACAGAGCTCAGTGATGTAAGGTACTGAACCTCAGGGCTGTGATCCAAAAAAGCATTTAAATACCTGCCTATTGTCACACTGCTGAATAATCTTATAGCAGAAAATGGAATTTTTTTATATTCTTGAAGGTGTATTTCAGTGCTTTTTTGAAATTCATCCGTAGTACATTGCAGGTTTTAGCCCATGAGAAGCAAGGAATACCAATAAGGAACTAAGTATAATGAGACCAACAAGAAATAACATCTTGATGTATGAAGTTACAGAAAAAAAAATGGACAGGAAAGAGAGTTGAAGACTACAGAATATTGCTAACAGAAAACTTTAGTTTCTTAGTCACAGAGTGTGTTGTTATATTTGAAGAAGCCAAGATTGTAAACTAGATTAGATATTGATGTTAATCATGTTACGGAAAATCAGAGTGACAATACTGAAATCACTGTCTGATTAACTACTCACTTCTGTAATTGCATGCTGCAAAGCCAGAGTAGTTCCACAATGCCAGCTGACTGTCAATTTAGCATATTCATATAATAGTTTGAGGTATGAAATGCCAGATACAACAATAGAAGGAAGTCATGTAAATCTATTTAAGAAGGTGAACATATTGCTGGAAGAGAAGGAGGAGGGAAATCGCTGCAGCCATGTGTTAAATATTTGGGTTGAATATAATGAAGTAGAAAACCGCTTGTGTTTTTCACTCTGCATAATGTATACAAACCCTGATGGATTTTTACCTCTCATTGGCTCTTGGTTATTCATGGGTTTCTCTAGATGGACTACAGAAACATGACACGGCATCCTGGGATGCTGGCTAAAACAAAAGAAAAGCAGGTTGTTCAGTGCTGCTGTTGTTAGATCATTCTTTATTTTCCTTTGTGTTTTGCTTTGTCTTGTTTTCCCCTGTGTCTCATAAAATATCTCAATATTCTTAGATTCCTTTGAATCATAGAACTACACTGTCAAAAAGACACTGGAGTGTTCATATTGCTTCTTCATTCTTTGTAACTGTGTTTCTAATTTGTTATTCTGAACAAAATACTAAGTGAATCAAAAATCTCCTCCCAGTTCTGTCCCAGTGACTCAAGGTAGAGCTGTCATATCCTGAGTGTTGGTTTAGCCAAAGGCAGCTAACTGATGTCTGGGTAATCTAGTTTTCTTAAGATATTTAGATACCTAACCTATTTGGACACTTCCAGGATTCGTAGCAAGCACACAACTGCCATTGAAGCCCCACTCTACATTTTCATTTAGATGTTTAAACATCTCTGAAATGTTTCCCTTTGGTCTGATCCAACACCTCTTGAAATCTGTAGATATTTCTGTCAGCTCAAGGTAGTGTCCTAAGTAAGATTGTGACGTTTATGTGATGTCAGCATAGCATAATTTCACTTCACAGCTGGAGTGTTGAAATAAGGCTTCAAAAGTGAAAATGCTTGCACAGATTTAGGGGCTACCACCCAATTTTCACATTCATATTTTGCTTAAGACTTCAAAGCAAAAATGATATATGGAGAGAATAACAGCCTAGATTTGATTTTCAGGTGTGTAAGTGCCTAGCAGTGCCTGCCAAGAGGCTGGTGGGCCGTTCCCCCAGCCATGGCAGAGTGCCTCTGTACCCATAACTTCATAACCTCCTTTTCCCTGCCAGCTTGTGCAGTAAGAGGTGTATGGCTGAATTCTGAGCTTGCACCAAGGCAAGTCTGGGATAACAACTGACAGGAGGAAGTGTGGTGAAATCACTATAGGATTAAAAAAAAGAAAAAAAAAAGCCTAAAGACTCTGTCAACAGTGAGTGATCATTCTGTTATTCAAGGTTTAATACTCCTTCTTCCATCCAGGGCTTTTGCAGAGTTGACATCTGGAGAGAATAGTATCAACAGACTGTTGAAGGAAGGTAAATTTTGAGCTTCCAAAAAACAACAAAAACAACTAAGCCCTTGAAATATTTTTATTCAAGTGAAGACCTTGCAAGTTGTATAGTGGTATCTCCCTAATACACCAAAATCTAATTTATCATAATAAAATTCTTGCAGTATAATAGCAAACTAGCTCATTTACACTTGCCAGCAAGGATCTCCGCTGCAGCTAATCCACGAGCATTATGCACGCTTCATTACCTGGATTCTTAGGCAGGCAGTGAAGTTGTTCTTGCTGTAAACATTTTTAGAGTGAGAATATGAGGACCAGACCTTCGACTTGTATATTAGTTGGGTATAGTTCTTTTGCCTACAAGGAAATGCCACCAATTTATGCCAGCCAAGACTCTGAATCACACTTTTCTAAATGGTATATGATCCGTTTTCTGTGTAAAACCAGTGCTTGCTTAATACTTTTTCTCTCCTGCCTTGTATTAGGGCCCCCCCAGCGAACCGTTTCCCCAAAACAAGACCATGAAGAAAGAAAGCATGACAAAGTCTTGGACAAGGGCAGTGAAAGTGGGACTTCCTGTAATGAGTTGTCCACCTCGAGCTGTGACAGCCACTCTGAAGCCAGCACCCCTCAAGAAAATGCCACCAGCACTCAACCATCCACAGCCCACCAGCCAAATACTCTGACTTTGGATCGTCCATCTAAGAAGGCCCCAGTACAGTGGATGCCACCGCCAGACAAACGCAGGAACAGTGAACTCTTTCAAACTCTCATTAGCAAGTCCAGAGAAACAAATCTTTCCAAAAAGAAGGTGTGTGAGAAGCTGAGTGTTGAGGAGGAAATGAGAAAATGTATCCAAGATTTTAAAAAAATCCACATTCCAGATTACTTTCCAGAGCGCAAACGTCCCTGGCAATCCGAACTCTTACAGAAATATGGGTTATAGTATTCAACTCTTTCATGATGCATCTCTGGGGCATTTGATGTTTATTACATTGCCGCTAACTTACTGATGTCCTCCTTGTGGCCAACTCTGCCACCAGAGCTATTCCTGCTGCTTCTCTCTTTCTGTGAACAGTGGATGTTGGATAGTACATGTTTTTCTTTAAAAATATATATAAAAAGATAGAAACTTAAAAAATGCAAGAGGCATCTCATCTAAAACACTTCATAATAGTAAAGAAAAAAGTGCATGGTCAAGGAAGATGGTTTTCTAACTGTAGTCAGTTGGGCTTCATTATTGTTTTGGAACTTACCAAATGAAAGTTTCAATCATCAGTTAACACCTCATTTTATGTCACCAATAAAGATGACTCGGACTTGCTAAGGATGAAGAGAAACAGGGTTTAAAATTCAATTGAACAGATTTTGGAACTAATTCCCAACATTCTCTCAATGTTAATGCAATAAAGCAAATACCTATTTTGCATGAGCACAATGTTACAAATAAATCACACAAGAACAAGAGGTTGTCTGTTGCTTGGAGAACTATTTGTTTGATACCAAGCCTATAAACGTAAAACGTCTAAGGGATTGAATTTACTTTGTTCTGGACCTGTGATTTTTTTGTGTGTACAGTGTTCTGTATGTAAGGATGGTGTAAATATGCCTTATATTGTTTTATTATTGCACCAATAACATTCATCTATTAGTGCTTGTCAGGATTATTTCTGTGAAATGCAAATTTACGGCAGATTGTGAAAACTGGTTTGATGGTCTGAAAGTTTTTGTTATGTTAGTCGCTAAAAATGGAGAAAAATAAAAGAGACTTTAATGTATTTATTAAAAGAACCATCTGGTAGATTTTTTTGGCTATTGTTATCTCTTCTCTCTTTTAAAAGTAGAGTCAAGCAAATTGTTGCTTTCTGTTTAGTGTTCCATAAATACTCTGCTGAAAAAAAAAAAAAACCCAAAAACATTTCGAGTGAGGGGAAAAATATTCAGGGTAGTGTTGTTTAATTGGAACCACCATAGAGATTCTCCGAGAGGAAGAGAGTTAAACTAAGAAGCAGCAGGGACTGAACTGAAAAACTGAGAGGTTTTACTGACAGATAGGAAAGCAGTTCCAATTTGACAAGTTCACAAGAAGTCAGCTTAGAAATAGAAGATTTAAAGTATCACAGCAGAGTTTGGTACATCGACAAATGAAAAGTTTCTGTGAATAGTCAACTCTGTGACAAAACTGTTATCTCAGCCACGATACAGGAAAATAAATACCTTTCTCATTACAAGAGCACCAAGAGGACAACTGTGGTTTGGACATCCATAGCTGACATGGGTAAGGACCACTGAAGTTTGCAAGAGAGTTGCTGAGTTCTTACAGACTTGAAATTATTACTGGGAGCGCACGAAAGTACACGTACACATTTAGAAGTGTTCATCCCCATACTTGTTCTGTAGCAGAAACTGCACAGTTGTGTCAGAAGAGATGTTTTATATCTTACGGTAATTTTAACTCATTTAGCTGAAGTAAAAGGGACATCTTGAACTGTAATTTCCAGGGTTATTCCTGATACCTGTATTACTTTTCAGATCTCTAAGAGGCCACTTTAAGAAAACTTAGCTTAGCAACTTCATTCACTCTTTTCTTAACCTATCTATTCTCCTATTCAGTTAATCAGTTGGCTTCAGCGTCTTCTGACAACATTTTAATAACCTGAAAGACTGTATCTGGGGTAAGTTTAGTCTGAACTGATGCAGTCCAGTGTGAAATCAGAGCTTCTCAGCCCTGCCCTCATGTTCCTTGCTTGCTTCTCTCTGGTCCAAAAGACCCATTCTTTCTTTTGAAAGTTTATTGCTTCTTAGACAAATTTAGCATTTAATTTCTCTTTTCTAATATTTGTTTCCTAATTTTTACCTGATGAAATTTCCTGTTATTTATCCATGACTTATCTCCAGTGGGTGCAATTGTGGTTTTACTTAGTATAGGGCCAGACTATTACAGAGAGCTTTCTTTCTATCTGGGTTTATACCTTTTGGATGCAAAAGGCATCTTGAACCTTCCCATTAAACTTTGCTATTGAGTCTGGAGATTTGTCTTGCGTTCCTAGTTATTCTCAGTACTCCAGGCAGTAACAACCCAGTGTATGCTTAGTTGATTGTTTGACCTGTCTATTGATTTTAATTTGTCAATATATAAATGTTTTTATAAGCTTTTTTTTTCTTTTATCATACTACCTAAAATTTCTCAGACCATTTTTAGTTCATTCTTGAGAAGTAGTGTCTTAATACATATCTTAATATATGGGTACTGTAATATTTTTCATAATCACCTTCCATGTGTTCATGAGGCGTGTGAGTGATGTGGCAGATGAATGACATTGCTGTTATTTAGCAACCACACCAGCATCTTAAGACAAAGTGTTTTGGTTTTGTAATTGGGCAGGTACACTTTCTTTCAGAGTGAAAAATCGGGATGTGTTGTAGTTGGAGAGAGAAGGGAGAAAACAACATGAATCCTTCAGTCATATTCTCTTAATTCCCATTACACTTTTCATCCAGTTCATCCAGTTACAGCTCCAATCCTAGCCATGTAGTTATTAATCTACAGTTTTCAGGTAATTAGTGAGAACATAAGCTGAGACATTTGGTGGAACAGGGGAGCTTGTGGGCATTTAAATGGCTAAACGGTTGTCGTGGTTTTGCCCACCAGCCAGCCCCTGGGGCTGAGGATGGTTTTGTCCAGGTGGATTTCCGGACAAAAAGACAATCAAAAGTTTAGTAACGCCTTTGCTAATTACACATTTAAGAAAGTGGAAGAGAAGGCTGTTGCGAAGTTGAAATTAGTAGCCATGTAGGAGCGGCGGCAGGCCCCAGATGGGGGCGACACCTCTCTCCTCCCCTGGCCCTGGGCCGGGGTCAGGTGTGGCACTGAAGCCCCCCTTCTCTCCTATAACGGAGTAGAGAAGAAAATCTTTAGAGAAGAACTGACTGCTTGGACGAGAAAACGCTGCAGAAGGAATTCCAGCAGAGAGATAAGAGACCTCCAAGGTCAAAACTGTCAGCTGGAGGAGAGAGAAGTTCGAAGGTGGGGGGCTGTTTCTCCCCCCTTTTCGCTCTCTCCCTTCAGCAGGGAAAAGACTGAAAAATAAACCCTGCCACCTGTAGAAATTTGTTGTGGTGAGGAGACTCCCATGCTGCTCGTGGAAGAACCCACCCAAGATTAAGTGGATGCATAAGGAGCTGAGACTTTATGAGAGACCTGAGGTGAAGCAGAGTCCTGTTGAAGATTTGTCACCCTGAGAGAGACGAGACTTATGCTGGAGCAAGAATGACTCGGGTGAGATGTGGGGATCCAAGTGAGGGATCCATGCTAGACCCATGTCGGAGAGGTCTATCAAGGATTGTTCTCCCGTGGGGAGGGACCCCCACAGGAAACAGGGGTGGACTCAAAAGCCATTATCTCCTGTGACCCTGTGGTGAAGATCCACAGTAGGCAAGTGTCCCCTTGCAGTCCATGGAAGAGAAGACCTTCAGGGCCTGGGTAACCCCCCCAGCCTCTGGTCTTAGCCCAGGAAGGGGGCTAGGCCCAGCCCTGCCTGAGGCTGACATAGAAGAAAGAGAGATAAAGAATTACAGCTGCAACAAAAAGGAGTTGTCGTCCTGGATAACAGAAGAAGAGCTTTAGAGTGCTGCAGAGTTATTGAAAAGACTTGGAGCTCCGAGAATGGAGGAAGAGATTGCTTCTCCTCCTTGAACTGATATAAAGGGGGGAGGGGTATTTCTGGAAATACATAATACTTTTACTTAAGTAGAATTATTGTAAATATAGTGCTTTAGTTTTTATCTTGTTAGTAATAAATGTTCATATTATTTTTCCAAATCAAGTCTTTTTTGTCTGCATAAGCCTTCTCTCAACTTGTAATAATTGGGGGGGGGGTGAGAGCAAATTGACCGAGAGCAAAACCACGACAATGGTTGGTAGGAAGTTCCGGGTGTTGTAAATGAATCGTGTAGTAGAAGCGCATGGGGGGTTGATTGCTTCCCATTGTTTTACCCTCTTCTTATTTTTCTCTGATAGCTGCTTTTTCTTTTTTTATTTCAGTCTTCTTTTTCTCTTCTTTCCAGTTATTCACTTTGTAACACACAGGTATGATATACCATGGAAACCTGTGCCTTTTATACTACTTCAGTGGAGGTGGTCAGTACACTAAAAGTCCACTCCCTTTGAAGCTTATCATATTAAAACATAATATTTTTCTAAAAAAAAGTCAAAATACATTTTCCAGTCTTCAATTAGAATCATAAAATGGTTTGGGTTGCAAGGGACCTTTTAAAGGTCATCTTGTCCAATCCTCCTGCAATTATCTCAGACACCTTCAAATAGATAGGTTGCTCAGAGACCTCTTCCAGTGTCTCACCACCTTCATAATAAAAACTCTCTTCCTCATATATAGTCTGAATCTTCTTTATTACTTTAAAGCCATTATCCCTTTTCATATCACAACAGGCCCTACTAAAAAGTTTTTCTGCATCATTCTGAAATCGTATAATTTTATATTTTCGTATTTTCAAATCTGTATCTGTCCGATTTAGAGAGAAGAATGTTGTGGGGACTGTGTCAAAGGCCTTACAGAAGTACAGATAGATCTATTGCTCTGCCCTTTTCAACTGATGTAGCTGGTCCATCATAGAAGACCACTAGGTTGGTCAGGCAGGACTTTCCCTTGGTGCTGGCTGTCTCCTGTCACCTCCCTATCCCGCATGTGCTTTAGCATAATTTCTAGGAGGATCTATTCCACGATAATCCCAGGCACAGAGGTGAGGCTGACAGGTCTGTAGTACCCAGGGTCCTGCTTTTTACCCTTCTGATTTAGTGTCATTAAAGTCCAGGTAGTTTTTAGTTATTATGATTATAATAAATCGTAAGTGATAATTGCTTTGATAAAATTTATTTTAAAATTAAATAAAAAATTCTAAGAAGTAATAAAACATGTAAATGAAGCCTGTTCCTGGAGGGAATTCTTATAAAGCAATGCTTATAAAAAGTTTAATTATTTTGCAGAATTTTTTCTAAATCAGTACAATCCCTTAAATTATAGTTTTATTGGGAGTTTAACATGGACTACATTTCCCATAATATTTTTCAGCTGAGTTTAATTCTTAATATGTTCAGAAATGTAGAATACTATATTCTAGATTATGTTTAAAGATTTGAGACTGATAAAAATAAATCTTCCTTCACAAGTAGTCTCCCAGTTAAGCTCATATGCACACCAGTTTTAATATACTTATTGTTCTAACTGAGCAGATGGGGAATAGAGATACAGTTTTGCCTTACAATGATGTTTACACCTTTAAAATGTGTGAACAAAGATCAGAATCACATACTGAATTAGTCTATTGATGAAATGTTATTTTTGAGCCCTTCTTCTCCTAACAAATGTAGAAGTCTTAGAATAATTGAAATTAATTCTGAAATTGAATTTTAGAATTCAATTTGATTCCTTTAAATGAATTTAAAAAAACCCAAATTGTATAAAAAGCATAATTTTGTGGCCTCCTTTAAAAAAAAAAAAAACTTATGCTGAATCATTTGACTTGCTAATGCTGTCTTTGTTCAAGTAATGGTATTCAAAAATATACTTCCTATGGGAGGTGGAAAACCCAGTTTAGTATACTTGGTAACAAGGGGCCAATGTTGGGCTTCATATACAAGTGGCTCATGTCCTGGACCAATATCTTTGGAATGCTCAGAAATTATTAAACCTTCAGGTTTTTGCAGGATTGCACCACTGATACAGCTCACCATAAAAACAGCATTCACACATTAGTTCAGCTCAGATATTACAGGCCAGCAAGTAGTTTCTTCTTTTGCAGGATCTGTTATGTAGAAGTGATTTTCAGCCTGCTTCATATTTTCCATTCTACCCCTCTCTTTTCCGTTGTTACCATGGACATTCATGCAATCACTTCCATTTAAGAGCTTATCTATTCCTTGCTTGAAGACACATATTCAAATTCAGAAGAGACTCGACCACACTGGAAAATGATGGGGAAAGCTGGACACACTGCCAATGCTGATGGTTTGAATAACTTCAGCACTGCTGATGAGAAGACACCATAAAGCACAAGCTGGAAGGCAAAGTCACGTTGCACTACAGCTCATGTTCTCTGTAGGACTGTTCGGTTTCAGAACCCTTTAGCACTGACCAGTCACCCAGTGAAGCAAGCCACAAAGACATTATTCACTGATTAACGAACCGCTGATGCTGTCAGCATCCAGTTGGCCACCTACACCTGCTATGTGTTGGTACTGCATTAAATCGGAAATCCCAGTTCAAAGTTGGTGATGCTGGACTGCATGAGGCTGGTGCAGGTAAGGGCTGTGAGAGCCACTCCTCACACAGTATTCATGGGGATGTATGACTTGTGGCGTGCTTCTGTGGGTACTTGCCTTCAGAACAGTCTGCATTATTATCTGAACTGGGATTGTTGTTTTATTCTGCTGGATCATCACCATTTGCACAGAAAACAGCTGTAGAGTGAGACCAAATCCCAACATTCTTACGTGTTGTTCCCCAGCAGAAGGTGGCAATCTTTCCTGGTTTACTGTCCCTTCTTTGAAATTGGGCTCGTGACAACATGAAATGGGGTGCTGAGGAAACAGAGCACAAATGGTGCCCAGAAGAAAAACTCAGCACTGACTGTGCTCCCATCTGTTTGGAGCCTGGCACCCTGGCAATCCTCAGCTTCAGGCATTAGATTGTGTAAGACACATCTGGGAAAAGCACAAATTGACTCAATGCAGTCAGCAATGAATATAGGAGAAAAAAGGATTTAAGAATTTTTTTCCTACCCTAAGGACTCCTCTTCTTGTTTGGCCATCTCTTTTCCTCAGATAAGGAAAAAGAATTGTGAAAAACAATAGTAAACCAGATGGAGATAGGGAAATATCCATGTCTCTAGGTTGCATTGCCTTTTAAAATTTCTCTGTTTCTTCACAAGGTTACTTTATGTTTCTTTATATACAGGAAGAGGAAATGTAGAAATAGCTTGGTGGGATTAGTTCTGAGACTCCAGATCCTTCATATATATATTAGATGAAGTTCTAGCATTGAGCATGTTAAGTGTTTCATTTACAACACAGTGTAATTTTTAGCAGGGAGTCTCCCCTGGACATGTGAGTACCAGTAACAAGAAGTAAATTAAATTAACATAAAAGGGGGGAAGGTCATAAATAGGCAATAAATAATCTTTACATTTTCCAAAGCAACATTTAATTCTGAAATACTATCACTTTACCTACTATCTGCTTAACATGCATGCAATTCATTAATTTAATACTGAGAATTGATAATGTGCTCCAAACTTAGATTCCTCTTGATCCAATGCTGAAAGATTGTTTTCTTCATAACTGTATACCGTACATAGTAAATGTAAAGTTTTGACAGCAGCCAACATATGACAGAATATTTTTTATCACTACTGGATTGCTAGTTTGGCCTAGGAGGAATTGTGAAAACCATCAATCAATGACCCTAAAAAGCTTTTTTCCCTGTTTCTCTTCCTATTTAGATGAATTGTGCATTTCATATGGTGTCATTTTTGTGTCAAAGGTAGCATTAGATTCAATGCAGCACAAAATAGTTGCTGACACCTTGGCCCTGAATTGTTCTGATTTATACCTACCCTTGATTTAAATTACATTAGTACGCTTCTGACATCAGCAGTTGACTGCTGAGTGATTGAACACCTGCCATACAGGCAAGAAATGAGCTTAAAGAAGATAGGGTTACATCCATGCTAGTGTGGATTTGGAGGCATTGCAGAGGACTGAAAGCCCCAGCCCCTTCAGGACGTGACATGTGACTCTTCCATCTCTGGACAAGGAGGGACATGAAGCCCTGGTGTATCCTTTGCCGAGGGAAAGCTTGGTTTCACTGTCTTGCAGAACTAAGACCAGTCTTTGGGGAAAAACAGTTGCTCTTTCACAGGTTTTATGATGCTATTCCTGAATGTCCTCATGGAAAAATTAAACAGCACCCTCTCGACCCCTGAAGAGAAAGTAGGCTTGGCTTCTACTTTTGTAGTCACTAAATTTATGTGAATAATTACGTGGGACTTCCCTGGCAAGTTAAGGACTGTTTTTTCAAATATGTCTCATGACTCTCCTTGAACTTCTTCCAAATGTCCAGTAGTGTTTGGGGAAAGAGAATGCACATATTCTAGTTTTGGTCACTAATGGAAGGACAGAGGTAGGAAAAAAGTTATTAACTTCCTGCACTGTGATGAGATGTTGCCATATATATAGTTCATTATTGATATTTTTAAATGGCAAACTTAGGTCACTTTTCTTGACTTTTTTCTTTTTTATTACCTTCGCTTTTTCCTGGTTATTTCAGCCCTCTGGAAATACACACCCCAGATTTTCAATTATTTCTAACCAGACCACTTTCTTCAAGTGTTCAGTTATATTTTACCTTTTTCTATGTTTCTAATTAGTCTTCTAATTACTCATGAGTCTTTCCTTTTTTTTTTTTTTTAGCTGAATTTCATGAACATGCCACTTACTTTACGTTTTGTTTGCCAACTTCTCTAATTATCTAAGTTAAAGAGATTTTCAAAGGCATGCAGAGAGATCCCCAATTCCCTGTGGCGTTAACTGAGACTTGGGCACGTAACTCTTTTTCTTTACGGTCTCTGAAAAACTCTTGTTATCTCTGCAGTGATCCCTATGCCCTTCCCCTCATCTGAATAAGACCTGTCTGTCATTTTTAGCCACAGCTTCCCACTTCCACTCTGAGTCAATTTGAATTAATTTTACAAGTAAGGTTTCTTGACATTGAAATCAGGAATTATTATGCTGTCCCATTCCTTTCATCCACTAATTCTGTAGTGCGTATGAAAGGAGTAATCAATCAAGTTTTTCTGACAAGAGCTATGTTTTAATACTCCTAGCAAGTCTGTGTTGTTCCCTCATGGTCGTAAATAGCAATTGCCTGAGCCAGTCTGTGATAGACATCTCAGCAGGAGGCAAGTAATGGTGCTGCACTATCGGGTACAGAAACGAGAAGAACTCTTACATGTACAAGCTTACAATAAATTAGCTATAGATCAGTGTTTCTGAAAACACACAGAAGTTTTCCAAAGTCTTTTGTCTCCCTCTGTGAGTCTTCACACACAGTGAAGCCGTCATGGGGGGAATAGAGGGGAATTAGATCAAGAACAAGACAACAAAACTTCCATGGCTTGGAAAGAGATTTGAATGGTTTTCTCCCATCTTCAAGTACCTGGGTAGCAGTGACATCTTTGGGTATTTTAAATTCATCCTCCTCACATGATTACCTTGATGATCTGCTGATAGATATCCTGTGGACTGAGGCATTGAATAGTTCCTAGCTGGTGCTCAGGAGGAGATCCTGCTTGACTTCACAGCAGCCATCAAGGGCCTCATCTCTAGAACCACATCAGTACCCCACCTTAGAAAGCATGGCTAAAACTTTATAGATCATGCCTTAACAATGGTGCAAGTGCAATATATTACTCCCATGAATTAAGTTTTTGGATGTGTGCCACATCCCATCATGATCTTGATTGCAGAGAATCTCAGTAAAACTGCCATATTATGCAGGGCCCATGTCGAGAATTCTCATATCTTGTATTTACTGTAACCATTAATGGATTAAAGGATTCTTTTCTATTGGTAAGTTACCAGGGTTTTAAGGAGTCACATGCTTATGCGATTATCTGGTTGATGCTTCCTCACAGGTCTGAAGATGTGTTATTTTCTACTGGTTCCTCAGTCATCCACAGATATTCAGTAAGAATGATTATTGATGCAGCAGGTGTGTGCTGATTTACTTAATATCCCAGAATGCCTGTCATGATTCACTTTTATATTTATTTTGCATGAGATGCATGTTTAGTGCTGTACAGTTAAGCAAAAAGACTTGTCTCCAGCCCCAAGACAATTGAAAATGGCAAAACAGGAACTGGGACAATTGAAATGAATGTAACACAAATGCAAAGAGATTGTAATTCCTATAAGTATTCCTTAGAATGGTTCTGTTTAAATTTTATTACAATGTGGGGTACGATCGCAATCTCTTCATTTGCTTTTAAATCAATGAAACTCCTTGTGAGTTAAATCAAGTCATGTCTAGACCATGCTTTTCTGCACCAAATCTTCCTCTTCGGTAC
Organism: Myiotriccus ornatus; assembly: GCA_036023395.1. Classification (NCBI taxonomy): domain Eukaryota; kingdom Metazoa; phylum Chordata; class Aves; order Passeriformes; family Tyrannidae; genus Myiotriccus; species Myiotriccus ornatus. The sequence goes on from JAYRBT010000139.1 coordinate 48,930,026, forward strand.
CTTCATATTTTTAAGACTTATCAAATTACTTTGCTCTATTGTTTGCTCATCAATTGTGTGATCAACTTAGAAATTATATAATGGGAATGCAAAATAGAAAAAAAAAAAGAAAAAAGCACACACATACAACCTATTCCATTACTGAACGTTCTGGTTGGTGTGTGATAGCTGAGAAGTTTTATCATGTGCCACTAAGCAGGAAAGCTCCTGAGTGGTTGAGGACGTTTTTTCATAAGACTCCACTGTTTATTTAAGACCCTGTGGTTTGTCAAAGGCCTGTTGGTATGAATGGGTTACTTGTCCCTGGGTGTCCAACTGAAGGATTAATGCCTTAAAACTGAGTCCTTAAGTTTACCATCTGTTCAAGTGCTAGCAGTGCAGAGCGATATTCTGATGCAGCTGATAGCCAGGGGATCTTACCTCAGGGAAGAGGGGTAGATGGAAGAGCACCATGTTCCTCAGAAAGACTTAGGTCTTAGGTTAACTTAGGTTAAACAATTTTAAAAAAGAAGATGCAAGTTCATCTACCTGTAAGAAAGGGAGACCCAGACCTTTCCAGAGACTCAGGGCAGGGTCTCCATCTTAATACCACATGGCTGCTTTCTCAGCGTAAGCCCATCCACCAGGCAGAAGTAGTGGGTGGCTTAAGGGCACTTTTCCATTCTCTGACTGAAACAGACATTCCACCCAAAGTTCCTCAGAGGCAGAACATGAAAAGGGTCTGCCCAGATTCTGTGGAAGGCACTTGTCTGAAACAATTTGCTGGCCCATCCCTTCCATTCATTGTTGTGACATTTAACATTTGCAAGTCCACTTATATTACCCAAGTGCAATGCTGCATTGTAGAAAAGGTGCACGCTCCTCCTTGCAGAGCCACCCTATCTGTGCCTTCTGTGCTGTGCTGTTGTGTATGCATTCCAGGTGAGAAAACAAGCTGGGATTTTTTTGAAATTTTTTTGAGATAATTCTTTCTTTCTGGTTGTGGGAATATCTTCTGGCAGTGGCAGTGTATTCTCTCTAAGCCATCACAGCAAATTCCTTTTATATTTCTCCTTTCTCAGGCTCAAACTCCTGCACTGCACAGCATTGCTAAAAGGATTGCTCCCACCTGGAGCAGTTTATTGGACACCACTGGAGGAGAGAGAGCAACTACTGCTGCTTTTCCCATCACAAGAGAAAGTAGTTACAGCCTTAACCTCCTCTCAGTCTCCAATGTCTTGTAAGGCTGAATGATGCCAACTACGTTCAGCATGGAATTTGGATTATTTGTTTACTGGTTTGTGTTTTTTTCCTCTGTAAGCTTTCTCCTAGAGACACCAGCTGCAAATCTGGGCCAGCAGCCAACTTTGTCTCTCCTTGAATAAAAATAAGGCAAAGCTATTGGGAAGTGTGGAGAGGGCAGCGGAAGATCACACAGCAACTTATGTCAACCATGCAGTGCATCCCCAAGATGCAGCAAGCTGCGAGGTTCTGCTCCAGAGGAAGAGCCTTAAACAACATTCATACTGACACTTGCCTGCAGATGCATGGCCCCTCACCAGACAGAGCCGAAGTGGAGATGGCAATAAGTTGATCTTGGCTTTTCCTGAGCTTGCTGGGCACAGAGCTGCAGAAAGAGAGGCCCTGTGCCAGCTAGATCTGGGGTCTCCCAAACCACCACAAATGAGACAGTGGCCATGGAGGGTCCCAGAGGGAGCAAAGCAGGTTCAGTGTGCTCAGAGAGCATGATATTCCTGGGCTGAGTGGGAATCATCAGCTGATTCACTGTGGGAAAGCCAGAAGCATCTCTGTGCCATTTGGGAGAGGTAGTGAAAGGGGACTTCAGGCTGGAGTTAAGGGCATGGAAGTAAGCAGTTAGTGTGCAGTAAGGGCACGATGAGGGTGGAATGGGAAACTGTGATTTCTTCCCTTGCCAGCTGCATGGGGTACAAATATGCCTTCCAAAGGAAATGAATCATAGAATCATAGAATCATAGAATAGATGGAGTTGGAAAAGACCTCCAAGATCATCAAGTCCAACCCCTGATCCAACTCCAGTTACTATGTCATGGCACTAAGGGCCACGTCCAATCTCTTTTTAAAAACCTCCAGGGATGGTGAATCCACCACCTCTCTGGGCAGG
>JAYRBT010000139.1:48937376-48960373 GCA_036023395.1 Myiotriccus ornatus
CAGCCACTCTGTGCCCAGCCTGTAGCGCTGCAGGGGTTGTTGTGGCCAAAGTGCAGGACCCGGCACTTGGCCTTGTTTGAACCTCATCCTGTTGGAATCAGACCATCTCTCCAGCTTGTCCAGGTCCCTCTGCAGAGCCTTCCTGCCTTCCAGCAGATCAATACTCCTCCCCAACTTGGTATCATCTGCAAATTTGATGCAATACCATTACTCTGTCCCAGTTCAAATTACCACTGTAATGGCTGTTGGCTTCCAATGTGAGATTCCACAAGGGAGACACAGTTTATGTGAGGTATCACTAAAATGTCCCATAGTATGCATAAAAGACCAAACTGCACATAAAAGATTGAACATCATCTGAATGCGGAGCCTCTGCTCTCTCTACAACAGATGTCTTCTTTAATGCTGCCCAGAAAGGATATATCTTGGGGATTGTTTTAACACAAATATATATTATTGTCTCTATAAACATTTGTCGGTCTCATTTTTGGCCTCTACTTTCTCATTGAATTCTCCCTAATTAAGAGTGGAATGTAAATACTTGGAAAAATGTAGGACTCACCCTTTAGAGGGGAAAGACATCCTCTACAGAGCTGCTGCTTCTTTTCCTGTCACACAATGTTGATTTCAGTTACCTGCACTGCAATTAAATTCAGTTCCTGTTGCCTGCAGAATCTTCTCTGTCTCACTGCTCCATACTGGAGTTCCATCCTGTCCAGTGCTCACATCAGTCCTTACAGCAGATATGCTCTGCCAAATAAGCACCACACATGCTCCGTTTCCCATCTAGTCTCTCCAAGGTTATAATTATTTATTTTGAACTTTGGATTTTTTCAAAATATTTTTATTATAATTCTATGTTCCTATTTTTCTCTGTTTACAGTTGCCATCATGCATTAAGTAAACTTTGATTGAATAATCTTTCAAATATATCATGAGAAATAAACCATATTTTAAAACAAAAGATAACATATCACTCTAACAGGGACACACTATTCAGACTACCACTTCTTTTCACACACGATCTATTTACGTATATGTTAAATGTAGACAACTAGCCAATCTATCAGAAAAAATTCTCAGTTTAAGTTTTCTTTCATCTCTTTCCCTCTGTGATCTACATCTCACAGTCAGTAACTTTTTCTCCCACAATATATGTTCTATCAGCTTTCTTCTCTGTGATTTTAAATGAAAAAGGCAGACTTCTATTTTAAATCCATGAATGATTTTTCATATTTGTTGATGCAAAAGCATTTTATATTTTACTTTACAGAAAACTACTGCTCTCTCATTAAACGTCCATGCCTTTGCCAGTCACCACATTAAAAAACTTGCATACTTCATAGCATTAAGTAATACCTTTTCCATTAACAGCAGTAACCTGCAGTCAGACGTTCTCTGCTTTTTCTCTCTCATTGCTATGTGAGGAAAGGTGGAAAAATTGCTGTCAAAAAGCTCTTGGGACCATTTCAACTAATTCCCTGATAATAAAGGTCTAATCTTTGACCTAAAGTTAGACTATGGACATATGAATGAAGGAATATAAAGAGCTTACCAATGCAAATCATGTTCTCCATTTCTTAAAGGCGGATTAAGAGTTTCCTCTGAGCCCATCCTGACACACTGAAGTTAGCAAATACTTTGATAGTCAGTCTTCTTGAGTTTTCATTACCTTGAGGACTCTGATAGATAGACAGGTATCTAAGATATTTGTGTGAAAGTTATTGTTTTCCCTTTCTTTAGCAATAATATCTATATTTGGGGATACTCTGACTTGCCAATTTACCATTATCAAAATTACATGTTCTTATTTCTTTGACAGATTTCTAATAATGTGGTATGAAACATTGCTATGAAGTAAAGATTTTTTGTGATTACATTCAGGAAGCTACCAGTTTCCACCAAGTAATTAAAAGGTCTTAATTTTTTTATGTATAGGGCAAGTGGACTCCCTAGCTGGAATAACAATTTGTGTTTCAGTGAACAGTGAGCTATCTTGCACTGTATTAAAATCAGAAGAAAATAAACAGAATATGAATGTAGCAGAAACACAAACCATTTATCATAAAAAAATCATGTTATTGTTTTATAGAAACTTTGATCTCAAATCGTATTAAATTAGAATTAAATTATATTTCTGATGAATTGGAACATATTTATATTGGAAATCATTTAACTTTCAAAAGGCCTTAAACGTGTCTCTGGAAGAAAACAAAATTGTTGAAGGGGTACATTTCTTTCTTTTTGCTTTGTAATTAACGGTCATTAATGACATAGAATCAATCTGATTAATGAGGCATTGTCTTTGCAAATTTGTTTTCTGTCCTGTAAGGAAAATACTGAGGAAGAACTGTGAGAAAGGTTATTAAGACAGCACAAACTTTAATAATGAGACTAAGCAAACAGTGTGCCACCTCTGATAGAACAAATGAACAATGAACAAAACAAGGGGAAAAAAAACTATTTGTAACGACAGTTTATCAAAAAAAAGCAGTAGACTACAAATTTCAAACTAAGAACTTTAGGAATGAAATCTGACCTTAAGCCATCATATGTGACTCAAAGATCCCAAGATTAATGTTCTGTCCCTTTCAAATTACAAGTTTAGCCAAATACCAAGTTAATTTTGTTTTGCAGCCAATTGAAATTAGTGGAGACAAGCATAGTAACTTTAGTAAGTTTTAGATCAGATCTTTGCCTTCTAATGAGATTTTGCTGATTTAGATGGCAAGTGCAGCAACAACAGATTTAGATGGGAAACTCCCAGCTTCTACTTTGAAAATAACTTGCAACACAAATCTAGTTGACTTTTTCCCTTTATTAATTCTCTTTGTATTAAAGCTGATAGAAAAGGGCAGCCAGATTTGACATGACTGTATTTGAGCTCATATTTTCTCTGCAGGACTCACATCTGCAAGTATACTCTGAAATCAAAATAATGCAATCATTAGTACAGTGGATTTGCTTTGGTACTGGTAGCTCCAATTAGCTAGAAAATTAGCTGGGTCTTCACAGCTAAGACTGGAACCAGGGCCTTGTTAGCTCTATTGATTTCCATTTACTCACAATTTGAAAAGTCAGTTGCCGAAACGGAGCATCTTCAAGAATTGAGGCCTCTTTGTTTTCAGCTTTCTGAAATTCTTCATCTTCTGTCCAAGCCTTCCCTTCCTCCTGTTCTAGGACAGAAGTTATTTCATTTTACTGAAATCCGTTATTTCTGTGGGATGCACAAGAAAATATTTCTTTCACCTCAGCTGTCTCTACTGAATATTATTTAAAATTATTCACCTCCCATAATACAAAAATCCTTAATTTCAAGTGTCCTACTGCACATGTTATTAGCTATTTCCTACATCAGATACTTAAATACATACAGAACTGAGAAATTGTAATTTTCTCAATCGTAAATATTTGCAAAAGCTATGAAGTGTTGTCTTCTTTATAGATTGAAGAAGATTTAATCTGAAAATTAAAATTGTGATACAATGATTTGAGAACACCATGAAATAAATTATGTTGACTAAACAATGCAGCACAAACAAAGAGGAATTCTACAGACAGAAATAATTACAGAACCTGGGTGTTATGTGTTTTGTCATAAGAGTTTCTTCCCCCACCTTCCATAAATCATTTGCTTAGGATGCCAGAAAGTTGCTTAGATTGCATGCCTGAACATTTAGAATTAAAGCATTTTTGCAAGCCTTGAAAATTCCATGTGTTCTATTTTCCTTTTTCCTAGGGAGCCACCTTATATAGGATTAAAATAAAATCCTTACTTATCCAGAGCCTACAGTGCATTATGAAAATTCATTTAAAGAAACTACTGCAGGTGAAAGTTTCCCTTTCCTTAACCTTACTGAGAGTAAAAAAACACCATAAAAAAAACATTGAAAAAAAGAAATAAAACACAATAGATATGTAATCCCTAATGTTTTGAACCTACATGCTTTTGAGCCAAAACTACAAAACTACATACTGCCTATGTTCTTATTTTTATGGAGTCAACCTATAATGGTTTCATGAGACGATCATGAGCCAACAGCAAAAAGTTTCTCTTTTGAAGATCTGTCAGTGGAAGGAAAATAATCCGTCTATTCAGGTTTAAAGCCACAGAAAATAATTCAAAATAACATATTTTAAGTAATGCTTTAAAAAGGTAAAGAAAAATAGCATGAAGACACTAAAATTAAAGCATATAAAACAAGATGCAATTTCTTTGCTTAAATGTACGAGGCTGATCTAATTCTAGGTTGTCTATAATACTCTATTATTTTATTATTATTATTATTATTTATTATTACTGTTGAGAGCTCTCCAGTTTCAACAACTGGTGAAAAATTCTTAAATATAAATTTCATTCAAAAACAATTTTTCTAATATGGATTGTATTTTAGCATAACAGAATTCCATTGTGAAATACCTTTTGTGAACCTTTTCATTGCATAATACTGTTTCATAATATCTAATATTCTTATTAGAAAAAGAAAGTACAAGGTAAAAATTACAAAATACAATAAACTAAAATAAAAACAAAATTGTACAAAAATATAAGTTTAAAATTCTGTTCCAGAAGGTTATTAAGGACATACCACAGACCTCACCTATTATATTATCTATGAAAGTGGTTTTATTGGAAGATATTTGTTGAAAGTTTAAAAGTCAGTTCAAAGTTATGAATCTTCAGTTACACTGGGTATTTAAAAAATATATAAACATCTTTAGTAGTCTCACCTGAATGCATAGTGTTTTTTCTTAAAATTGGTGTCACATTCAGATCACTAAATAAATATTTTAAAATACTCACTTTTTTAGCAAATATTCATTATGCCTGGATTTTTGAAGTTTTGAAAACAAAATCTTTTTTAGATGGGAGCTTTCTTACTCCTGAGTTGAAAGTGTGGCTCCCAGAACTATCTGTCTTTTCCCCATCTTCCCCACTCCCTCCATCATGCGTGCATATGTGCATTTGTTCTTCCACAAGACAGCAGCAGAGGAACCTCTGACACCAGATTATTTTTTTTTTATATACCTTCTGAAAAAAAAACATTTGAAATGTAGTATATATAAACCTTTGAATGCTTTTCATCGTCTCTTGAATTCACCCTGGTTGCTATGTTTTTATTTATTATTTTTAATGTCTTCAAAAGTAATAACAGGAGCTAAATCACTTCCAAAATCCTTGAGTTCCCTGGTGCAGAATTGAATGTACTGGTAAAATATTGTTTTAAAGCAAATGTTTTGACCACATTACATTTAGGAAATCAGACTGTAACCATCCAGAAGTAAAATCCATGAAGAACATGAGGCCATGAAATGATCCTCTAAAGAAATAAAAGGGTTTTTGAGGTCTAAAGGTATTGAGAGACCACCACAGGCAAAGTCAGCCAGATCTGTGCTAACACACCCCAGGCTACTCTCAGTTCCCAAGAGGCAAGTGATTTTTCACGGGAGATGCTATAGCAGCCTGTAGGAAGAACTGGACACTGTTTAATTTGTGGGTACCCAGTCAAGTGCACTCATTGCTACTCATATTGAGGTGCTGCATTTTTGAATCAGCAGTGCTTTCAGCTGGAACGACTGCTCGAGGCATGGGGTGCAGTGTACAGATGATACAGTGGTAGGGATGCAGATAAACTGGCAAGCTGGCACCGGCCTTTGCACTCTGCCCAGGTGAACAACAGAGAGCAAACCTTACTGCCTCAAAAGTGTCCAGACAGAGGCAGGGACAAGAGGATGCATTCTCACCTGTGGCATTTTCTGAATGCTTATCAGTTCTGAACTGAGGGAAAAACGTTTCTCATTATATTTGTAGAAGCTGACATGCAGAGATGGTATGCTCTGTTATTCTTCTGCTCCTCTGCACTTAACTGAGAAATCAATACCAATGCAGAGACTGGCAGAGAGGTACAAGGGACAGCAGGATCTCAGCACAGAGGTATTCTGTTGCAAACTGAAGCACCTTTATTGCTTTGGGTCTTTCCTGGGAAATACGGGGGCAGGTATGGTGATCTGCTTGAGACGAGAGCTCTTGGAAGCAATTGCATGCCAGTTTGAACCTACCAAACCCAAGGAGGGCATGAGATATTCTGAGAAATAAATAATCCTGTTATACTTGGCCACCCCCTACCACGAGTAAGAAGCAAGTCTTCCAGAAAGAATTCTGCTGAGGCTTTACTGAAGGGCCATTTGGGGCTTTGACAGCTCAGGACATGCTGTCAGGGGATCTCTTCAGGACTTTGACTTGTCCTCTGGCAACACCTTTGCAGAACCCCTGGAGAGAGAAGAAAGACGCCCTTTTGAAAGTCCTGTTTTAGATCTAGTCCAAGAAAGACAGAGAATAAATTTGAATTTTAATTATTTATTTACTTATTTGTATAAAAATATGGATTTCCTTGGTTTAGTCAGTCATATGCCTCAGTCATTCTCAGTGCTACTCTGATATCAGAACCCCCAAATTTTCTTTCTTTTTGTGGCATTCTCCCCTAGGGTGGCCACCTTATGCCTACCTAGGAACTTGGACCTTCTCCCTCCCATGGCCTCACCTGCTTGCTGAAAAGGCAAAGTGAAAGACCTATTTTGGAGATGGAAGAGAGGTGCTGAAGGCTTACTTAACCACAGATAACCTTTCCTTTTAGGCAGCTAAAGAATTACTACAAGTCTGTTAATTTCTGTGTGTCTGTGTGTCTGTGTCTGCCCTACCAAAGGTGAGTCCCTAGAATTCTTCCTGGTGATGACTTTCAGCTACATCAATTTTTGAAAAATGAAGAATGTATTTTTGTGAATCTAGAGATTTTTTTTTTTTCCCATTTGTTACTAGTTTGAACAAATCTAGCAGTCTGGGACTCAAGAGGTGAACAACAAAAGAACACGCCCTGAACACTATAGCTACAACATATTTGTTTAAAAAGCAGCAGCCTAGCATTTGAGAAAAATGAGATACACGACTACTGGGAGTGCCCTCGCTTTTGGAATGGCTCTGACGTTATAACGACAGTAATCTGGCGTGAACCAAGACCATTAAAATGTCAAGAAACTAATTGTCTTTGGAGGGCTGTGAGGGTGGATTTAGTTTATCGGTTTTCCACACAATGAATCAAAGAAAAAAAAAATTCACCAGCTCTAGAAAGACTCATGGAAAAGAAGTGCCTCAGAGTATTTGCGAAATACCTAATATTGTACTGAAAAAATTAAAGACACTCTTTAAAGAATCTTTTGTTCTTTTTCTTTTTTTCTTTGTAAATTCTGTAAATTCTTAATATCAACATTTCCCTACTTAACATTTTTACAACAAGAATGGACAGAAACCCACATACACATATGTACATGCATATGCTTAACTTTAGTTGCCATTATTGCAGATTTCTGAGAAAACTTTTTATTAAGTCCTGAAGAAAAAATGTTATCTAAAAAATCATTGCTATTCGTTGTGCTCTTTCCTCCAGGATAGTATTTATGACAAAAATCTAATTTCCTCAGTGCTTGTATTCTGCTTTTAGATGTATATTATTATGGCTTCATTTTAGTTTATTCTGGCATCCCGAGTATCTTAAATCAAGATGTGTCTTAGCCTAAACATCTAAACTATATATGAACAGCTTTCCAGGATCACAGCAAAACCCATCCAGTCTGTTGCTCTGTATTCATAACTGATTCATAATAGGTGCCTCAGGAAACAGTGCAGGAAACAGAGCATCCTTATCCTCACACCCCCTCCCACAACTGAGTCTCAGCAGCTGAGGGAATTCCTGACCTAAGTGAAGGATCATTATGTCTAATAGGCACTCATACATCTATTTTCCAAGACTGCCCATCAACCAATTCATACATTTAGTTCTGAAACCTCCTATAGCAACACATTCACAAACTTATTTAAGTTACCTTGTCATCCAGAAGCTGGATGCGTAGCCCTGATTTAGGCATCTTGTATTCCTTTTACAAGATGAAAAAAAAAAAAAAAATTCAAGGGTTGGGCCTTCTTTTGCATTCAGGATTTCTATGCACATCTTTTGCTTTCTTTCAAATGGGAAGGATGCAATTCTTCTCATGAGCGCTGAGGACCTAGGATAATGGGAAGGTAGAGGCATCAAAACAGCTTAGGCTAGGAGATAGCCAAGATCCTTTCAGGTTTACAAAATTATGAGGGCTTTCTTGACAGTTTTGTTACAATAGACAAGTGTCTCTGAGGCTCTAAAACCAAACCACTGGCATCTGGAACAAGCAGAGCAAGGAAGAAGATGTCTGTGAAAAAAAAAGGGGCATGCTGTGACCATAAAAGCCCAGAAATGTCATGCACTATGGGAAGGGTGAAGCCATGGAACAAGTCCAGAGGAGAGCCACCAAAATGATTAGAGGTATGGAGCAACTCTCCTATGAGGGAAAGCTGAGAGAATCGGGATTTTTCAGCCTGGAGAAGAGAAGGCTTCAGAATGACCTAATTACAGCCTTCCAGTACCTGGCAGGAAAGATGGAAAGGGATTTTTACAAGAGCGTGTAGCAACAGGACAAGGGGAATGGCTTTAAACTGAAAGTGAGTAGGTTTTGATCAGATATGAGGAAGAAATTCTCTACTGTGAGAGTGGTGAGGCATTGGAACAGGTTTTCTAGAGAAGTTGTGGATACCTCATCCCTGGAAGTGTTCAACGCCAGGTTGGAAGGAGCTCTGAGCACTTTGATCAAGTCAAAGGTGTCCCTGCCCACAGCAGGTGGGTTGAAATGAGATGATCTTTAAGGTTCCTTCCAACCCAAACCATTCTGTGATTCTATGTGAAGCAGAGATTAGACTATTAGAGACAGCATGCCAGTTGGGGGACAATATCAGCACTAAGTGGATGTAGGCATTTCTTTAGGCTAATCAGCAGGGCAGAAAAGAGGTTTAATCGAGTCCAGGACAACATTCACATGCACCAGAGGGGCTGGAATTCTGGTACCTGATCCTGTGACAGCAGAATTGGAGTCTGCCTAAAAGCTGCCTAAAAGATGAGAAGGATTGATTCACTGTCTCTTATTTCTTATAGATTCAAAGAATTGGGTACATGATGAATCTGATAATCTATTCTGGTGGAACCATTGCACAATTGATGTGGTATTGTGTTCAGAATGACTGTGTGCAGCTGGTTTATGTAATCTGAATAGGAGATATGTAAAGGCACAATTAAGTGAGGTAAGGTGTGCATGAAAGTGGACTAAACTCAGCCTGCTAGTTAGATATGTAGCACTGAGTGAAAAAAGGGAACAAATCTATGCAAAGCTTGAAAAGTTAAATTAATTTAGTAAATTCACTAGGCTACACTGGTGGAAGAGGTTGCTGAGGGTATTTTTTGCCTGTTTTTTGGGGGGGGGTTGTCTTTCTTTTTTTCAAAAGGTGAGACTTCTATTTTAGTCCATGACTTTCTTTGAATTTTGTATTTAAAGCAAACCTTTTCCATTCTGAGTTGGGGGTTTTTTTCCACTTTTTTGAGTCTATAATTGTAATTGGACAGTAATGCAGTAATATAAACTACAACACAAATTATTGCAAAAGGTGCAAAGGAATAAACTAAAACAAACTATCCATCTCAAATACAGGATTGCTTCAATACTTCCCTAAAGGCACTCTGTGATGTGTCTTCCAGTATCAGCGAGAATTGTGCATGCCAACTAGAGAGTAAAAATAGATCACTTAGTGTTCATTTTTCTTCTCATCAAGTTTCACATAAATAAACAACAAACCAACAATTGAAGCCATTGTAAATCTTATATAGAATCTGTACCTTTGTTATGCAAATTGCAAAGGAAAGTATTTAAATAGAAGATAAGTTAAAGGAAAGTAATTAAATTGAAGATGTGGCTTCTAATTAAGATGTATAGTATATTAGTGAATTAATTTCTTGGGTTATTAATTGATATAAAATAAATATCTATATGACTCAACCTTTCAAGCTTCTGACTTTAATGGCAATTCAAAGCCCTTGACATTTCTACAATGTGCTCAGTGCTGCGGATGATCAAGTTCTTAAAAGAAAAGGAAGCATTTTTTCCTTTTTACTTAAGGTCAAAGTAATAAACATCCAACTCCTCAGAGACATGTCAAATGAATGTATGGATGCATAAAACCGTAAAGTGATCTTCCACTATGATTAAACCAATGATGTGGAAAAAACCTGTAGACTCCTACTGCTTCGGATTTAGTTTTGTATCTGTTAGTCTGTGTAGGTAATCCTGCAGAAATTAGAGTGTTTATTTTGATAACCTGAATCAGGTAATGCTTCATGTGACTGTTTCAAATCTTAGTCTTAACCTGATCTTGGTGGGCCCAATCTGGTTATATATATCAGTGTAAATGGGAGCAGCTCTAGTGATGTTGACACTGGAGCAGCTCCAGTGATGTTGACAGTTATACTTTTGAAAACTTGGTAGAAAGGATAGTGGAATCTAGACAATTTATCTTTGTGTTGTATGACTTTTTATCTGAATTTTTTGTGGCTGAAACTTGCCTCTCTGAAAATTAATGTATGTTTTCCAGTGACTTCAAGTCCTGCTGGAGCAGGATTGGACCATTGAAATACTGTGTTAGTACACTCCCCATTGATGTTCATACTCCAGTAAACTCCATTAGAAAAACTAATTTTATTCTAAACACTTATAACACAGCATTTAGGTAGGAAAAAAGTACCATCAATCACTTGGTGTTATCCAACAGACAACACTGCACACATCAGTGATGTGCTCAGAAGGCAAGAAGACCCAAAAGAATTGATACAGTTAGTCTGTTTTTTTTAATTTATAAACTGAAGTATTGCAGAAATATAAAAAAAATGTGTAGCTACTGTTAAACAGAGGTATATAAAAAGACCTTTTAGGAAAACAGGAAGACTAAACAACAAAAGAAATATTTACATAATTTAACAGGACAATGTATGAGACCAGCCTTAAAAGAATAAAAGTTTATTATGATAAAATTATGATTAGCAGACAGGCATTAAACTTTAATTTATGTGTTCTGTCTATAGACTGATGTTGGTAATGAAATTTTTCCTTGTATAAAACAGAACTCTATTTACCTCCTAACACAATGAGTATTTTTTGTAACAGAAAGAAAGTGACTCAAGGTTCTAACATGTTAAAGGGAATATAATTAATATTGGGTTTTAATATATTGACTTTATGTAATTTTCTGAATTTGTAAGACATATCTTAACAATCAAATGTACTTTAAAATATCTGAAAATCATCAGAAAACAATTATTTTCTGAATTATTCTCAAATACCAGGATGGCCATTGTCTGTTCAGTTACCATCAGTTGAGTAAAACAAATTTTGTGAAGTTCTGAGGAAATAATTGAAAATGGAAATCATGCAAGATAGTGTAAAATAATAAATGTAAAAAAAAATTACCCAAAAAAAAAAAGACTCGATGGAAAAAAACACTTTAGAAATTAAAAATTACAAAAAAAGATTTGATTTAGGATGTTAATTTTTGTGTGTGTGTGTAGCTTCTGAAAGAATTAAAATAACATCTCTTCTACTTTCACATTATTTATCTTGACAAAGTATGTTGACAGTGCTCTTTATGTATGTAACATCATGGAAGGTAATAGTATTAGATATTAAAAATAAAAGAAATGGGTACATCTTTCTTTGTAACCAAAGCCATAGAATTTTACAAAGCAGTTCTTGCATCCAGCTCAAGAAGTTTCAGATTATTATCTACAGAAAGACTTTTAATACCAACTTAAGACCTCAAAGTAATGACGAAGCCATGTTATTCCTTGAAACAATGTTATCAGTTTGGGTAGCAAAAAGCATTTTTAGTAGTTTTTTTGTTTGGTTTTATTTTTGGCTTTGTTTTTGTTTTAATATGAAAGAGAAAACATTCTCATTAATATGTATGCAGCTTAGGGCTATGTAAGCCATTCTTATAAGCTGAGACATTTAAAGATTGCCATGGATCATTATTACTTCTTGAACAGAGTACAGTGATTTTCATTTTCTATGATAATGACATCAAATCTAAATAGGCCTGCTGTCTATATTACATTGCACTACACTGGAAATTATTCTCATTTGTACCAAGTAAGATGGACAGATTTTGATTCTGTTCATCTGGCTTTGGTGTCATAAAAGAGAATCAATCCACCAGAATCAGTTCACCTACGTTTTTCCTCCACCGCAGTAAGTCTTCATGAGGCAGGTGTAAGTAAAAGGGAATGAAGGTCTTCTTTCATTTCAGTCTTTTAAAATTCTTTGTTCGACACGTTTTTGTTATATTCAGCCCCAGCCAATAAGAATGCAGCGCTGAAAAAACAACAGAAGTGGCCTTATGACTCCAGCAAAATTATTCTTTTTATGCAATAAAAATAGCATCCCAATTCCTTTCTTTTCTTCAGGCCTTGCATATTTATGACTTAAATGTCAATAACTGCAATATCTTAACCTTTGGTGCTGTTCTAATGGACTTGCAATTAAACAGCAAGATTTTCTTTGGCCTCTGAGTGGAATAGTGCTAGGCACTGCAGAGCAAGCTGCTGCGGAGCGTGTGTAGGAGAAAGGCATTCCATTTGTACATTTGTGACAACGCACTATGGGCTGTGCATCTGCAATACATTATTGATCAAACAGTTGTTATAAATAGGAGCATCTAGCTTTGCTACCAGCGCCAGCCCTCAGATCTCTGAAAGCTAAGATGCAATTAATGTATTCGTATAGAAAACATGAACTAGGAGCAGGAAACTTCCTAGAAACAACTGCGTAAGGAAAAAATAAAAACCAAGACAAAAGTCATTAAGAATTATAGTATTTATTAGATTAGATAGTGTTTATGACCTGCACTTTTCCCTAACATGCCCTTCTTCTGTCAACATTGAGAACCTCGTTACAATTTTGCCAAAACAAGTCAGTTCTCAGTTTGGTCAGAGAAAGAAAATCATATAATTCCACTAAGCCTTCTGACAGTTCTGCTGTCAGGGTTGTCAGGCTGGGTTATGTACTTTACATTAAATGAGGCAGAATGTAGTAGTACAGAAGGGGCTGTAAGGGTCTCCTCACAGCAATGATTTATTTATTTTAGCTTTAAATGTGCATTTGAGCTGTCAGATGATGCAAGGTTATCATTGTGTGTTTTTTTATTATTTGTTGCTAATATTATTATCATCTTGCCTCAGAGTAGCCATGGACTATGATCCAATTGTTCTTGCTGCCACACACCATTCTGCCACGAAATTTAACTGAAGGTACGTTTAGAAAGCAATCAAAGGTGTGACTGCAGCATAGCAGGTCAGCTTTACTCACTCTAGCATGGATACCAGGAGCATTGAAATCCTTGTAGTATGCACTATGGCTTCCTCTGTCCATTCCTCGTATGATCTTACCACCACCCTATTCCTTTATGGCCTTAGGCTGCTCCCACTGCAGTCTGTAGTACAATAGTGATGATGGTGGTGGCCAAGCCAAATGGCTTGATAAGGAAAAGGAGTAGATTTTACAAAGAAGTGATTATTCTTGCACAGTTCTTTCAAGCCTCAGAGGCAATGGTGGAGAAAACCAAGCTGTACTTGAAAAAAGGAAGTATCAAATAGGGTCATTAAGAGGAAAAAGCTTTTGAGAAGAACAAAAGAACAAGCCAAAGAGGTGAGAAGCTAAGGAAGGCATATCCAAAGAAATGGGCCAGGAGTATGAGCTTTTCAAAAACTCCAGGAATTCTTAGCTTTACATAAGAAAGAAGAGAGCAATGACAAAAGTTACCACTGGAACCCAGACTATATCCAAGAAGGTTTTTTCTACTGAGTAGCTCAGGTGGACAATGACGTTTTGTAAAAAATTAAATCACAGCCTCTGTTTTGTGGGTATGAAGGACTACAAAGAGAACAGCCTAATTTTTATCCATGAAAGAGCTAAACTTCTTTGCCTCTATTTCTAAGTATGCTTACAGAGACACTGACATTTGGACAAGCCAAAAGTCTCTCAGACACTTGCTGCACAGCTCAGACTGAATAGTATTACAGAAAGCAAGACTCACAGGAATATCAAGTATAGGCATGTGAAAAGGAGATATTAGCCTTCCAGTATTTTTACCTTAGTACTGAAAAAAATTCTTTCTACCATAGGAACTATTTATACTTGGTATATAAATACCTATATAAGCCTACCATAATTTCTCTTAATTTTTCCTTCCAAGTAATCATTATAATATCAAAAATAAAGCCTTTTTTTCTTTTTTTTTAAGGTGGTTTTCCTTGTTGAGGGCTGAAGTGTTATTAATATTCCAGAAGTATATTCAAAATCACAGAAGGCTGGATTAAAAAAAAAAAAAGTGCTAGTTCTAAAAGGGCTGTTTGGAGGAAACTGAGCATTTTGTCTGTGTATGACAAAGCAACATCCACTTTGGAAAATAAAATTAATTAAATCTGGCAAATACAGAAGAAAAACAAGCGGGAAAGGGAAAAAGAACTTGAGATATAGTAGTAAGATAAGTTTTATTACTATAATATACTATATATTAGTAATTTGTCCAAATTTCTTTAACAACTTGAGAAGTCCTTTGCTTCACAGGGAAACTGCTGCACCAGCTGAAAAGAGGTGCAAGATTGAGCAATTGAAAAACCACCTGTGTTCTGCATATCATAATGATATGTGGAATGTAGAGGAGATGTGGATATCTGGGTGTAAGGACATGTCTTGTGAGAATATCCTGTTAATATAAAAGAAAAAAACTCACATAATAATGCATAGCAACAAAGCACAGAATTAATATATTAATGCATAACAAAAGTTAGGATAATAATATCTAATTATATTACCCATAGTGACACCCAGATACACTAATGATCCAGAGATAAGAGATGATAGTGAAAGCTGGATCCCTCAAATAAATGACTGACAGGGCCTTGGAAGAACTACTCAAGCACAACTTGGAAGATATTCAGCCAGACTTTGTAAGTGTTAAGAAAAGGAAAACAAGATTATTGCAGGGCTTATAGGAAAGAGACACACGGAGGTGTCTCACATCTTTATTTATATTTGGGCAAGCTTTGAAATATACTACACTGAGATACATTCTGACTTCAAGAAAACATAATTTTGTTCATTGCTTTGGTAAGGCATAGGCTCTATACAACACAGCATTTATAACAGGTAAAACGCGATAGGCAGAAACTAGAAACAATTTCACTGATCTAGCAGTGGTTATCTTTTCCAAGAACAGTGTTATTTCATTATACATCATACTACGTAAGGCTTTTTGTAATTAAAGAACATTTTTATTTGCCTAAGTTGAAGACAGGATAGAAAGGTTGTACTCTCTCTTAAGGAAATTATCTGCTTTAGGGAATGCCTTTAAATATATCAAAGTGGAGGGGTTATTACCTTGTCTGCGGCTCATTTGCAATATAATCTCATTTTGGCTCCAACCATCACTGAAGGGTAATGGATATTGATCAGTTGTTTTAGCAGCGGAATAACAGCTTCAATTTAATGACTGTGTAATAACATTATAATGGCTGAGACTGTGAGCAGAAAATGTTGATTATTTCATATGCCATACAAGGCAGCATTAGTGCTTTTAATGTATTTTTTGTATGATTTAATTGTGCACCAAGTTGCACTTTTATCCAGGGAGCAACAATAGTACACAGGGAACCACAGATTTTTTTAAAATGTAGAGTATGTACAACTGAAGCAAATAGAGCTGATCACATTTCCATTTTTATTCCTAGAAACCTGCCCGCTTTTAAATAAACTTAAAGCATTTAATTTCCTTTCAAAGGTAGTATAAATGTAGTCTTAGCAGAAAAAACCATAAGTGGCTGTGTCCTTTCAGCTGACACATGCCTGCTTCCAGCCAAAACAGGGCTAACCAATGGATTAAAAAAACTAGATGGAACTATCAGATGTTAAAAATCAGTCTCCAAAATTACCAGATCAGACAATATGACATAAAGTAAAAGTCTTTTCTCAGTGCACAACTGTACCAAGTTTCATTAATCACATCAAAAGCTGTGCTGCAAAATACCTTCTTATACTTTTTCCCCCCACAAAATTTCTTTAATTTCATCCTTTCCTAGTTGCACTTCCTGGAACCATATCCCTTATATCTTTTGCCTCTGAAAAATGCCAGCAGTTTTGAAGGGACTTCAGCTATTACCTTGACATCTAGTACATTACTACTCTGGTGAAATAGGAATTTTTTTCTTTTTTTTTTTTTTTTGCACATAACTTCACCCTTTTAGAAAGGTTTCCATTCAACATTGGAATAGAAAAAAATAAACTGTCACCTAATCAACTAAAAGAGTGACAAATAAACAACTGTGACTTTATAACTAATATTATAATTTTCATTAGTTGAATATTTGAAAACAAAATATTTTGTTTCATTTAGAAAGTGCAAAAGCAAATCTTATCTTCCAAAAATGTCAAAATATTACCATGTAGTATTATTTGGACAAAACCCCCATGCTGACAGAAGCTGTGGAAAGTTTTTAAGTCATTCTAATTTCACCTTAAAACATTACTGTGAAAAAATGTGAAAAAGCTAAAAAATTTTTAGAGTTGAATAAGGAAGTGTAGTTTAATCTTAGAGTTACTCAAATGTTTGAGGAAATCTGCAGTTTTTCAAGAATGAAAGATTCTCCATATGTCTTGTAAGATTTTTGAAACTCGTGATGAACTGAAGTGAGCTTCCTTACTCTACCCTGAGAAATAACTGATCTATTTTTCTGTAAGATGATTTAATCACAAATCTGCTTTTTTTTCAGTGGAGCGACACAACTGTTCTGGTCTACAAAACTGCATGGTAGTGTTTCTGCTCACCAGTTCTAAACCTCTGAACTAGTTTTCATCAGTTTCAGAAGGTGCTGATCTTGAATGTACCTCCCAGCTTACTGCCAGATTTATGTAGGCACAGAGGTCCATCTTCATAGAACTAATTTTGGACTCAGGACCACAGTTTTAAACCTATGTGAACATTTTTTAAATTATTATGGTTTTAAATTTATCATAATTTTAAAACATAACTTTCCAGGAAAATATCTACCTCTAAATTTTCATTTTTCCAACCCACAACTTAAGTACCTAACGTGTTCTGCTTGTCAAATATTCATGGAACAAGTCAGGAAAAGCAAGAGCACATTTCAGAAGAATTTTGAGGATGAGAAGACCTACATTATCTTTTTTTCATCATCGTGTCCGCATAATACTTTTTAGCCAGTGCTATAAAATATGCTATCAAAGCCTACCACCACTGTTTGAAAGTGGAGAGATACTATCAATCATACCAAAGATTAGAATACTACATATCCCGTCTCTAGCACAATTGGCTTGACATATGCAATTATCTTTCTAGATGCATTAAGTGTACCAGAACCTTCCATTATCAGGAATAAGGCTACTTTCTGATTGTCTTCCTACCGGTGCCACGTATATGGCTTAAATCTTTCTTGGATGCTTTGAGTTTTCAGAGGAGTTCAGGTGTAATGGAGCATTTATCTTCAGTATTCTTCCATGCTATTATTTTTCTCCATTTAATTTTTACTTCTGACTCTGAGTGTTCTTCACAGTCTCTTTGAGCCCAAGCTGCAAGAAATTGATTCAGTTTATTTGGGAGCATGGGACTAATCTAACAGGATATACCCACTTCTTACTTACTCCAGAATAGCTTCTTTTGAAGAGATAAAGCACTTACATCACACAGATATTAGAATTACACATGGAACTATTCATTTCAATAATTTAAGCAGAAAAATACAGTTTATTTGTAAACCATATCTATAGCTTAAAACATTAGCTTTAAAGTGCACGTTTTTAACAGTAGAAACTGAGTTTTTGCAATCTTGTGTTTCTTGTTTAAAGATATGCTTTTAGACTGGTCATCCCAGCAAAATGCAATTACCTATTTGTATTTAGTAACTTGCCAATACTTGCCTGACCTTAGTAAATCTCAGCCAGTCTTCACTTTCAGCCATTCTGATTTCAGCCCTCAATGTAGTAGTAGCAGTAGCTCATTTCAGCAGGTGGCACAGCCTTCCTTAAACACATTCAAGATCCCTGGTATAATTTATTCATAAATTAACTCTCTGAACCTCACTTCACATACTGATCACCTCATACTTTAATTTCACACATTGAGGAGCACTGCATGAATAAGTGTGAGAAGCTTCTAAAAATAGGTAGGGAGATAAGACAGGAAAGGAAAGCCACTTGTTAACTGCAAGTAAAGACCCATCTCACCACAGCTGGGAATCTGTTGTCTGCCTGGTAAAAGCAGCATTTTAGATGCAACTAATAGCACTTCGGTACTTCTTCTATAACTTCTCTTTGTTAATCAGTTCTGAGGTAGTACAAGGAATCACATCATTGTGTATGGTTTTGTTCCTTAGTAACTGTGCAGCAATTGTTTGTGGATGTTATTAAGATAGGAGCCAATGATCATCACTGTGACCACCCCATAACATTAATATATTTATTTTTGTTAAAATAAACACAGGCTATTACTGTGAGTTAAAAATAGGGCTACAGCCTTTGCCTTCCTGAGCAGATCACTTTTTCCATGGACAGCTGCATCATCTAAACTGAGAGTCATCAGTCAGTGCTGAAACACGTGAGCAGTCAAGGCCTAACCCTCATGGAATAGCAGTAATTTGTCTTCTGAATGAACAAAAAACTCCCCAGAAACCCAATACAACAACACAATAGAATGGCTGGAAAATAAGTACCCACCATGATGTCAGGTTCTCATTTCACTCAAAACCCATGGTTTCAGCAAAATGGTTCTGAAAAGCTACCTCAGAAATGAAGCTTAACATTTGAGTAGATACATTTGAATCCAGAAATAAATTAATTTCATTCTCTGTATTTATTTGTCACACTGTATAATAGGATCAGTATTACATAAAAAAGCAACTTTGTGTGGTGCTTTCCATGGGAGCACGTTGATGCCAAGCCTGGAATGCATTAGAAGCCACATAGGAGGAAGTATTTTTAATTGGTTTTGCTTCATGTACTTCAAACTGATTTTCACTAAAGCTGTTGGAAAATCTTTTATATTTATACTGTAAGGGCAACTTAAGAGTCTTTTTCTCTTTAGCAGTTTTGAAAATGTTATAAATTATCTCTTTTGTTATTTTTTTTTGTAATCTGGTAAGCAGCTGGACTTACTGGTTAACTAATATTTTGTGTTGAGATTTTGAGCAGGGTTTTACTCTCAAATGTAAACGTGAAAATCTTAGTCATCCCTGTCTCACAAAGTAGACCTTAATGTTTTCTCATATTTTCTTTTTGCCACATAAAATTACAGTTATCTTCTTTATTCTTAACTTAGTTTCAGACATGCCTATGCTTTCTCCCTGATCCAAGCTGCTGTAAACCATTTTTCCCCTCCCTTTCAGGGAGGGAAAAAAAAAAAAAAAAAAAGAATCTAATCAGTAGGTGACCACCAAATTTGTGTTTTGGTTTTTGGTTTGTTTGTTTGTTTGTTTGTTTGTTTTGGTTTTTTTTTATCTGTTACTATAATTACTGTAGTAAATCCCTTGGTCTCCTGGGAGCAGTAAAGCTCTGAGCTTATTGTTCCTATTGTAGCAAATCAAACTATAATTTTCAAGTTGGCCAGAAAATTATATAATAGGATCTTGTGTACTCCTTGCTCATTCTGGGGAACACTTTCTCACCTAAGTGATCTTATTTAGATGATTCGTGTATCCTCTCCTCTCTTGCTGCCCTCAAAGCACGTACTCTGGGACTTCCTGGTGGAATTGGATAGATATTTTACACCATGAGTGTAAATGCAGAAAAGAACTATGGCTCTTCCATTTCCAGTGGGAGCAGAATCATTGATTTGTGTAAGCTGTTTTGTGGTGGTAGTCTTTAGAAGCAAGAGAACAAGCAGAAAGTATATTACGTTTTCTTAGTATATCCCTCTATTATTATGTTTATTGCCTTGGAATAAAGGCAATATCTGAGAATCAGCTGTGAGCTATAAGACTTAGTATCTGTCTAAAATTTTTTGTTGTTGTGAAAGCAGTTCTTAGAGTTGTAAGGTTGTTCAGGCATCAGCATTTCTTATACTTCCAGTTGGTTATAGTGCTAGTGAAAACAAAAGAACACTGTCAAGATGACAATCAAATTCCTAATAAAAACAAACCATCCAAGTTTTGAACTTTAGAGATGCTGGAACAATGCCCACTGCAAGAGCTGTAGGAGGCAATGGAGAATTGCAATTATAGAAGGAGGCAATATGAATGTCACATTACACCCTCTATATCCAGTCACATTACACCCTAATTACCACAAAGCACCAGATTTTTGCTGAAAACAAAGTCTGATCTGTGTGTCCAAGCTCTTGGTGTTTTCTTGGGTTTGTGTCACCCACTAATTGGCTACGTTACTGAGAATAAAATATGTAAACTTTTCTTTTTGACATGATGAGGGCATATTATAAAATGCCTAGTTATAAAAGATCTAGAAAACTTGAAAGTTCTTGTAATCACATTGCTGAATTAACTTTTCTTTGCTGCTTGTGCGTAGAAGAATAGAGATGTCAATAAGAAGGCAAATACAATTCAACTACTTGAAAAATGGTTTATAACACTATTACTGAAGGTAAGCCAGGGTCACAATGAAAATTCATTAGGGTTTTTTAAATATTTCCAATTAATTATGAAATATTACCGTGTTTTTCATTTAAGAACAATTAAAAATTATGACAGACATTGAGACTGAATTCTTCTCTCAAGCATTCAAAGACACTATTATTGAAAGCTCACAAGTAGTCACCAAAATTGCCTGGTATTTTTTATGCTTCTGATAGAATACTGAAGTTTTGTAACAGGAGTATAGAAAATTATGAAGACCAAACACGTATTTCACTTCCAAATTTGTAAAGCTTCAAAATAGTTATCTGAATGAATGGAAATAGTGCAATACATTTAAGGGTGTATTGACTGGGCCCAGTAGGATTGTGTGAATTTGAGGTTATTTGATATTTGCAACCTGACATTTCACTGTATGTAATTTTTTTTTTTTTTGGTGCAAGGAATAGCAGTGTTATGTAAGTAATGAGATTGCATTAATGATCATAGAATCATAGAATTAACTGGGTTGGAAGGGACCTTCGAGATCATCAAGTCCAACCCTTGATGATACTCTTGAAGTCTTCCCTTTTTATTATTCTTTCTTAAGAAACACATTTCAGATCTATGTTTCTCATCGTACTGGCTCTGAAATTGCCTCTGCTTGTTTGGCAGCTGTGGTGTGTATCTAATCTGAGGTCTAGTGCATCAGCAAATTTAATCTGGGAGGATCCCTAAGCATCTCTAATGAAAGAAAAGCAAGGCTCCAAAGGCATTGAGGATGATAGTTCAACTGGTAATAGGGAATATCAGTCTGAATAAAATGCAGTTCTGTGTGGGGTGATGCACTGTGAACATGTATATTACTGTCAGGGTTTCGACCCTGGCCGGATTTTAAACACTTATTGAAAACTGCTTTTTCCATCTCCTCCCCACTCTGTTCTTCTCAGAGGAGAGAGGAAAAAAAAAACAGTCAGAGAATTCCTGAGTAGAGATAAGAACTGGGAGATTCACTTACTCACTAATTTTCATGGGCGAAACAGACTCAAAGGATGAGAACTTAAATTTATTGCTAATAAACTTAAACTAAAAGCTAATTTTATTGCTAACAAAATAAGAACTAAAGAGTAAAAGAATAGAACTGTCTTAAAACACAACACCTTCTCTTCACTCCCCCCTTCCCTCCATATTCTCTTTCCTTCCCCTAGCAGTGCAGGGGACAAGAAAGGGGCATCGGTTGTTTGAGTCCATCTTTCAGCAGCAGCTCTCGCTAATCTGCCATCCTGTGGGTTACTCCTCCGTGGGCTGCAAGGGGACAACTTGCTTCACCATGGTCATTACTACAGTTACAGCGGTAATGGCTTTGAGTCCTTCCCCTGTTTTCTGTGGGGTCCCTCCCCACAGGAGACAGTCCTTGATAGACCACTCTGGTGGGGGTCCATCCCTCGGGCCACAGTTCTTCCATAATCTGCTGTCCCTTGGGTCATGAATGAGTTGCATCAGCCCACAGGGCCACAAGTCTTATCAGGGACAACTTGTTTCAGCATAGGTTTCTCCCTCTATGGGCCACAGGTTTCCAGCAGGACTCTGTTTCATCTTAGGCCTCCCACGGGGTCACAGCCTCCTCATGTACTCCTGTGCTCTGGCGTGGGCTCCTTCATGAGCTGCAGAGGGCAGTCATTGTTCCTCAGCAGTCTTCCACAGGCGACAGGGGGCTCGGCTTTCAGTCTTTCCCCTGTTGGAGGGGAAGAGGGAGGCCTCCCCAGGCCTCTTCCTCCCCCCTCCTTCTACACTGACCTTGGAGTCTACATTGCTGTCTCATGTTCTCCTCTGCTCTCCTCTGGTTTAGAATTTCTTCTGCGACACAGGCTTCCCTTCCTGTGTTCTTAAATATGTTATCACAGAAGTGAATATCACTGGCTAGTAGTAGGAAGTCCATCCTGGAGCTGTCTATCACTATTTTTTTCATAGAATAGCAAAAGCTTCTAGTAGCTTCTAATTGAAATTATCTCTATGGCCCCCTATTACCAAAAATTCAACCACTTGAACCCATGACAATTACAAAAACAGAGATTCAAGGGTAAATACTAAAATTAATTTCAAAGCGTCTTGAAACATCAGAATTTTAAACAGAAAAAGTTCTTGTCTTTCAGTAACTAGTCCAGAACTGAAACATGTAAGGGTGCTCTCTTCAAAATGATGACAAATGTGCTATTTAATATTTTTATCAATGACATAGACAAAGGATGTGGGGGAGCCCAGCTGGCTCTGGGCTCTCTGTAAGCTGAGATATTGAAGATGGACCTTTACACCTGGCAGAGGGTTAACCACGGAGAGTAAGGACTGTAGCACAGGGTGGACTTCCTGCAAGCATGTCTAACCTATGGTACTCCGACATGTGGCTGTGTGTCCAATCATGAGTTGTTATGTTTATGTTAAACCAATGGTGCGTGTACATGTGTG
>JAYRBT010000139.1:48966594-48989682 GCA_036023395.1 Myiotriccus ornatus
TTATCTGCCCTGTTTCTAGGCAACTAATAGTTCAACCCCGGCTACATCTTTTGTATCTTAAGTATCTTTGATGGCTCAGGGGGTGAGAAAATTCTGTTGCTCTCTAGCTAAAACCACAACATAATTACAACATATTTTAGGGCATTTCTGACTCAAGAATGGTTTTCAGAATGGTGTATCTACAAATCAGAGACCAAACTAATGTTATTTCTTCCAAGGAGATTGAATTTTAGTCTCAAGATATTTACCCTGATGTTATTTTTGGCCATGCTCCATCGAGCCCAGACAAGCTCCCACTTCTACGCAGAGCATGGAATAATCCCACTACAGTAAAGGACTGAGGAGACGAATATTATCTCCTCAGATACCCTCCATCGCTAGGAAGACAGAAAAGGAGGCATATCTAAAGGAAAACTGTGAAGTTAGATGAGCTAAAGAGTTGTCTAGAGGTGTTGACTTTCTCTGTTGACTAGTAAAGGAGCCTAGGGCGGTGGTAATCCTAACATAAGCACTTCTGCTAATTGCATGAAATTACGTAAATGGCACTCGGGCCTGAATTAAAAAGCCAAATAGATTAAAAATAAATTCACCAGAACCCTGTCGGAAAAGATCAGGCTTTGATTGAAAGATCTCCTGTGTATGCCACATGTTTGTAAAATTACTTGCATCCCCACTCAGCCTAGGTATAAATAACATTCACTGCCTTCATGTATTTTTCATTTTATCCTAAAAACTCTGGAATAATTACTTAAAAATTTGTATCTGATACCTGAGAATGAGGAAAATGTAATCAGTATAGTTTAGTAAGGTACTTACCCACCACGTGTCTTCAGTAAATTTGAATTTGGACCATTGCTTTTGATTACATGATAAGCATATCAATAAGTAAAGAGGACAGATATACCGATCATAACACAGCTTCAACAAGTGAAGTTCATCAGTGTTACTGGAGATTAAATTATGTCTTGCAGACTAGTTTCTATTGAGCTAAAGTCTTTGCTCAAAAAATGACCTTGAAGCAAGTCAAAAGAAAATCTATTAGTTAGCTGGATTCTTAGATCCTAGTTTCAAGAAATATTTAATGAAAAGCTAAGAACTAAACAGGAAAAAAGGACAAATGTTTATCCTTTCCAAAATCTTTAGAAAAATATATCCACTGAGGATATACAGCTCAGCTTCACAGAGCAATGAATGAACTCACAGATATATTTGCATATGCATCACATCCAAGATTTCCATTCCCTTGTTCCTGGACACTATTTTTGGAAAAGCAGAAGACCGTCCATTATTTCATTCCTCTCATTTAAAAGGTTTCAAATATGGGAATACAATCTGAAAGAAAGATAATCTGAATCAGCAGAAGAACAGCAGAATGAAAAATTTGACAGAACACCTTCCATACCTTGAAAAAAAATATATGATGACAAACTGGTGGTCTATATTTCTGTATCTTTGTTCCCATCCTAAATGGGGTAACACTGATGTATTGAGGTTGGTAAAAATGGCAACACTGACAAACCATTGATTTCAAGTTTCTTTTTTTTTTTAATGTATATAATAGTAAAATAATTTTAGCCACTAATTTTTTTTCAGTTTCATGCAATGAATACAGGTTTTTGTACCATTACATCTTCCTCATAACTTTTTCTTTTTATGCAAAGACCTCACTGAAAACTATTTAAGTTTTACAATCCAGCCTTCATTTGTTGCTTGATTCAGGAAATCACAGAAGGTTATTTGCTGCACCTGTACAAAGGAAGTCTATTGTAATGAATCTGATGTTTTCCAGACAATTCTAGTTTTTACAGGTAAGAAAATTAATTTTGTAGTACTCTTTTACTTTTTACAGCTTTACCCATATTTTTAGCATAGTACAGTCAGTGTCAGGCCACCTTTGTGCTTGCCCTCATTATTGTCTCTCCCCTTGGGCTGACGTGCTGTAAACTGTTTTTGGACAAGTTTCAGAGGTGCCTGATGTAGGACTGCCTGTAGCACATTTTTATGTACATTTTCAGAAGACTACTGGGAAAGAAATTTTCAGCCTTGTCTGACATACACCTTGTTCTCAGAATGTGTTTAATGTATGTCTTTCCACTTCACTCACCTTATGTAAGGGGATCTATTCACAGCTGCTTAGGAAGTGAGCAAGTGATCACTGCCAGCTCTGCTCCAAAAGTGGTAAGAGAATTCTTTGCTGTTTCTCCCACCCACAGCAGCTTATAGAGTTACATCAGGGGATCTGTGGTTTGAATTTCTTGGAGAATTCAGATGTCTGCACAGTGGCGACACCTTGTCAGACTGACACTGTCTAAGGCTGTAGTCAGCAAAGCTAAAAGAGACCTGTTCAGTGGTTGGGACTACAGCTTCACCTGGAAGAATAAAGCAGGATAGCAGTGCCTCTGAAACCAGAGATGATATAATCAAGCTCATTCAGAATTTCCAAGTTTAAAGCTCAAGCGCAATAGCAGCACTCTTCCGGCTTAGAGGAAGCAGAAATCTGATTCCAGATATAGAGGGGAGCTGAAAAGTCAAAGCTCATAAATTTTGTTCTCCATGTGTTATCTTCTGACAAAGTCAGATGTGCTTCGTAGAAAATTGCAAGAGCAATTTGGGAACTCTTGCTTCTGGGCTTCTTGCTGCAAATAAATACGTGTTTTAAATTATTCATGGAATTTTGAACAATGATTTCATAGCCAGTAACAATCAAACCCAGAATTCACATGAGGAAGACAAGAGCTTTAACTTTAGATTTAGTTTTGCCAGGCAGAATTCTCTGTATAGCACAGTGGGGACCCAGTCATTGATTGACACTTTTCCATAATTAAATATTAAATCCTAAAAGGGATTAATGATTTCTAGTAAGGTAAACATCCTGATTTCCCTTTCACTGTTTGAAATCCTGCCTCTGGTGATACCACTGGCAGGATTACTTTGCTCTGCTCCTATTAATGTTCTTTAGAGCTCAGGCTACACGGTGGTTTTCTCAGAAACAATTTAACTTCCTACTCTTCACTGGAGAGGAAAGGATTATAAAATATTTTTAGGGTTTGTTTGCAGTAATAAGATAAGTGTCAGTAGAACACCATGCCACAGGACACCAGTTTGAAGGATTCATCCTTAAATATAGACACTGCAAAAATTATTATACAACACACAGGGAATGTAGATACAGGACAAACCTCTATCTCATTTTCCAGGTGGAGCAGAAGTGAAATTATTAATCAGCTAGAAATTAGTTACCCCGTCCAAAGAGACTTAGAAAAATCTGTTGTCTGTCTAACCATCAGAAAATGTGTGATATCACTTCAACTTTTTTTACATGCTGTATCTTAGACAGTGGATCAGGTACAACATGTACGGCATAATTACCTCCACCCCAGTTAAAACTGGCTTTGTTAGAAATATGTAAATTCAAACTTCTCTAAGGGACTGTTTTCTCATTCTAATGACAATAGTGTGAGTTAAGGTGGAGCGAGGCCACATCTTGAGTACTGTGACAGGTTGATGGCTCCTCAGAGAGACATGGAGCTCCTGAAGCAAGTCCGGTGGAGGGTTGCAAGGATGATTAAGGAACTGGAGCACCTCTGTTATGAGGAAAGGATGAGTGAGCTGGCCCTGTTCAGCCTTGAGAAGAGACAGCTGAGAGGGGACCTCATCAATGTATGGAAGTATCTGAAGGGAGGGTGTTGAGAGGATAGAATCAAACTCATCTCTTCATGGTGCCAAACCATAGGACCAGAGGCAATGGATAGAAACTGATGCACAGGAAATTCCACCTGAATATGAGGAAGAAATTCTTTACTGTGTGGATGACTAAGCACTGGAACAGATTGCTCAGAGAGGTTGTGCAGTCTCCTTCACTGAAGTTATTCAAGAGACACCTGGACACAATCCTGTGCAATGTGCTCTAGAATGGCCCTCCTTGAGTGGGGAGGTTGAAGTAGACAACCCCCCTTCCAACCTTACCCACTCTGTGATTGTGTGAAATAAATCACTGAAGCCTGTAAAATTGTTTTTAACCAAACAAGCAATGTCATTTAAGAAGAGAATGCAATTGATGTATGTTTCTGAATATATTCACACATCAATAGAAAGAAAAAGTTTTCAATAGCATGGAAGGGTTCCTTTCTATTCATGTAAAAGAAATTCCATAATAAGCAGACATTGTAAAATAATAAAATAATTCCTGTCTCTTTGTAAATGGACATTTGAATAATTTTTTCACACTTCTCTTGACTGGAAGAAAGACTTTAAGACCCAATTCTGAGCTGTACAGGTAAAATCCTGCTGTCACTGGAGTCAATAGAAATTTACCATCGACTTATATGAGATAGAAACTTGGCTCTGTGCTAGATAAAAATAAACTCAGATGACTGGTTTCTCTTTGAATGTCCTCAGAACTGAAATGCATGATAAACATATTTTTAGAGAATTTGATGCTTTCTTTGGATATGTCCTTGCTGCCTGGAAGAAGTCCAGGAGATTCTTTCAGGTTCATGTACTCATAAGAAACTGTAGCTGCTGCCTATACTAGGGAAAGTTGAGGAAAAAAGTCTGTTTGTGATAAGAGATTCCTCATAAAATATGTTGGTGTCCTGGTGCATTGCTTCAAATTTGATACCAGAGCAGTACTGATTCAAGGGCACCAGGAATGGGGTAAATTGTGCAGAAGAACCCTTCAGAGTGCCGATGTAAAGCAAATTTACAGGAGAATAATTTCTCCAGTGTATTAAATTGTGGAAGGATCAAATAGTGTATGTTGGAGAGAAACAAGATGTGATAAAGAAACTGAGTATTGGGATAATATAGTTAAGGCAGAATCTTACAGATTACATTAAAATTATAGGTGACCTCTCTCAAATGGAGGTATCTCCTTTGGAGCTCAGTGCCATTGCAAAAGATGTAAGTACTGCCCAGATGAGCAAAGCAAGGCACAGAAGTATTAAACTCTGTGTCATCTTGTAGATAAACAAAGGACAGGCCACTACTGAATTCCAGTTCACAAGCCAGTGTTTCAGAGGCAGAGAACTCTGCTGCTACTACATTCGGTCATTTTACACACCTGGTGCTACTTTCATGTCAGTGGGTGACAATCAATATGTAAAAATGAAAATGAAATCTTTAAGGCTGTTCCCCCCGAGAATGACAAGACTTAGCACAGGTGTGGGTGGGGAAGTGAATGAAAATGTAAATACCCTTGAAGGATATTATTTTCTCTCTCAAATGACAAAGAAAACCAATCTGAAGCATTTTTCATGTGTCCTAAGGCTGTCCTTAGTCACAAATTCTATTTTCTTTTCTTTGAAACCTCAGTGTGAGACATGCAATGGAAATGAAAATACCAGTGGCTTGTTATTATGTTATTCTAAGGAGGACCAGCTTCACTTTCTGTTTTATTGAGTCTAACTGTGGATTATCTTGACCTATCCCCGGGTCTGGCTGATGTCAGAGTGAGGTATCTGTAAATTAAGCCAGGTAAGGCTAAAGTATGTTGGAGAAAGTAACTCAAGGAAAATCAACAATTCTTTTGTTTATGACAGTTTATGGACTGCTTCTTACTTGTGAGTCTCACTGAATCCTTCAGTGTTAATGAAGTATGGAACCACTAGCCATGATGAAAAGTGTCAGGATTTAGTCTACTTTAAAAGTGTACTTATGCAAATGCTTCTGTCTCCCTTAGAGCAAATTTAATTTTTCCTGTGCAATTGGGGTGCCTTACAATTTCAAAACCATCAAAAGAAATGCAGTTTGATGCGTGATCAAGCACTGGAATGGGCTTCCCAGGGGAGTGGTTGAGTCACCATCCCTGAAGGTATTCAAATGATGCGTAAATATGGCACTTAAGGATATGGTTTTGTGGTAGGCTTCGCAGTGTTAGGTTAACAACTGGACTTGATCTTGAAGTTCTGTTCCAAATTAATGATTCAATACTTAGATTGCAATTGCAATTGCATTCTTGATTTACACTTGATTCAGCAGTACAAATAGGACTGAATACAAATGGGCAAATTACCCACAAAATATCCCTTTTATTTTTCCCTAAAACAGCTGAAAAAAATGGCCCGTGAAGCCATTCATCCTAACTGTCATGGAATGGTGGTATGTGATTTCCATGAGAGTTACTCATGCATTAATGTTAAAGTGTCCTTGAGCATAAAGGACAACAGTAGATATAGTGGCACTTGTAAATATAGATTCCTGTTTGACAAAGCAACAAACTTCTTATTGTGCTACTAGAGTCAAACATCTTCCATGTGATTGGTCACACAGGTAATAGGTTCTGACTCCTGCACTTCCAAACACACACTGTTTAATGTAGCTTAAAGTGACAAAATCTATATCTAGAATAGAATATATCTTCCTTGACTTTAGCCACCAAAAAGACTGTCTAGTCTAAGCTAGCCATAAATTATCTAACTAGACTCCCTCAGTCAACGGAGAAAGGTCTTACTTTATCACCTGAACCACTTCCTGACAAATGTTCATCTTCTTCTGTTGTCTTTCAAGAGATCTAGATGATTAGCATGGATAGATCCTCACCATTCAGACAGTCAAAATGAGACTAAATGAATCCCAGTCTCAAGACAGAGACAAATAGGAAGTCACTGTGGAATGCAAGCCTAAGTTAGGCGAAGACAATTATATTTAATTGAGATGAGAAGGCATTCTACAGAAATAACATCGCTTTGACAAACAGATCACTTTGCTGTACTTTTGCCCAAGTTCAAGTGCACTGGCAAGTATTCAGGACAGAAAAGGATGAGGGTAGAATTTAAGAAGAGAATAAATACTGTGTCAGGGTATTCTGGTAGGTGGTGATTTTTTTTTTCCTTCCTGAAAAGCTTTGTCACCCAGAGCAGAAAGAAGATGGAGAAAGCATTAAACCATAATGCTGTGGATGTGTTTGTGTACATGTATTTAAAGTTCACTGTTCAGTGTGTGGGTGTGTAGATCAATCTGATTTTGCTGTTGAATTCCATATTTTAAAATTTTTATTTTTCTCTGAGACAGTAATAAGTGCTATAGATTCTAATAATTTATTATTTCTTTGTTCATGGTCTCCTAAGAAGGAAATAACTGTTTCTGAAGTTCAAAGCTTCCTGACTACTTTTGAAGTCATGACAGCATGGTTCCTAGGGAGGACTGTGATCTAGGCAGCTGTCCTCCAGGAATAAAGGTAAATTAATGGGAAAAAAATCATAGAGATATAAAATGGTGCTTTCATCAATAGTGCTTTTCAGTTTTGCTTTATATTATGTCATCTGGTGTGGGAGGGGAAGCAAAGTTGCCTGCACTTTGAAGTGGTAGCACTTTCTGAAGCAGTCATTAACGCTGTTCATACCTCTTCTTAGGTACCTGATTCATTGAGGTGTTCTGTGCAGTCAGGTTACCTTGCAAAACCTAGGCCTGTGCAAGCAGCCTGGAGGGAAAAAATCTGACAAAGAAAACTATTAACTGGAGAGCTTTGGTGTTGAAAATATAAAATATTTTTCAAATAAGATGTTATAATTTTCTGGCTCTTTACAGAGACCTTAAAGCTAGCCTAGCTTTCAGAAAAGTATCTTACATTCAATTATTTACAAATAAGAAGAGCAGTTTTCTGTTTAGCTTTTTTTAATTTCAAGTTGAAAAGTTAGATCATAGGTTTCACTCTTTTTTCTTCATATTTAAATTATTAAGAAAAAAATGTTTTCACATTATATTACAAATACATGAGCACATTCCTATAATTTTCGTCAGTTTGCACACACTTGCATAACATGCTAATGCCTGTCTCATACAGTTATTTCTAATCTTAACAGGGAATTTTTATGTCCCCTTCCATGGCATTAGCATCCCCTTAGGGACTTGCAGAATAAACCCATCCCTTGCAGAATTACTTTTTAGTTTCTACTGAAGTTTTTTCATTCTTTTATTGGAGGAGACCACGACCATTTCACCAGATTCACTCTTCATTATTTGCTCTCATACATTATTCACTCTATTCAAATTTCTTGATGAGGTACAGAATTTTTTTACCTCTTACCTTTTCCGTCATATTTTCTTCTTTTCCAGGATGTTTCCTGCTCTATCAATACACTTTTCATACATCAGACATTTTATAACTTTAATTAATCTTGATGTCCTTTGCTGAAAATTCTCCAATTCTACTAATTTGGTACATCCCACAAAAAGCAAATATTAAACTTGGATTTCTGACTGTATTGCTGCAATAAAACATGGAAGACTGAAGGGTAACACCAGTTTGTTATATTACACTGTACTGGGTTTCCATGGCTAGGCTTTCTTAGTGGGGTGCTACTGCCGTAACTTCTGAGAAAACCTGCCTGAAGCTTCCCGTGTCCAATGAGCCAAATGCCAGACAGCTCCAAGATGGACTCACCATCAGCCAAGGCTGAGTCCATCAGCAGTGATGGTAGCATTGCTGTGATAACATATTTAAGGAGAGAAAAATGCTGCACAACTGCAGTCAGAGAGAGGAGTGAGAATATGTGAGAGAAACAGCTTGGTAGATACCAAGGCCAGTGCAAAAGGAGGGGGTGGATGTGCTCCAGGTGCCAAAGCAGAGGTTCCCCTGCATTCCATGGTGAAGACCAAGGTGAGATAGGCTGTCCTTCTGCTGCCCATGGAAGTCCATGATGGAGAAGAGATCCACCTGTGGCACTTGAAGAACCCCATACCAGAGGAGGTGGATTTGCAAAGGAGGCTGTGACACTATGAAAAGCCTGCGCTAGAGCAGGCTTCTGTCAGGACCTGATGCCACATGGAGAGAGGAGCCCACTCTCAAGGAGGTTTGCTGTCAGGACTTGTGGCTGCATGGAGAACCTATGGAGCAGTCTGTTCCTGAAGGACTGCACCCTTGCGGGAGGCACTCATACCAAAACAGTTCAAGAAGGACTGCAACTCGTGGCAAGGACTCAGTCTGGAGTAGTTCATGGAGGACTGTCTCCCACAGGATGGACCACACGCTGTAGCAGGGGGACTGTGTGAGGAGGAAGAAGCAGGAGAGAAAATGTATGATTCTGTGACTGTGGCCAAAGCTCAACTGGAATTGAATCTGGCTAGAAATCTGGGGGACAATTAAAAGTTTTTTCAAATACATTAATGACAATAGGCAGTATAGAAGTATCACTGGTCCATTACAGGATGAGGATGGTCACCTCATGAACAGGAACAGAGACAAGTCGGAGGTGTTTAACGCTTTCTTTGCCTCTGTCTTTATCATGGATGATGGACCAAGGGGGTCTCAGTGCCCTGAGCTGGAGGACCATGACTGCAAGAATGATTAGCTCCCAGTCAGCTGTGAAACTGTGTGGGATCTGCTGCTCCAGCTTTATCCCTACAAATCTATTGGCCCTGATGGGATTCATCCCAGAATCCTCAAAGAGCTGGCTGATGTAATTGTAAAATCTCTCTTGATGATTTTTGAGTGGTCTTGGGAATCTGTAGAGGTCCCAGCTGACTGGAAGCTGGCGAATGCTGTTCCGATTTTCAAGGAGGGCAAGAAGGACTACAAAAGAAGAAGAAACTACAGGCCTGCCAGTCTCACTTCAGTGCTGTAAAGTTATGGAGATTATTCTGGGAGGTATTGAAAAACACCTGAAAGACAACACAGTCACTGGTCACAGCCAGCACAGCTTCATAAGAGGAAAGTCCTGCTTACCCAACCTGATTTCCTTCTGTGACAAGGTAACCCTCCTTGTTGATTAAGGGAAGCCAGCTGATGTAATCTTTTTGGATTTCAGTAAAGCTTTTGATACTGTCTCTTACAGGACCCTTTCAGACAAAATATCCAGCACAGCTGGATCAACACATCATATGGTGGGTGAGCAACTGGATCACAGTTTGAGCACAGAGGGTAACAGTGAATGGGGTAACATGAGATTGGTGACCTGTCACTAAGTGGGGTTCCACGGAGCTCTGTCTTGTGTCCTGTGCTCTTCAACGTCTCCATAAATTACTTGGATGCAGGACTGAAACAGATACTAAGCAATTTTGTAGATGATACAAAACTGGGAGGAGTTGTTGACTCCCTGGAAGGCAGGGAGGCCCTGCAGAGAGACCTCAACAAATGAGAGGACTGGGCAATCACCAACTGCGCGAAGTTCAACAAGGAGAAGCACCAGATTCTGCACCTGGGAAGGGGTAATCCTGGATATACAGACTTGGGAATGAGATGATGGAAAGCAGTGCTATGGAAATGGACTAGGGCGTCCTAGTCAATGGCGAGTTGAATATGAGACAGCAGTGCCCTGGCAGCCAGGAGGGCCAGGAGCCCCCCCCCCCCAATTCTTGGGGGGAATCAGGCAAAGAATCGCCAGAGGGTCGAGGGAGGGGGTTGTCCAGCTCTGCTCTGCACGGGGGCGGCTTCACCTTGAACACTGTGTGCAGTTTTGGGCACTGCAATATAAGAAAGATACTATCAGAGCGTGTCCAAAGTAGGGCAACAAAGATGTGGAAGAGCCTTGAGGGGAAGCCGTATGAGGAGTGGATGAGATCATTTGGTCTGTTCAGCCTGCAGAAGAAGGGACTGAGGGGAGACCTCAATGCACTCACAACTTCCTCGTGAGAGAAAGAGGCAGGGCAGACACTGATCTCTTCTCTGTGGTGATCAGTGACAGGACCTGAGGGAATGGTCTGAAGTTGTGTCAGGGGAGGTTTAGGTTGGATATTAGAAAAACGTTCTTCACCCAGAGGGTGGTTGGGCACTGGAACAGGCTCTGCAGGGAAGTGGTCAGAGCACCAAGCTTGATAGAGTTCAAAAAGCATTTGGACAATACTCTTGGGCACATGGTGTGACTCTTGGGGGTGGTCCTGTGCAGGGCCAGGAGCTGGACTCAGTGATCCTTCTGGGTCCCTTCCAACTCAGCATATTCTGGGATTCTGTAAATCCTCCCCTCTTGTAGCACTGTGGGGAAGGAGGTAGAGAAAATCTGGAATAAACTTGAGCCCAGGAAGAAGGGAAGGGTGGGGAAAGGGTGTTTTTTAAGATTTGATTTTATGACTCATACCATAATCTGACTTGACTGGCAAGAAATTAATCTAATTTTCCCCTAATCAAGTCTGGTTTGGCCATGACAATAACTGGTGAGTTATCTCTCCCTGTCTGTATCTTGACCCACTGGAATTTTTTTCTCCCCCTTGCAGCTGAGGAGGACAGTGATAGAGAGGCTTTGATGGGGACCTAGCAACCAGCCAGTCATCTCACTGCATACAGTTACCTTCACTTTTGCTTCTAAAGACACATATCACCCTTCATTAAGTGAAGGGGAAAATATTATGCTCCTGTAATTTTGGCAAATTATCCTTTCTCAGCATTTCAAACTACCAAATACTGAAAAGGACAGATTACTGTAGTTCACCTGTGTAATTTATGGTATGTCTCATGAAAGCTAAGAAAAAATGTTCCATGAAAAAAAAATCAAATTAAGCCAAGAGTGTTGTCCATCAAGACTAATTTTAGAGTTTTATTTCCCTATTGCATTTATGTTCCATTTAGATGGGTAAACTACAGCTTCTATTGAAATATTTTACAAATATTGATCCATCTATATCTTAGTTAAGTAAGTATTCTTAAGAGAAAGCAGGGAGTAAGATCATCTTCCGGTCAGAGCATATACTCTTACTTATATTAAATAGTTTACTCTCAGTGATGAGGGAGGCATAAGTAGGAGAAATTAGAATCTAGAACTTAGAAAAATGAAAAGTTTTCTTTCTATGATACAAATTATTATATTATATTTTTAAAACTTTCGGTATGCAACAAGCCTTAGATTTTTGTTACTTCTATATTAAAAACTTCATTGTGGTCCTACTGAAGCTATTGTTCAAACTACTCTAAAAGAAAAGTCAAGTCCCAAATGATACTTTCTGTCCTTAATTGAAGCTACACTTTGCTAATGCAATAAACTAGTACTTAGACCAGGAAGACTGCAATTGCAATCTCTGATTTGAATCTATTATGTTCTATGACTCAAGTCCTGGCTAACTGAGATAACACCCCTTTCTCAGAGGTGTGCTAGTACGGTTGAGCATAATTAAACAGCTTGAGACAGGGGCTTTCTCATGTAGACAAATATGAACTGCTCAAGTGTACTCTGCAAGGGACACTTCCATTCTTACCTCACTTCTCTTCATCAGCTATAAGCCAGAAATGACTTTTCATGGTCCCCATTGTCTTGGTTGAAGACAGATTAAGATACTTAGGGGAAAAAAGATGTCATGTGAAAAGGGGCAGAACAGATGAATTTTTTGTCCAACCTGGTTTTTTTTTTTGTTTGTTTTGTTTTCTGTTTTTTTTTTTTTTTTTTTTTTGTTTTTTTTTTGTTTTTTTTTGGTTTAATCAACCCCCAGGATATCAAAGTCTTTTATGTCCAAAACATTCTGTTAGCATCTAACTTAATGAGACTCTTCTCTTAAGAGATTCAGTGAGACAGACAGGACATTTGATACCTCTTTATATAAGGACTCCACTTAATAGTGGTAAAAAAACCCCTCAGCAGGTTTTTCCTATGAGTTATTTTGCCGTTGATGAAACTGTCAGCACCTAAAAAGGGACTCACTTTAACAGTTCATGAAATAACACGTTTATTAATACAAATTTGTGACAATTTACTCTAGACATTTGCTGTGTCTAGAATAGGGTCTAACTGCAAAAAACCCACACTCAAACTATGTAGTAATAATAATAATGCAAAGCATAGGCACACACGCTAAAGCAAAAGCAACTTACAAATAAGTAAGACAGCTTACAAATAATAAGTAAAGGAAAAACTTAAGCACCCACCCAAAAGCAAAAGAACTAACAAAGAGTAAGTAAAAATTTTATAAGTACTGTGGAGCAAAAGTAAAATTAGTATTTTTATGTATAAAGCAATCACTCACCCCAAGGCATCCTGAGAAGGAGAAGGGAGAAAAGGCAGCCCATCAATTACCTCTGCAGAGTTGATGAAACTTCTCCCCAATTTCTGCTTTTGTCCAATCTCTTTTTATACATTTTTCTTCAGGCAATTTGAGTGGCTATAGTCAATAAACTAATTTTGGGGTGATAGACAGGGGGCCTATTAGACAGATTATAGACAGATGAATAGGTCCCACTGCCTGAGTTCCTGGCAGCCAGGACATTCTCAAAAAAAAGTTGTGTTGTCTCCATATCACTCCTTTCGTCATTTTAATCCTTTTAGCAGTTTCTGGGAATATCTCCCCAGGTGCACAGTTTTTCTGGGAAACCATCAGGAGCCTTTTTCTTCTTTTGTGTGGCCTTATCTATCACCTTACAAAGGGGTAGGAGATATATTAAATTAATGCACCTCAAAATTAACTCACGCCCATGTATCTATCAAGTTAAAAACCAATTACAATAATATTTTCTATCTATGAAATTAATTTTTCTCATACAACAGGGTAGGGGTAAGGTGTTTTTTAGAGGGAAAAAGAATAAAATGTGTCATTCAATTTGAACAGGAATGGAATGCATCAAGTAATACAATTTTTAATGGCTCTAGAATTCCAAATACAGTTTTTAATGAAATGATATCTGTAAATGTAATCACAGAATCAACACCAACTGTCTATTTCATACCCATGTGTGTCCAGTGGAAAATGCAATTTCAATTATTACTTTTGACATCCTATTAAACTTTTGTATTCTAATTTATTTTTTCCTCAACTTTCCTGTCCTAATACTCACAAGAGAAACTTTTTCTTCCTTGTATTTATTTATTCCTGACAGGATGGAATTCAACTACAATTTTTTATATTGAACCACTCTATCGTTATAAACTACCTTCTTCTTTCTAAGCTCAAAACATGTATTTAGGTGAAAACACTCTTTATACACACTTTTATATCAGTCCAAGGAGGAGAAGCAGTCTCTTTCACCATTCTCGGAGCTCCAGGTCTCTTCAATAACTTTGTAGCACTCTAAAGCTTTTCTTTTTTATTTTAGGACGACAACTTCGATTCGTCATAGCTGGAACTCTTTTTCTTTCTCTCTTGCTCTGTGTCGGCCTCCAGGGCTGGGCCTACCCCCATCCTGGGCTAAGACCAGAGGCTGGGGGTTACCCAGGCCCTGTGGGGTCTTCTACGGACTTGCAAGGGGACACTTGCCTACCATGGATCTTCACCACAGGGTCACAGGAGATAATGGCTTATGAGTCCACCCCTGTTTCCTGTGGAGGTTCCTCCCCACGGGAGAACAGTCCTTGATAGACCTCTCCGACATGGGTCTAGCATGGATCCCTCACTTGGATCCCCACATCTTACCTGAGCTGTTTTCACTCTAGCATAAGCCTAGCCCTTTAAGGTCACAAATCTTGAGCAGTAGCATGGATCTCGCACACGGATCCCAACATCCCACCTGGGCCGTCTCGCTCTAGCATAGGTTCTCTCAGGGTCGCAAATCTTCAAGAGGACTCTGTTTCATTTCAGTCTTTCTCATGAAATCTTGGCTTCCTCATGCATCAGCTTACTCCAGTGTAGGCTCCTCTACGAGCAGCATGGGGGTCTCCTCACACCAACAATCTTCCAAAGGTAGCAGGGATTTATTTTTCAGTCTTTTCCCTGCTGAAGAGAGTGAAAGGGGGGAGAAACAGACCCCCTCTTCGAACTTCTCTCTGCTGCTGCAGCTTTGACCTTGGACACTTTGTTATCTCTTTGCTGGAATTCTTCTGCAGTGGTTTTTCATCCAAGCAGTCAGTCCTTTAAAGTTTTTTTTTTCTCTGCTCTCCTACAGGAGAGAAGAGGGGCTTCAGTGCTACACCTGCCCCCAGCCCAGGGCCGGGGTAGGAGGGAGGCCTGGCCCCCACCTGGGCCTTACCACCACTCTTACATGGCTACTGCTCCTGATTTCAACTGCGCAACAGCCTTCTCTTCCGTTTTCTTAAATGTGTAATTAGCAAAGGCGTTACTAAACTTTTGACTGCCTTTTTGTCCGGAAATCCACCTGGACAAAACCATCCTCAGCCCCGGGGGCTGGCTGTTGGGCAAAACCACAACAAGGTGAAAGCACTCATGTCTTTCAGAGATATTTTTGTGATACTTTATATTTGATTGGCGGCGTAGCACGATAGTGGTTGAGCAATATAAATAAACAATAACAATAAATTTCAGTGAAACTGAGTCTCAGTTGTAGCAAAAGGGTATTATTGCAGGTTGATAATCGACAGAATTGATTCATTTTGTCATTCTGGATTTTGGACAGTTTTATATGTATTTTCAATCAAATCTCATTTAAGGCATGCTACAGAAAAAAAATCCACTTGCTTATACATACTGTCAGTGCAGTAAGTACCCCGGTAGAGTACTTTTGAATACACATTTAGAAGGACAGATACAAGTTTTAAAAGACAGAACTATGTCTGAAATGCTGCTGTAGTGTTCCACCAGATCAGACTCTAAAGAATCCTCCAAGCCCAGGAACTAGACTCAAAGTAATAGCACCAAAGAAGCAAAACATCTTGTAAACAGACATGTTTTGCCCAAACTAGTAGTCTCAGAACCCTTCGTGTGAAACTGCTGATAAACAGTAACCATTCACTATGTGGGACCCTCACAATAGAATAGCTGAACTGCTTTGCAGAGGTCTTTCTCTTTGTTTCTCTTACTCTCTGGCAGGTGTTTTGATGGCAGCAGGATTCATTCACTCACTGATAAAGGACCTAAGATCTGTCAAAATAACTAAAATAATGACACTTACGATTAACTCCTGTCATTAGGTCTTGGGCTGAATCAGATAGTTTCTTTGCAGGGCACCTTCTAGCTGCTTCACCACATATGACAGAGGGGGAAGAACTTGAAGCAAGCTCTGTCTGTAAGTCAAAATACCCTCTATGCCTTGTACTGATGTTAAATTATACCATAAAGTCAGGCCCTGAATGTTGGTATTGATCCTTTAAATGGGCAGCAGCACCATCACACTTAAAACACACTGGACTAAATGAAGTTATTCTAAATCCAGTTTAGTAGTCCTCATGAAGAGATCGTGGAAGGGGACTAAGACATGAAAGCTTTCTACATTTTTCACAGTATTCTACGGAAAAATTTTGTCGCCAACCTCAAGGCAGCAAAATAGCGAAAAAGTGCTCAGTTTGTCTGTACTAAAGCATGACTTTACTACTGAAGTTGAATTTTTTTTGAAAGTCTACAGTTAGAAAATTCATGATTTTAGCCTTTGTTCTGAATAATTTTCCCATATGCTTAAATCCCTACACAGTCTATACCAGAGAAGAAAGCTCATTTTTTAATTATTTTTATAACAGTAACCAGCCCTGAAACAGAAAAAATATATTTTACCATCAATTAATTTTCTTCAAAACTAAAGTAATAATCAAAGGCTTACTTTATTTTATTTTATCAAATTCTGTTTACAAGAAAAGGCAGCAAAAGGTGCCCTACTTAGACTTTGGATCATGTTCTGTAG
Source organism: Myiotriccus ornatus (assembly GCA_036023395.1). Taxonomy (NCBI): domain Eukaryota; kingdom Metazoa; phylum Chordata; class Aves; order Passeriformes; family Tyrannidae; genus Myiotriccus; species Myiotriccus ornatus. Next base: position 48,983,015 of record JAYRBT010000139.1, read on the forward strand.
TCTCCAGCATGTGGAATAGCACAGCAGAGAGCACTGGCCAAATAGCACGAATGGCTAATTTTAAAATTTCCCTTTCTTTGGGTTTTGATATATGTGTCTTGCATCACATTTTTTTCAGGAACAAGACCCTTTTAGAGGCTTGCTTAGAGACATTATCAGAAAGCAGAAAAAGTACACAGAAAATTATAAGATGTTATAGCGTGCTATAATAAGATAAAGTTAAACTCTTGTGTGTTATGCTTTGAATAAGTGTTACAATACTTGCCCTACACATTTAATAGTACTAGATACCACGCAGGACTATTAATGTTCCCATTTTGACCTCAAAAATATATTCAGGAAATTATCTGCTATTAACACACCCACTTTCTTTCCCCCACTTCCTGAACAGATTTGGCTTAGTGTGAATGTAGGATGGGATAATTTGACTTTTGCAATCACAGCAGACAGCTGTGAGTGATACATGACATGAAAATGATTTATCCCTGCTCTTGTTCATTGAGAGCAGATAGCACTGTGCAGTTATTATGCTGTGTTGTAGTGTGTGCTTGACAGGTATGGAGTACATGAAGATAAAATAAGCCTTTATACTAAGTTTTATTAATTATTCTTATATACATACAGAAAAATAACTTTATAGAAACATCAAATTTCTTAATTTCCTTTCTGTGTTTCCCCTCCCTCCATTCCTTCTCACTGTGAGATTATTCTACCATGCTCTCAGTCACTAAGGCTTAACAGCATAGTGCTAAACTCGACACCCCTTTTCCCTTTCAACCCACTGCTAGAATGCTGTTAAAAGTCACCAGTTATTTGTCAGCAAGATGAAGAAGCTATATAATTTCCTTTGTATTTCAGCTGGTACTATTCTGATAATTTATCAAAACTGTCTTATCATCTCTCCTCTCATCTGATTCAGCTTTCCTCTTTCCTTCTTGAACTTTATACTGCAAGCCTTCTGTTCAACTTATCAGAGTTTTTTCTTAGCCTAAACTCATTATCCCACTTCCTATTCTGAACTCCCATTTCACTGATTTGGAGACTCTCTGTGCCTTCTTTGTGAGCTACAACCTCTCCATTACAACTTGTTGTCACTTTTACGTATTCTACCCCAAGCTGCCAATGGTTGCTTGGAGTTCAGTTCCTTCTGCTCCCTGGCCTCTTCATCTTCTCTCTATCTTTTTCTCATTGGAATAATCTACAGTTAAGCACATTCTCATTTTCTTTTCTTTCTTCTCTGAGCCCTTCAAATCTTGGTTCACTTACACCAGTAATACATTAATTATTTTCTAATGCATTTTATTTATTCTTAACTTACTCTGTGTGTCAGAGGTACAAATTTGAGCAACTTGGGGAGATTTGCCTGTTGTCATGAACTCAAATTATGCTTAAGGGTAAGCAAGAGTGGTTTTAGGAACTTGTGTGTTAGCACCTAAGTCAGTGAGCCATCCTTGGCAGCTTTTGTTTGAATAAATCATTTGAATTACAGCATGATGAGAACATAGAAGCTTTTTTTCCCCCCCCAGATGCTTTTTGACAACTAGTTTTGGAAAAATCAACAGCTTGCATAATGTAGGAAATATGACAAATGGATCCCTACCTACACATTCATTTTGAATTTAGGTGGCCATTGGTAGGATCCCATAATCTCATGCCTGGTTTCCCTCTGAGTGCACCCCAAAGATTTTATGTGACCTATCAGTCACCAGAAAGACCAGCCAGCCACCATTTGTGTCTGCTCCTGAGAAGTCTTTGGAAAGTATCTGATTTACTCTTTGTGATACCTTACACTGAAAGAGACTTTTGCAAGTGCACGTGAGCCATGTTTTATTTTGTGTATTGCTGTCTTGTGTGTGCTCCTATTTATGACTCTAGAGGGTCAGCCACGTAGGAAGTGCTGTGGTCCTCTGCATGATGTGACCCATCCTGTACAGGTCAACAGAGGGTGGGGGAGGGAGGGGGAGGCTTTGCCTCATCTTTGTTTATTCTGGTTTGTTTCCTGGACCACAAAGATGTTGCTTCTAGCTTATTTTGCCATCTCCCAAGCTCTCTTTTTCGCTCATGTGTATCTGTAAAGGGGAAGATCCTTCTACATATGTCCAACCACATACCCCAGTGCGGGGACTGCAGCATCTGCATGGACACGCCATGGGTGGTTCAGGAGGAAAGTACTAGTCAAACTGAAGTAATTTTTTCCTTTCTCAGAAGGAAAACAAATGACAGATCTAGCTGTGTCTGACACCTCCTGAGCACCAGAGACTCTCTCTCCCTCTAGGGAACCTCTGGTTAATGAGATAGAAAATGCAGTCAGCAGAGTCGGTGCCATCAGAAACCACCAAACTTGCACAAACTTACCCTGTACCTCTGAACTGTGCCTTATTTCTAATGCTAAAGGACCCTTAATACCAGATTCTTAACTCAGTCCTGACTTGATTTTCAATATTTTCACTCTGCCCTTCATACTAATAATATTTTTAAAGTGAAAAATAGAGGAGGCTGCCTCACAGATACAGAAGTCTTTACAGTAATTTTCAGGCAGAAAATCAAATTGCCTGTGGGCTGTAGATTTTCATAGTGTGCATGCATAGCAGAGGTCACCTTTAACATTAAGGGCATGAATCTCGTTTTCCCTCCATCATTTGAGCTTTGGTGTAATGCCATTAATAACTTCAGCAGATTCACCCTGACTGATCTGTGGGGTTACTAAGACCATTAGTTTGGCCCAGACCTTGTATTTAAAGGGTAACTAATGGCAACAAAAACTCTTAACTGTGCTTTAGAGAGAAAATACAATAATGAGAAGCTGCTGACAGCTTCTAGGAACCATATCAGACTGCTTACTTAATTTTGTACAAAATTCTTTCATTACTAGATCCTGCCATTATATCTGTCTGAGAAGAAAATTAACCCATTACCCCCATTTTGCAGACAGAAGTGAGGTTCTGAGAGATAAAAGGACTGTCAAAAAAATCTCTCAGAGGGCAAAATTGCATGTTTTTTCAATCCCCTTATAGTTCATTACATTCAAAATATGACAAGCTGGATCCTGCAGAGAGAAGGCAGAACAGCAGTAGTACAAGACATTGAGAGAGAGAACAGAAAGAAGTCTGGCTTTTGAGCTTGTTTTCAATTTTGATACTGAAATAATACAATAATACAATACAATTTAGCAAGCTTGAAGTGAGAGAAATCAGTTTACCTTTCTAGCTACTTGGCTACTTATAGAGTTACTAAAATCCCAACATATTAGTCCTTTTGGGCAAAGGAATTGTTATAGAGAGAGGCTGGAACACAAAACAGGCAGAATCTAAAAATTTCCAGGACAAATATGAAGATAAAGGTGCCAAATGTAATGACTGATAATGTCATATACTCAAAACATGTCCTGCTTTAGCTGCTGCATTTACACCAAGAAGCCATAGACTTTGACACTGAGGCTTTGTGTTTTGCTGAACAGCTATGAGCTGCACTGGGACACCCCATCTACAGTCGTACACCCTTGGAGTTTTCTGAGAGGACTCTAAGTCAAATCTACTGCTGCTGGTAGATGCTGTCTGTTAACACGTTTGCTTGTAAATAAAAAGAGCTATACAAAAAATAATGCAGCAATGAGTCATTCTAAAATCATGACCCTTTCTCATGACACTTCCAGGGTCTAAAAAATACAGGTGTCATATGCAGATCAATTGTGCTCTACAAGAAATCCTTTTTTCCCCCAAAAGTGAGTATTGACCCCATAGTAAAGCTACCATCTCTGTTTAATTCAAATATATCTGTGCTGACCTTACCATAATACTCAGTGTGCTGAAGTGACTGTGCCTGCACCTTCCCTTCATCTCAAAACTTCCAAACAGAGACAGTCGAATTCTGCTTCAGAAACAGTAGTGTGTGAATTAAATTTATTTCTGATTCCTCTTTCAGTGGCTACTTACTTCCACAGATGAGAGAAACCATTTCTTAGCAGTCTTCCAGTGTGTCACATCTTTCATAGATCAGATACCTCCATTTGGCTGTGTCCTTTATGGAATACAGCCACCACCTCTGTGGCTAGACCCCATATATAATTTCTGTGCCTCCAGTTCTCGAGATTTGTTGGCTGCTGAAAAGATTTCCTGCAGTATTGAAAGGTGCTTCCTTTTCTCAACTCCTTTCATCTATGCTTTTCAAAGCAGTGCAGTGACTTGCAAGGATCTATAGACCATGGTTAAAACCACAGGGTTAAATACCTTGGTGTAGCACTAGGGTACCTGGGTGCCTGCAGTACAGAAAGCAAAGTATCCAAATCTGTGACAGTTTGGTTAATGGCTTTCTATCACAAGCTGTCATTCTTGTACCTAAGGCAATTTGACTGATCTAACTGATAATATAGTTGCTGTGATATAGCAAAGCATCCATGTGGAGTATATCCATGTGTGTGTAAGTGTATGTGGAGTATATCCAGACAGGTAATGCATTCATTTGGATGTGTATAAAGTTTTGACCTTTGATATACGATCATGTTTCTGTTTGCACTAGTTGCTGTGACTGACACAACCTATTACTAACAATTTTCTTCCATTTTTTTTTAGTATTGTGGTAGAACTGATTTTGAGAAATGAATTTCATCCTTTGCACCCAATAAATCACATCGCACAATGTGTTTATACAGTGGCACTGAAATGTACTTTTATAAACAGTAAATTTTATCCAATTCTTACTGAATTTTCCAACAGCGGTGTTTCTATTACAGACAGGCAAAACCTTCAACATGGACTTGTTTTTTTGGCAGTTCACCTTTAGATCAAAGTCTGCACATTATTTCTTGGTTCATTTTTAGTGCTGGATAATTTTTCTTGGGAGAAAATGTTTATTACTGCACTAAAACTCAGGAAAAAATTATGCACAAAATGTATGAGAACAATTAAGAACATAGCTGTGATCATTATTAATTGTTGCTGGGTTTTGAGCTACAGTATTGACAGATTTTTCAGAAGCTATTTTTACCCAAACTGTTTAAACAAATAGCACATGCTGCTTCATAAACCTGAATTTATATCTAACTGAATTATCCGAATGCAGCCAAGTTACAATTATACAGCTTCTACTTCTAAGCTTTACAATGATTCAGATCACAAGTTCTGAGAGTTATGATTTTCTGCAAAAACAAAATATGTTCTTTATGGTCTTTTGATTGTTCAGACTGTATTTGAGTTTCCTGAACATGTGCGATGCATTTACATATTTTTAAATAGTAATGTTTTCCCAGCTTTGCAGATTATTTAAAAAAAAAAAAAAAAGAGAGAAAAACAAAACAAAGTAAAGAAACTCCACAAAAAAACCAAACCATCAGAAACTACTGAGTGAAACAAAAAATAGGCTGAGCTTTTATTTTCTCATACAGCTTTTAGCCTTTACTCTGTTTCACCTCCTGCCTTTTTTCCCCAGAGTGATATCGAAATGGGATTAGGGTTAACTAGAACTTTATTCAGTGTTTCAAGTGAATGTGCATATCTGTTAATCCTGTCAAAACACATTTTGGTTTACATACTTTTAATGACAGACATTAAAGATTTTGTCAAAGCACATTTCACTGACATTCATCCTAGGAAGAACATTAGGTTAAAGAGATGCAGGTGAGAATTTCCATTTTAATTTCTATGATTTAGGCACTAATTTTTGCTCAAAAGCAGAAATTCTAGTATTTCTCAGAAAATTAATTACTAAAAGAAAATTTGGCCAGTCATCAATTTGTTATTATCAAGATGAAGCAATTTTACTGAACTTTTAATCTTAAATGCATTTTGAAAGGTTTCATTTTGCAGAATGTTTGTGAAACATTTCAAAATGACAACAGGAAGTTTGATATCATCAAAAAAACCCTTTTGCAGTAAAAACATGATATACTAGTGAGTGCTCCCCTATTATTGCAGAGATAATATTCTACTAGGAGCTCCCTGATACTTAGTTAGAAGGGGTATCTCATCAGGCCCTCCTCACTGACAGGGGTAGGTCTTCTGAAAGGAATTTTGATTATGTTGTTACCCCACCCTGCGACTAAATCCCACACAGACGCTTCGTTGCTCCCTGACATGTCTACATTGAGGAGAGAATTGGAAGGATACAAGTGAGAAAACTTTTAGGTCAAGGTAAAGACATTTTAATAGGTAAAGCAAAAGCTGCTCACGCAAGCAAAGCAAACCAAGGAATTCATTCACCCTTTTCCATGGGCACACAGTTGTTCAGCCATCCCAAGGAAAGCCAGGCTCCAGCATGTGTAACAGTTACTTGGGAATATAAAAACCATCACTTCAAACATCCCCCTTTCAATCATCTTCCCTAAGATATGCTGAACATGATGCAAATAGTCATATTCCATATTGTATGGAACAGCCCCTTGGTCATTATAGGTCAGCTGTTCCTGCTGTGTCCCCTCTTGCATACCCCCAGGCTCCTTACTGTTGGGGCAATACAAGACACAGAAAAGGCCTTGGCTCTGTGTAAGCACTGCTATGCAACAACTAAAACATTCCTACATTATCAACACTGTTTCCAGAACAAATCAAAATATAACCCCATATAACTAGGATCACAGAATCATAGAATTATAGTATTATAATAATGGCCAGACTTCGCGAACGAAGAATCGGGGAAGGTCTTTACACCTTCCAGCCTGCGCATTGGATTTTTTA
>JAYRBT010000139.1:49000005-49023114 GCA_036023395.1 Myiotriccus ornatus
CTCTTGTTTACCTTCTTCTCACCTCCCGGCCTCTTCAGAACTCAGCACACTCGTGTAAAACTGCTAAGGCCCCAACAATTAAATATACATAGCCAATGCAAATATTCTCATTCAAGAGAAAGGACCAAGTCCACTTGTTGTATCCTCCAGTTCTGAGAGAAATGACTTGACACATACAGTGTTAGTGTGAACTTCACACAGGAATGAAAGGAGGGGGTGAAAATGAATAGCAGCATGGCTGCTTTTCCTAAGTGCATCTCTCTCAGCAAACATAAGCATCTTTTTAAAGGAAGTAAGAGCACAAACACAAACAGTATGCAAGAAAAGATTTTTTTGATAATAAGTAATATACTTATACTGACATATATGTTATATTATTATTATATTGACTTACATTATATATGTTATTTTGTATATTATACTTATAATAAGTATATTGAGTCAATATGCTTATTGTCAAAATTGAGAGAGACTTAACTTGAATACTGCTGGGTTTACTAGCCAGAAGAATAGTTCTTCATAGATACCCAAATGAATTTCCCAGAAACTAAAAAGGCATTTAGAAAGAAAAAGTAAAAGGCTGACTTTGAAGCATCTTTAATACTCTTTTTTAAAATCCTGGACATTCCTGTATTCTCTCTTTAAAAAAAAAGTACAAAAAATACATAAAAATTGCAGGCTGCAGACACTATTCTGGCTGACATAGTGATGATATGTATTGATCCTGCCAATGTCTCAGAGTTCTTTGCTTGCAATGATTGCTTTTTTGACTGTTTGCGCAATTCTTGTTAACAAAAAATTCAGAATGAGATCCACTAGTCTCCCCAGATGTTAGTGACTGTCAGTGAAGAGTTTGTTTTCAGTTGGACTAACTCTAACTTTTGTAGATGAGGATACCCACAAGATCACTGGATATTTGAGGAGTGACTCAAAGCCTGACCAACAGCATTAAACTGAATTTATCCTACAACTGAGGCAGAGCCGTTATGACAGAAGTTGATTTAATATTCAAATAAGGAATTGAAGGAACAATGCTCTCCCAATAAATCTGCATACCAGAGGTAGACAGAGCAAAGTCCTTTAAACTTGTTTCTGACCAGAGAACTTGTGGTTCCCACTTGACAAGGAGGAAATATAAGATGGACACAAACTACGTTGTAAAGGAAAAAGCATGTGAACAAACAGAAGTTATATTTTCTTTCAGTAACACTAGCAGAGTTTTGTTTCAAGAGATCTAGGACATGTTATTTTAGTGTCTGAATACTCACCTTTTTCCACACTTACTAACACATCAAAAGGACTTCATGTTGTGATACTCATACATCTGTGCAAAAGGGGATCACCTTTCTTTTCATAGCTAATACTGAAATAAAATGCCATGTCTGAAAAAGAATATGGATGATAATTCAAAAATAGAGCACCTGGGTAGAAGATCCAGGCTACAAGGAAAAGAAGATAAATCTTTGAAATAGAAAACTGATAGGTCAATTAAGTCATACTGAACGCTTCCAGCTTCAGCTGATTTTGTTTCCACCATTGTGGTGACTATGAATACTGAAGCATTAAAAAAAATGAAACAGTAATGGCTGAAAACAGATTGGGACTCATTTTGGATAGGCTATGTAGGCATATATAATAATGGACAATATTAGTCCCAAACCACCAATAATCAAAGCTGTATTACTCAGTTTCTCTGGAATTTTATTCATGATTATTAAAGAGTAATTGAAAATCTGTCTTTATTCCATTATAATCAAGTTACTTTGACCAGTTTCTCTGTCACTGAAAGGTACATCAGCAGTTATAATGTTGAATGAAATGTTCTTTTTAGGTATCAGAAAGGTGCTGTAGGCAAAAATCTAAAATGTTTACAGATAAGATTACAATTTGGGGAAGCTTAAACTACATACTCCTTGCTTTTCGCCTCAGTGAGTACTTTGTATGCTGGGCATTAACACTAAGCCTGTCATTATAAATAACACTTCCAGGCAACAAGGAAAATGAATTTTGACCCATCTTTATTGTTAGTTACTCCATAGTTTCTTGTTGTATTTCATCAGAAAATATTATGTGCCTATCATTCCTAGAAAAATATAGTTGTTCTATTATCTCAGCCTAAAAGTTAGAAGCAGTAAAATAGAACATACTTTGACATTGTGATTTATGATACAAAAGTGCAAACAGGGGGAAATGGATATGAAACTAAACTAGCAAAATTAATGTGTACTTTGGCAGCTCTTGGTTTATGAAAAAGTTACATGAAGCAGTTTGCTGGTCTGGAAAAATTTCCTTATTTTTCAACCCTCTAAAATTTTCCCAGGCAGCTTATTTGTTGAGTCTATCACTAAAATGTATGTCAAAAAACTCACTGTACTACTGGAAAGTGGAAATAGTTTTTTGACAAGTTCATGCATGAATTGCTGAAAAATCGGCGTTGTCACATAAATAACTGCTTGAGAAAGTAAACTAAATGAAGTCTGAAGGGCTTTAGCTTTTGTGTTCCAGGATTTCACCTTCACTGATCCTTAAATGATGGTGAAAATTTGCATGTTACACTTATAAAGAAGACTTTACAAAAACTGGCAAAAAAAGGCAGAATTGTTCAAAAAAAAAAAAAAAAGTTCTTATTGGCTGGGGCTGTATATACCAGTTGTGGAGGACTTATTTTTCTTCTGAACTGACAGTAACTCCATAACTCTGCTTTAGAGTAAGCCTTTTCGTGCCATAAAAAGAGCTATCTTTTTAAGTAGATTTATACAACAGTTTCAGGATGTATTTTGTTCACTCTAAGAGCTGATTAGACCACCACAATATGACCTTCGAGGCTTCAGATCTTCTATGAGGAGTCCTACAAATTCTCTTCTCCCACTGACTCAGATAAGATGTGAATACAAGAACAATTTTTTGGAAGTTCAGTTCTGTTGTTGCATTTAAATTTCTACAATCTGCTATTACGGCTTTGTTCTTTTTTGCAAGAGCATTGTTTGTTTGTGGGGGTTTTATGGTTTGTTCATCTTATCAGTCCTCAGCCTTCAAGCACTTCATAGGAGGAAGCACGACAGCTTTTATTACTGGAAGCCAGAAACCAGCTTTTCAGTTCAGCCAGTCAATAATGTTTCTCTAAGCTTCAGGAATCCTGATCTCATTTACAAAGTGCATTACTTTGCTTCCCATCCTAAGAGGAATACATTAATGTTTTTGAAAATGACATTTCATGATTAGCTAAGCGCGACACCTACACAGTCATTTCAAATAAGATTGCCTGCTCTCAGAATTGTTCTACTATGTCAAAGGAAACAATAGTCTTTCTTGCAAGTCTGTTTAAAATTGAAAAACAATTATTTAAATTCACTTTGACTCACAAGCCTGACTTTTCAGTAAAGAAATAAGCTCATATCTATATTTTCTTTTCTAATATTCTGTATTATATCTTATTTTCCAAAGAGACTTTCAACACTCTGTGGATTTGGGAAGCAATTTTCATTACTATAAGCATTAAAGTTTCTGGAAAAGAATTATTTAAGAACATTGAAAAGTTAATTGACCAGAGATTCATGGGAAATATTTTGCCTTTTACATTAAATATGAGTAGAATTTCAATGAATTAATACAGGATGGAAAGAGACATCTTTCCAAGGTTTCATCTGTGATCTGGTGACATTTAAAAACAAAAATGACTGAAGAGAGGGACATTTTCAGTGCAGGGCAGCATTTACAGTATCTAAAGAGAGTAGTCTCTAAAGCACTCCGCTGAAAATGAAAGGAGCATGCCCTGTGATGTGGTGAGATAAAAGTTCAGCAGAGTTCAAAGTGCTGAAGCTCGTTGTTTGGCCCGCGTCCTCACCTGAAATAAATCTTCGTGTCTCCAGTGAGTTCAGTGAACTGGGTCATGGTAGTGGGCTGTTTCACTCAGCTCCACTACCTACTCAGCTAAGTGTATTTGATCATTTTGACTGTAAGCATCAGCCTGTCAGAGGAGCAGTAGCTGTGATGCCAATTAGAGGTTCTTTCTCATTTCAGACACCCAGCTCCAGGCTTTTGATGCTGACAGCACCTACCACGTGTCCTACAGCAACCCAACATGAAAATATTCTGAATAATGTTAATTAAATGCCTAGTAGGCTGGACTAACCTCTTTTGCAATTGCACGTGCTAGTTTGCATCACCATGTCTGAATTTTGTACAGGAATCCAAATGCAAAAATTGCAGAGAGCTGCACTTCCTAAATGGCCACAAATCTGGGAACTTACACATGAAACACATTACCACAGCATAAGTTCCCAGAGATTAACATGTGAAATGGCAATCTTCTCTGTGGTTTTGTCCAGCCAACTTTCAAAATTACTTGCCAGAACACACACTGAGGTTAGTAAATACATCAAGTATAGACATTTGTATGTAAGATACCATTATCTTACTATTACAATGTAAGATATGTGGAAAATATACAGCAGTAGCTGGACCGAGTTCTGTGTTTTTAATACTTAATTCTGTCATACGAGATGCTTCAAAAAGAACATGAAGGAAAAAAAGAAACAGAAAACCCATTAAGCACGCTCTAGTGACTGAGGAAAGAATTTTCAAAGATAGATTATTCACTCTTCAGTGTCAGAAATTCATTTGTTTCTAAGTTTCATCCTTCAGAGACCTTTGATCTGATCCCATTTCCCATCTTGCAACTTCAATATGTATAATGTTGCTTCATTATTTTCTGACATCTTGCCTCATGGTGAGCAGGTGTGACTTGAAAATAGTATATAAAAGCAATCTCTGATGCTGTTTCTGATCCCCGAAAAGCAATCTATGCCTGAACCACTCATTTGGGAAAAAAAGCATTTCTTAGATCCTTGAAGCTTGGAACAACTTTCACTCCTGCTTTGGGATTTTTTGTGTGGAGCTGTTTGGCTCACAGGAATGTTAGATCTGCTGTACCTATGCTATTTTGATGCAAATGGCTACATGCATGTTCTTAGGGCAATTCCCACACTGGATTAAGGACAATATAATGAAGAAAAAGGAGCTGAGGAAGGAAGCTTGCTCTACTTCCGTTTCTGGTCAGATTGTTACAGAACACAGCTGTACATAACATGTACAGAGTTTACAGTATTTTTACCCTGTCTGTGTAGCTGTGACTCTGTTTACTCTGGTAGCACCAGCATTCTGGTGCCCTCAGACCAGGGCTGAAGCACCTGTACTGGCCAACATGTTCCCTTCTTGTGGCACCAATGTGATTCTTATCCTTAATCTACCTCACGGCAGAGAATAAAGTAAAGCAAACTAAAGCAGGGAAGGGAAGGAAAGGCAAGGCAAGGCAAAAGGGGAAGGAAAGGAAAAAGGGAGAGGAAAGGAAAAAGAGAAAGGAAATGAAAAAGAGAAAGGAAGAGAAAAAGGAAGAGAAAAAGATAAAGGAAAAGAAGGAAATAAATGTTTTTGTAACTAGGTCATAGATCATTTTGACAATGAGAGCTGCTTCTCTGAAGTCATGGGTTCTGAAATTGAAAATATTTTGACAACTGTATTGTAGCAGATCTAAAGTATTGAACCACTCCAAGATTATTAACCTCCAAATAAACTGCATCTTCTCTTCAAGAGGAGTCTTTGATCAAAGCACTCCTTTGTTTATTAGTTTTTTTCCCAAGTCATATCAACAATATATGAAATATTTTGATCATCATTTGGCAGATGATTATTAAGAACTGATAGCAAGGATTTGGAAAGTGGGGAAAGCAAAGATTTGTTTCGTTCAGTGTATTTTGAGCCCAAAAGTTGTATAGGTAATTAATGCTAGAGTTGTTAGGAACATTAGCAGAATACTTAAAACTTTTTTTTTTTTTTTAAATTTTAATTTCTCCAAATTGTAAGCATAGTGATTAATTCTGAGCTGTCATCTTGCAGTGATTTTTTGATCCTGCTAACATGAGTGATTTCCCTGAACCAGAATATGTGAAAGGAAAAACGATGCTTAACATCATGTAAATATCATTGGCATATGCAAAATATCTACAGACATCACACTATAATCAGTAAGATACCAGCATTCCAGATACACTTAGTTCAGACTTAGCTATAATTTAATCGGATGGTAAACAGAAAAGACTGAAGAATAAACTGTAATGCTTCTACTATTCTTTTGAAAATATCTTCTTTTTAAGTGTTTATGCTTATGAAGAAGAGCAAATTTTCTGCAAACATAAAGCAGAAATTCACCATGTTTGCAAACATATTTTCAATATTTATGTTGATAAGTTTCCATGTCTTTATTTTTCACCAATATTTTCTCATGCTGGAAATATTTACCAAATCTGAAAATAACCTTGCGTAATATGCATGGAAAAGTTAGTCAAACTGAATTTCAAAGTTAATGATCAACTTGCCCATAGCAATCTCACAGCTTTATGCATCAAACTATGTGCTAAATGGTTCCTCTGTTTTTCCTCCTTGAAGAAAAAATTACTAAAACTGAGGTTTGAAAATGAGTCTTAATGCAATGTAAACCAACAGGTATAACACATTTTTTTCAACAGCAGAGCAGTTAGTTAGTTAACAATAATTTGGGCTTCTAAAACACTACTAGCCATACTATATGGAACATAGCAGGTCATGAAACAAGAACATAGCGTGGTTGCAGAAAATTCTGTTAAAATACCTCTCCAATACTTCATTTACTATATGTTAGCATGTTTTTCTCTTTAAGATAATTCACGGTAATCTTGTAGGTTATTGGAAGGGTATAAATTGAAAATAAAGGTAATTTAATCTGCTTCATAAGATAATTAACCAGTTTTCAGTGAACAAATTATTTTTTGATTTTTGAGGTTCCACAGTTACATTTCGAGGATGTTATTTGACTAAAAGGAAATATTATATTAAAACTTTTTTTTTTTTGCAGTTCAAAAAGCACACACAGAAGTTCTCAGAACTCATTACTGAAGAGTATTTCAAAAGTAACACAAACATTTTCTGCAGAATTAACAGTCTTAAAATTCTTATTAAAATTGTTTGAATTGAACATTTCAAAGAACATTTTAATATTTCAGAAGTAAGGCAAGAGGTAACATTGCCTTCTTAGCAGAGACATTTGGTATGAGTTGATTTAAAGAAAAACCTTTGACAAAATCAAAGCTTTTGCATGAAAGGAACCAATATTGCTGAAAATAAACCTCATAAATAAATAAATAAATGTCATGATCTTAGTAATCCAATTTGCTATGTAACTGAAAGGGAATCTTATTAATTATTTTTGCTACAATCAGATGTAGAGATGTAGAGTTTCCACATATGGGATGCTTTTTTGGCTGTGCCGTATGCAGAACTGATAGTCTACATAAATGAGGCAGGCTAACGATGAAATGGGAAAGAGGCAGTGTTTACTGTGCATACCAGAGTCCTGTGTCAGTGGCCAGGTCAGTGGCCATGTCCAAACTTAGCAGGGTGGCACTGATAAAGAAAAGCAGGTCCCAGTGCTGGTTCACTCAAGGCATGTTTGAACAAAGACTTTTCGCAAGGAAAAAGCAAGCAGAGAGCTAAAGTAGAGAAGAACCACCCATTTCAGATGTGATTCACATTGTTGCAGTGAATCCAGTTGAGGACTACCAAAGAAAAACTTTCAGTCAAGGAGGATGATTTGTGCTTGTCTAGGAGGCAACCTCTCTCATTTCCCCTTGGATCATTTCATACCAGCCATTGTCAAAGACAGGACAGATGTATAAATAGGCAACTGGCCTAATCAAATATGAACATTTCTGCCTGGTTATAACTACTGCTGCTAAGCACTTCTCCAGAAAAATTGACAATGTAATAAATGTTGCCCAGACAGCCGGAAACTCTTCTAAATCAGCAGGTATTATAACCACCTGCAAAGTAAGTCTGAGAATCTGATTTTCTACAGATAGGGCATCTATTTGAAAGGTCTAATTGCCCTAATTATAGTAAGTGTTTCATAATGTTTCATCAAAAACACTGACCCAGTCTGCATAGCAGGTGCTCATTAAATGTGCAAGATCTGCTATTAATAATCATTTACCCCTTGTGGAAACTGTGTAAAGTATATAATAAAGATAAAATTTAACTTCCCAAGAAAGCTAGTCAAGAAAATGATATTTCAGTGAAACCAAACTGAAACTCCTAGTTGTTTCTCCACATTCAGTGAAATGAAGAAAGAATAAAGTGACACTGCACTCTGCTGATCTCTCAGAAACAAAATACTGTTTCTCAATAAAACAGGTATGTACTAATCTAGATGTCACATACACAAAAGCCATTGGATGCTGTGCTGTAACCTATATATGCTTTCAGTGTTGTTGTGCATAAAAGCCACGTGGTGTGTCTGTTCGTGTAACTGAGCATATGAAAGACAGAACGTACACACGAGTTCAGGAAACTTGGGTACCTCTCTGATAATGTCAGTAGGACAAGTTATGTCCTACTACAAGGCATCTTGTGGCATGAGGGAGAGGCTGTACATTGCTCATACATTTCAGACATAGAGAACTTCTCCAGGGTCCAGTGGTGAAATGTCAGTACTCAAAAAATTACAAAATTACTTTATGTGTAACATGGAATTGTACTTACTCCAGCATTTTAACTTAAATGCTCAAGTCAGCAGTAACTAAAAATATTGTTAAGACCTTTACACAGGACTCTGGTATGCACAGTATTTTCCATTGGCCTTCTTCCTTCTTCTCTTTCATCCACACCTTCACGCCTTAGTCTTTTCATTATCAAATGTGTCTCTTCTAAGTTTATCAATTTTTTTACTTTAGTGTAGAATTCTTATCAAACCTATGACTCTGCTTCCTTGCTTTGCAAAATAGTCTCTTTCTGCAGCTATAGGAAATTGAATAAAATGAAGATTCCATGTAGAAAGATTTTTACTTCTTATACTTTACCTCTCAATAGTTTTTGCATTTCTTCATTCTATAAACAAATAGAAAACTTGCAGAAGAAACAGACACAATGGTGAATACTCATGAGCACAGGGCAGTCATATGGAATAATACAGGTCTCTCCTTTAAACTGATGCTATTAAATCAAAGTGAGTTTAGTTTAATACATTAAGGACAAAGACCAGAAGTCATGCCAACAGACACGTATCCTGTAGCCTGGACAGGAATGACATTGACAGAGATATAAAAGATTAACTTCCAGTTAGAAAAAGTCTAGTTAAAAAAGATTGCTTTGGTTTCGGTATTTATTGGTAGAGGTGACTAAAAATTTGGAAAAAATTAAAAAAGAAAGTGTTACATTCTTTACCCCTTTTTACTTTAATATCAAGACAGAATATTTTACTAAAATATTTACTGAGATGCAGTCTATTCCACTCCATACATGTCTGTATTATACAATGAACTGTATTATACAGCTGAGAGTGGATGATCTGATGATCTTTTATAGCTTTAAAAATCTATGAATCTACATGAAAATAGTATCAATACTACTTGTAGTTAATTGATTTCAGCACCTTCTACCTGCTGTTGATATGATTAAGCTGGAAGCAGTGTTAAATATTCTGACAGAGTTATTCCATCTTAATCTTTATTTCTTAGCTTGTCAGGTCTTATTTTTTCCTCCATTTAATCTTTTTCTTGTTAGTTTATAAATATTTGAACCAG
Source organism: Myiotriccus ornatus (assembly GCA_036023395.1). NCBI lineage: Eukaryota > Metazoa > Chordata > Aves > Passeriformes > Tyrannidae > Myiotriccus > Myiotriccus ornatus. The sequence goes on from JAYRBT010000139.1 coordinate 49,009,617, forward strand.
TTCCCTCAATTCATTCAAGAAGTTCCATTCATTCATGGAAGACATTTGAATTCTAAAACAAATAGGACAAAGCTTTAGTCCAGGGTAAATTAATTTATAGCCAAAGCCCTGTTTTCTGCTTTCCCATTGAAGAAACATCTCTTCTCAGCTATTTTTAACCATGAACAAGGACGGACCCCGAGTCCTGTTTCAGAGGATCACATATAGCTGTAGTGTGCTTAGTCCCAGCCACAAAATCACAAAATGAAAAGGCAACAGCCTGTGTAAGATGAACTACCTTGTGCTCCCATCATGAGTAAGCACTACCCTCCAACTCTAAGCACCACTAAACTTAAAGTTCATAAAAAGGGCTGATAAATAAAGTGCCACTAAACATTCTTTTTAATTTTTAATTCTTTTGCCTCTGTAGTTGGAAACCTGGAGATATTACCACAGCAGAAGAAACAGGTACTGTCAGGACACATTTCCTGTAGCTTATAAATATCCATGCTTATGATTCCCAGGAGCTATCCTTTTGCTTGAGACCAGACGAAGGTGGGTAAACTGAATTGTAAGTATCACGAACTCACCCTTTGAGCATGCATTTTTCTGATAGACAATTTCAAAGAAATGCACTCACTTTCTTGAAACACGTTTAATATACTTTAGAAATACTACAACAAGCCCAGGTGGCTAATGCAGCTAACAGATGTGCAAATTTTGTCTGGGGATTACGAAAAATGCAGTATATTAAATTGTGTCATATGGCAGATGGGTAGGAGCTCTGTGGAGTATTCGGTTGATTACTCCGTAGTTTCTGCAGTCAGAGGAAAAGGCCCAGCCTCATTTTTGCATACACACAGTTACTGGAGAACAACAGTTTGCATTTGTTGAAGAAAGGGAATTGAAACAAAGCACCTCAGGGCTTCTCCAAGACGATATACTCTGTACTGGTTAATGCTGAAGATTGTCTTCTTGTGCCCCGTAAAAGAAATGAAGTAGGGATACAAACCCTTTCAGCTAAACAGCTACTTCCTCTGATAAACGTGGGGTTTATATCTTACTATTTCATCTGCTCAGCCCAAATAGCCCTTTAAACTTTCTCTATTAGCTGTAATTACATTACAATAGTTATATGAAGGCTTGAACAGTGCTTCTGGTTTTATAAGAGCTTCCACAACTAATAGGAAAAGCTCTCATAAATCTAATTTCCTATTCTTAGTTTACAAAGGTCTGCTGCTTGGTGACTCATAATCTTCCTATGAGCTGCAGCAGTCAAGAGACAGAGAAAGCAGATTTATGTTGAACCCATAAACAATTCTCCTAAAAATAATAACCTGCTTTTTCCTGGAAACACAAATTTTCTGCATTGGTGCTTGCACATTTATATGTGTGAAAGCAAACAATACCAAAAGTAGTAAAACTACAGAACTTGAATACCAAAAATAGCACATAATCATCATAACTTAAAAAATTATCATGCTTATGGATTCTATTGATTTCAGTCCAAACTAATGTTATGCATATTATCATTAAGGTCTAAATAAGAATATCCAGAAATCATCAATACATTTTATGTGAAAAGTTCCATACCCTTAATAATGTAATTATTTAATTTATAATTGTAAGAAAATTATGATAAGTTGAATAATATTTTTCTCATCCACTGTTCTACTAATGGGAATGTAGTTTTATAGCAAATGGCACATTACAAATGGAGCAAAAAAACAATATGACTATAAAAATGGCTGCCATTTAAAACTTCCTGTATAAGATCCTGCATTCAATTATCAGTTTGTCAAATTTCAGCTGCGAAAGCTAAAATACACTTCAGACAGAATTTCTGTGGAAAAAGTCTCTTAAAAAAAAAAGCTTCCAACAATAGCAGCAAAGACTGGTAATCGATTTATGTTACATTGAAATCAAGAGTCTGTGGAATAAGGCCTTCCAATACGTCCCTGATTTTGACTCAGGAAAGTAGCTGTTTCACTGAATGCCTAAAAAAACATGGTCAGCTTACTAACCTATGAAAAAAAGTCCTTATTATTTTTCACGTTTTCAGTCTTCCTTCTTCTGAAGAGTGTGCCAATTGCCTCTGAAACAGGTGAACAGTTTCTTCCACGAAAGTATTACTTGTGACTACTATGAGCAATGGGTCTCTGAAAATGCACTTTCCACTGGTTTAAGTCTGGCTGCTGGTGGAGCCCAAGAGAGAGCACGGCAGCCTGCAACATGGGCAAATGCAGCCTTACAAAGCAAAAGGTCCAGATGGACAAGAAGTGTGCTGGGAGAGGGGAATATGCAGTGAAACTAGGAAAGTAAGGCTGCAAGTCGGTGAAAGCATGCCAAGAGCTGAATAAAGATCTGAAGAAGATGGTATGGCATTCAGGGTTGACAGAGATCCTCTAAGCAGTTCAGAGGAGGACTGGGAAGGGGCAAGCTAAAGGGACAGGGAGATGCAGGCCTGAAGGAGGGAGAAGCATCTCTCCGAGTGTAGAAGTCCATCCACATGCGCCAGATACATATCAGACATCAGAGCTTGAAAAGTTTTTGCTAACATGTGAAACTCATCCTCTACTGGTACTGGTTCATACAGAGAATGAAAACACTGTAATGATTATTACAGCTACTGCTCCAGCCACAGCAGTTCTGCTCGTCCATGGCTCAATGTGTTTATAGGTTTTTCTTTCATGACTGTAATCTCACTGCCCTTCATGTCCTGTTTAGTAAAAGGGAAAAAATCCTACCCTCTCATCTCACAGGCAGATTGGAAAATGATGTGTTTACTGCCCTCAGAACAGGATCCTAACAGTTGGCAGTAAATAAAGCATAAGACCACAGGATGACAGAGAGGCTGGCAGGAAAAATAAATAAGTACTGACACAGCCTGCTCTTCCCTTTGGTGCACCCAACAAGGCAGAAATCTGTGAAACAGAAAGTAGGTGATTATTCAGTAAAGCCATGGGAGGGAAGAGGGGTGTCCACAAAGGCTAGCTTTAATACTGGAGTTTTTAAACCCCAGTCCTGTTATCAACTGGCAGAGACAGATCCTCAGGAGAGGATTTATATGATTTAAAATGGGCTCTTTTCATAGAATTGCTTTCCAGCCAAGTCTGCGTCTCCCCCTCAACTGAGTGAGGGACCCAGAGCAGGTAGCACCTCTAGAAGTGAGTTATGCTTTGAGAATTTTCCTCTGTGCCATACTGCAAGTGTATGAACTTGTTATGGAGGAAATGAACCATCAATTATTAAAAACAAGAGAAAACAACCCCACCACTAACACTGAAATAAATCTTTTAATGGTTCTTCTTCCATAAATACTCTGTGAATTTTAATGATACAGGAAGTTTGAAGAGCTGTCTTGCTGTTTCTGAACTCAGCGGAGACAAGTACATGATTGGAAACAGCATGAAAAATCCCTAAGAGATTGATTTTCAAATGAAAGACTAATTAATTTATTTGCAAAAGAAATCCAGTACTTGTTCAAACTTTGGGTAAAACAAAATAATTATTTTTATATAAGGGTGTTTGAATCTTCCTTTACATACAAAACCATCTTGAAATATGAAACGAGCATAATTTAGTATTTTGAGAGCTAACAGTGGAAGCTTTTTGAATGTGTTAGAACAGCTTCAGAGAGAGAGCTGAAAGTATCAAACTGATCTGAAAGCTATTGTTCACATACAGCTCAGCAGAGAAACTTGAGACATGCTTGAGACAAACAGCAAGTCACAGGTTGGCATAACAGACCAAGCAGGGGCTAATCCTGCTACAAGGCATGTGGCAAAAGGCAAAGCTCCAGCTCTCCAGTTCATGCCACAGTGTTTGTGTTGCGTATAGTTTTAGAAAGGAAACAAGTGGAGAGGCTTTGAAGAGACTTGCATGATCAGATCGACAATTCCACCCAGTTTGCAGTATGCAAGCACAGGTTTTATATCAGTGTAGGGCAAAAGCTCTTCGGACAATTAAATTCAGCAGATATATTGTTGTAATGGCAGCTTCCTTCCTTACAGATTCACCACTAGGAGGAGAATTTTTGAGTGAACATCCTCAGACTATTATGAACTATGATAAAGCCACTTCACTGGGCTCCCTAACTCCTTGCTCTATTACTGGTGACCATATTCTATGGCAAAGGTCTTCATTTAGATGGTGTGAAGGGGAGCTTATCCAGACATTTCTTCTTTTCCAAGTGCTGGAGGAGGGATGTCTCACTGATTGAAATACAGGAACAGAACAGTTTTAAAAAGAGGATTGTTGCTCTGTTTCTCTGTGGGTCTCAAGTCCATGACTCCATAAAAGTAAGGAATTCAACATGTATAATGTAGAGCCGTTGGAGAATGAGCAGGAGGGCTCATGTGGATGAAGCTCTCTGTTAACTCATTTTTCACCCTCTGTTCTTGCAGATTTTGCACTGACTGAACCAGCTCTGCAGGCTCTAACCTTTTCCATCAACAGAACCAGAAAGGAACAATAGCAAGCTGAGTTATGGATACGAAGCCAAGGACTCACCATATGGTGTTTTTGTTACACACAAGGGGAAAGATTGCCTTAAAGACCAAGGGCTGAATTCAACCCTGGTGTAAGACTATTAAATTCAGCGGTGTTAGATCAAGCACAGAGTCAACAGCAAACTAATTCTATGTGATAGGGAACAGGAGTCAAGTTTGTACTTTTTTTTAATAGCCCAAGGATTTCTATAAGGTAAACTCAGTTGAGCCAAGTTTATTTTTTATGTTTAACTGACATCTGTTCTCAGAAAGCCTGCAGCACACTGGAACTGTTTCCCAACCTTTTTTCATTCTATAACCACCATGTACTTCTGTGACAGCCAGAGAGGGTGAAAATGACCCAGCAGATATTATGCTAAAATATCCTGACACTGCTGTAGGGATTCTGCATTCAAGAAAGAAATATGACAAGAAAACTTGCCAACAACCGGTTGTGAATTTTTATTGAAATTTATTGACATTAACAGCAGATGAATTTTAGACATTGTTATCACCATGCCTGTTAAAGAAATTAGAGTGGAGACAATAGACTATGAGCTAGCCAAGCTACTGACAGTCTAAGCCCCTCTTTTACATTTTCATAGCATTTGATGTGCAGATCAATTAAAGGGCTTATTTCAAGTCATCTTCAAATAGCACAGTAGTTATGACACACAGAACCCCCAAAATGCAGACATTCAGCAAAGTGCACATTGGTACACTTTCATCTTTACAGCATGTTATCTCATTTTTACAGGGAGATGTTACCAGAATGAATTGGTTGAAATGCAAAAAGTAAATGAGGAACCTGGCTTTTAAACTTCATGAGCTATTAAATAGATGGGGAAAAAAACTGGTCGTTAACATGAGTCAGATTGCCTAACCTGTCTACTGCTGTGGGTTAACTTTGCAATAATACCTGAGAGAGATGTTAGGGGATATTCTTGAAGCCTGGGATAATGGCTGGTAAAGCTGTACTCAAGGTAATGTAAATCAGGACTTATACAACAGAAGACAGTTAAATAGTATAAATCCAAAAGAAATATAACTGGAATCAGGTCATTTTGTTTCATGTAGCAGAAGATGGGTATTTTAGAAATACACAGGTATTTTAGAAATTAAAGGGGGAAAGTGAGAAGAAAAATAATGTTGCTAAGCCTTCTGCCGTATCTATGAATGATAAGACCCATCTGCAGAATCAATTTTTTATTGACAGAGCAAAGACAGCTGAGATGCAGGTTTAAAGAAGTATAGCTGTCCTGGGATTCTGACTGTTATGAAGCAGCAGAGCAAGTACACAAATCTGAGAGCTGAGTTTACAAAAGGGTCACTCTCATGGGCTCCCATTAGGGACTTAAACTGGTCCTGGTGGATATAAATTATTCAAGCCTTATCTATGTTACTGATTCTGGCCTGAACTAAGTGTAACCAGAAAGGTAGGACTGACTGAGAACAGAAAGGGGATCCCCTGAAGATGCAGTCTGGTAGAGCAGGACATGCTGCGAGTGTAAGGAGTGAAGCCAAAGGATGCAAGCAGGAAGAGGGTTCATATAAAACCTGGTATTTTGCTGGGATAAGGAAGAGAAGCTCAAAACATTTTAGCTGTTACTTTAGGGGTTACTTTGCAACTTCCAGGAATCTCTTATATTCAGCTTCCAGCTGACCACCCATGGCAATAAGCAAGCACCAGAGCTGTCTGTCTCTGAAGCCAGCAACCTCTAACAACCCTCTCTCTTACCAAATAAAAATCAACATTGATAGTCCTCTATATGTTGCTTCACCGTTTGGAGCTCCATTGCTCCCATCTGCTACTGCAGAAGTCCTAGGTTTCACACAGCCCCTTCCCTTTTTTCCTGGAGCTGTTTTTTTTTTTCTCAAAGGCTTTCTTCCAGATGGTGGGTGTGGCTCCCAGTACTGGAACTGCTTGACTGGCACCCACGGTTCACCTTTGTCAACTGCACTGTTCACTCAAAGAAAATATGAAGCATCCCCTTGTAGTTGGTTGCCCTTGGCTGGATGCCAGGTGACCCCCCCAGCTGCTCTATCACTCCCCTTTTAGCCATAAAGGGGAGAGAGAATAAGATGAGAAATGACTCATGGGTTGGGATAAGGCAGTTTACTATGGAAAAAACAAAGCAAAATCTTGTGTACGCAAAAGCAAAGCAAAAAGTGACAAGGTTTATTCTCTACTTCCCATCAACAGAGATGGCTGTCCACCTCCAAAAAGCAGGGCTTCAGCACTGTGTAATGGTTCCTTAGCAGGCAGCATTGGAAACAACAAATGCCTCCCTTCCTGCTCCTTTCCTTAGCTGTTATATCTGAGCTGAAGTCATATGGTATGGAATACTCCTTTGCTTAGTTTTGGTCAGCTGACCTACTTTGGGCCCCCTCCCTCTTGATCTTGCCCTCAGTTGGGGAAGGAATATTACAGTGCTGATGCTGTGCTCAGCAGTAGCCAAAACACTGGTGTGTTATCACCACCCTCGTAGCTACCAATGCAAAGCACAGCACTGTGAGAGCTGCTGTGGGGAAATAACCTCTGTCTCTTCCTAGGTTTTTTAAGCCTTTAGAAGTTGTGCATCAGGAAACACCTGTGAGGTTCAGGACCCAGGTGGCCCATGCCGTATTGCTAATTGAGACGCAGCACTCTTGTGCTGGCAGCATTGGTATCTGTTTGCAGGCTGTTTCCCTGGGCAGCAGCTGCAGCAATAAGTCCATATTTTGTCTCATCCCAGGTCAAGTGATTTTTATCAGGCTAACATCTCATGCGCTTTGCTCAAGTCCTCTTTTGTCAGATACTCTAGCAAGTGTATCTGCAACCAAAAACTCTTCCAGCCTTGCATTCAGTTTGCAGACTGTATGTTTGCAGCTGAAATATTGTTATTGAAAGGTAATGAATACACTTGACAGGCACCTAAAGGCACTACAAATAAAAATGTTAGTTTTCTTTCTCACTCAAGGACTTAGTTAACCCTCCTCTTTTGCCTGAGCTCATTAACACTCTGCTCCTCTTGAACCTGTAACATGTAAAATTGCAGGAAACAAGTTCAGACAGATGTATCAGCAGCAGCTCTCTGCTGGAGTCTATCTGTATTCCTTTCTGTATTTTTTTCCTCCTTGATATGTTATTTTCCTCTAGGAAATTTATATTTTTGTCCATCTAGCTTTACTTTTGAATATTTTCCAAAGTTTTGGTGTTTCAGTTGTACCCTTCTCTTTTTCCTCCCATTACTATATTTTCTATGTATTCTTTACATCGTAAAGGTGTTAGAGTTGCTGATAAATCATCACAGGTATAGAACATAACCTAGATGGCACTCTTGAGAAACTGCCTCTAAACAGGAGAGCTGAAAGCAGTGGGGAAAGAGGAAATTAAGCAAAGGGTTTGGGATTGCTTATCAAATAAAAAAGTATATTCTGCTTCCTTGATGGCATCTGTTGAGACATAAAAAGATTAGGAAAATGTAGAAAAAGTCCATGCAGAAACACAGACAAAACCATTACATTTCAAAGGAAAGATTTTCATAGCCTACAAGGAGGAGAAGGAGGAAATTATTCAAGAAATATTCTGTATATTGTTTAATCTGTGCTGACACCTAACTCCTTTTTCCCCCTCTCTTTTTCTTTTATCTCACTGTAACCCAGTGACACAATGCATAACACTAAAGACCATGACTAGGGATCCACTCCAACTCTCCTGTGAATGCACCACTAATAATTTGAAAATACTTTTTCTTTCTTGGATGCCTTGGCATCAATGCAGACCAGAGGCTCTAGCTACCAGAGACTTGTTTTGATGACTGAGCATGCATTGAAATTAATAAACAGAATTGTTCCTAGGGAGCTCTCATAAATCTTTAGGGCTGTGGTACAGCTAGCTAAACCCCATAAAACAGCTGGACGTTTCCTAGGTCAAGCAAGGGCTGCATCTGCATTTCATCAGCATCTGTCACAGCATCTCAAAATTTGTCTTCATGAAAGCTTTCCAGGAAAACTTTGCTACAGCTCAAATCCAGTGACAGTTATTAAAGAAAAAAAAAGTGCAAGGTGTTTTGAAGCCATTTACTGCCACACATGAAGGACTAATAATATATTTTATTTTCTGATATCACCAGGTACTAATTAGTCCTTGATTTGATTCAGGACTGCAGAAGCTGAAAAGCCCATTCAGGTTTCATATCTCATGTGATACTACTGAAAACCTGTCACCTAATTAATATTATCTGTGGAGGCCTAAGGAAAGTGTCTCCTGTTGAAGGCACAATATGACCAGGGGTGTGAGTTTACCATAACATTGTATTTTCAATACAGCATCTCTATAATGCAAAGTGTAGAAGGATTAAGAAATTGAACACAGTAATCACCCCACAAATGAAGCTAGGAAATAACCTTTTTTCATGCCCCTTTCTTCCATCATGAATCCTCTGGCTCAGTTTCAGCCACCTGGGGAGTCCTGAAGAAGTGAAATTTGAGGAGAAAGTTTCTTTTCAGATTGAAGAGGGGTTATCAATTAGGGTGGAAAACATGCATACCTCTCTGTTTTCTAACAATAGGTAGCTGCCAGATCTCCTTTTTCTACTTTAGTGTCAGCAATAAGATTCTAGAATTTAAAAGTAACCATATTAAGATGCTATCTACTGTGTATGTGCTGGCCCGTACGAATGGATCTATTTAGGTACCTACCTGGAAATTTCTATATATTTCAATATGTGATTTGTCAGTTTTTATGGTTTATTGTGACTGCTTCTGATTCTCATTTTTATTAATAGTGTACCACTTTAAACGATTATGCTTTTTTATTTTTATATATATACATATGTTTCCCTGAGCAAATGGTCATTTACATTCGTCCTTATTAAAGGAAGAGGTTGACATAGGCATTTTATCAGCCCATAATTAAGCTACGAGCATTCTATTTAATTCACCTTGTTTCAATTTATTGAGAAACACATCCTAGACAAACAACTCATTCTTGACAACTCAAAGAAAATAAATTTACTGTAGTGCCATTATTTAATATCCAACTGTACTGGTTTTGGCTGGGGTAGAGTTAATTTTCTTCACAGTGTGCTCTACTATGGAATGATGCTATTTTCACTGAATGTCTCTAAAGTGAATGAAAAAAGGCTGCAAAATCAGATATAGTTAACTGAGAAACTGAATCCTTTTTATAGGTTTGCATCTACTGATAGTCATTGGTTCTGGAGCATTTAATCATGACCTAAATCTTTTTAGCTTCTTAGCTCTGACTAGAGGATGAATCTGCATTACCAAGAGCAAAGAGAAGGGGAAAAAAAGAAGAGAAATTAAGTAGGAGATTATAAAAATTGTAAGGTGGAGTTAATCTGCTGTTCTCTGGTACAAATTAATGCAATATATGTACCTTCAGCAACTATTGTTTTGCCCTTTATGTAATTGCTTTTATTTTTATACCCTATATACATAAACTAGGTGCTAGGTGAGGAAAAATAACTGACGCACATCCACACAATTCATCTCTGTTCCACAGGTTAATGTTTAAAAAGTGACAAAGTTCTGCTTCAAAAGATTACACCAATTACAATGGTATTTCTTTAAATGAAAATTTTAAAGGAGAAGTAACATGAATATACTTCTGTAGAAGGGAAAAAAAAAAATCTCCTTCAGTCTTTGCTTAAGTTGCTTTAAGTGCACTGGTGGCCACTCAGACTTGTGGCTACGTGAGTGTTGAATTTTGTCTCCAGTACTTAGTCCGAGTCATATTTTGTGGACCTGTTTAATACAAAAAAAATATGTTCTTTTCACTTTCTGTACACCTCCTTTTTGTCTACAGTCTTCCTATTGGCAAACATTATGCATATGATCAAATGGCCTGTGGGATTAAAAACTCACAATACTATGGAAATGTTACCTAGGTGAATTCACATTATAAAGAAAGAAGATAACATTTATTACAGTATTATCAAACCCAGTTATGCTCATTTTCAGATTCTGGTGAATTGTTTATCACTCCTACATCACAGTCTACCATAAACTCCAGCTTTTATCTCCATTACTTGGTAGTTGAATAATTTTTGTTGTGATTTGCACTACTAGCTATGAGTCTTGCCTCCATTAACACCATTTTTCAGCCTTATCTGCATTTCCATTGTCTATTTTCTTCACACAGTAAACAGTTTGTATGTCTTTATTACCATACAGTGTTTACTGTAAATAGTGTCTCTTCCCTCATATAAGTCATAGATCCCCTGAAATTTTGTCATCCTTCCAGTCTGCAGTGTTCTCTGCTTTGAATGAAAGAAAATCTGTATATTGGAAAAACACGTCTTCCTGTTATATTTGTTGCCAAAAGCACTGTTTTTGTCTATATATAAGAAAGTGAATTGTCTGACTGAAAAGAGTCTTTAAAAATATTATTTGAAGTGCTTTAATATTCCCACTTGTGTTGTCTTCATTTGAAATGCTACCTCAGCTGCTATATCCCACTAACCTGATGAAATAAAAATTGAAAGACAGGAAATACTGCTGTAACGCTTTTCTCTCAAAGAAAATAAATTAGAAAAATTGTAGAATCATAGAGTAAAGGTTGGAAGAGACCATAAAGAATATCTAGTTCCACTTACCCCAAGACCAGGTTACTCAGAGGCCCATCCAACCTTGCCTTGAATGGCTTCAGGAAAGATTCTTAAGGGAACTGTCAAGCTTCTGTTTCTTCTCATCCTAACTTAGACTTATGGAGAAAACAAACCATTATGAAAGGACACCTGCAGATGAATCTTTTCTGTGTGGTCTGTAGAGTTTATAGAATACCCACTTTTAGAAGTGGCCTATAAGAATTAAGGTAGTATAGAAGCCTGAGCACTTCAGGAGAAGTATCTAGAAATAAAAACTGATATTTCACAATGAGTTACAAAGCAAGACTATTAGGGAACATCAAAGATAGAATCAGCTGTGTAGACAGATAGAATGGTCCCATATGGTATATTTCAGATAAACACTACAAATTGTTTCAAGTTTATCACTAGCTAATATGCTGTTATAGTACTGCCTAGAGAAATAAACTACTGGTTCCAGAAAGTCATCTAAATTGCACTCAGACAAGATTGTTTTCCAAGTCCTTGCAAAACTTTTGTGTGACTTATTTTTTCATAGATTTGGAACCACATGCCAAATTGCATAATAATCTATTTTACAACTTTCCTTGTAATATTTTGCACAAGCCAAAAACTCCTAAGGTACTTGCCAGGAGAGTCTGTTCATCAGCAAAGAAAATGGGTTAGTAGGTTGAAAAAGAAGACAAAACCCGGCTAAAATAAAACCCACATATTTCAGGAACACGTAAATTTCTAGTAGTCAAAACTGCATGTCAAGTATTGGAAACTACAAGAATCCTAGCGAAGAACTGAATACACGGGGGTGGCTTGGAACTGGTATTTTACTTTCACCGTCAAGTATATATTGTTTTATATCTTCAGACCAGATTGACTTGTGCTACAAACCAATCCTGTTATTCACTCAGCATATATATATATATACACATACAGAATCATTTGTTCTTCAGCACATAACATTCTCACACCACTTCAGCTGCCCTAACAAATGGCTGAACCAGGAGTGCTGATGGGACCATAAAGTTTGTCTAATATAAAAATCCATGCTGCTGCTCCTCAAAAGCCTCTTACCTGCAGCAGTTTGCATGACAATTGACAACCACGAGTCAGGCTTTTGTATGATGCTGGTACTTTTGGATGCCAAGCAAGTCAGCTAACAGTACAGCCAAGTGTCCTTGGTTGCTAATGCCTGTTCCATTCAGGGTACAACTTGTCAACTCCCCACTACTCTGCCAAGCTACAATTCTATCAGTAAGTCTATCTTCTGAGTCTCAGACATCTCAGAGACATGTTTAAGTTGTGTATGCTAATTTCTGACAAAATTGCTTACTGTCTTACAAATTATACTATGTATCACTTGTATATATATCTTTGAAATCTTGATGAATCAGAAAGAAAAGTCTTGCAGAGAGATGGTACAATGACTTGTATACTACAGATTACCAGTACTATGCATATGTTTGTATAATTTATTTTTTCAAGTAAAAGTTAATTTCTCCTGTATCAGTTTGCCCCTGTTGCGTGATGTGTTTGTTGCTAATTGGTTTGTTTTGGAGTTTTCTTGTGTAATCCCCAAACCACAGTTTTAACAAAGCCTACTGCTGCCTATCTTTATGAATCATTTCAAAGAATGCCATATCTTTTTTTTTTTCTTAATCCTACCGGCACTTCACAGTGAAACAAATTATTTTTTCATTTTCGTATTTATTTCCCTCTGGCCTGACAAATATCTTAATGAAATTCTGTTTCAGACGTCTCTGCATTTTTCCCACCTGCTTTCCTCTCACTCCTCTGTTCTGCAGATCCCGTTCACTACCCTCTACCACTGTCAAAAGATAGTAAAAGATTTTGCTTGTAATTTTCCAAATATATAGACTTGACTTGAGATGACATTAGATCTCCTTTACCTCCTTTTTCTGAGTGACATAAAAGTGAAAGGGTCTCATCAGGTCCTGATTTACTTATGAATGCAGTCTAAATCATGTAATCCTTGGCAAATTGCTGAGCCCAAGATTAAAACAGACTAGTTTGCTCAGCAAGACTCTGTCAGCCATGAGAATCTGAAAAGTACAAGCCAGATATCTCCAGACACACACATCGTAAAAATCTTCATCAACATAAAATTTACATATCTGCTGAATAAAAATCCCCACCCACCTTACAATCAGGTGTTTCTGTTGTTTGGAGGAATGCTGCTGTCATGGACAAGAACACAGATGAAGGGTCTTGGGAGGCAACAGAGTAAGAAACGTTTTAAATTAAGTTTTACACAGAAGTCTTGTCTTTTCTTTCACCAAAGGGGCTGATGGTACTGTTCATATGTGTCGTGGTTTTAGCTAAGCCCTTGTAAGCCAGGTAGAGGATTTTCTCCCTTCCCCCTTGCCATGAAGTAGTGCTTTACAACACAAAAAGACCTAGCCCCATGGCTGATGGCCGGAC
>JAYRBT010000139.1:49023660-49050993 GCA_036023395.1 Myiotriccus ornatus
GAATAGAGGAGATCCCTGACAGCTGGAAAAAGTCATCACCATAAATCTTCAAAATCATGACTCAAAAAAGAAAGGATTCCTTTGAAACTTTTAATTTTTTTTCTTCTGTGTGCTTATAAATTGCTTTATAGCAAGTAAAATCTTTCTATTTTACTCATTATTCTAACATTGATTTAGATATAAGGTGAACATTTGCAGTTGCCTGTGTTCAAACGTTCACCTGAAGACATTATTATGTACTAAATAAAAGCTTTTTCATATGTTGGCACAAAATTTCTGTGGTCACATAAATCTTCTCTGTAGTCCTAGCATTTGCCATTTCTCATATGCAATGAATTGGAATATTTTAGGAAAATAACAAGCTGCATCTGTTTAATGCAATTTGTTTTCCACAGAGTCCTCATATTTTTTCACATTCTTTTATCAGTTTTGCATGCACTTGAAAATAAAGGGGTTTTTTCGTACTGACATTTATTCATGATCTGCCTATTTATTTAAAAGAAAGGGGATAATTTAAAATTTGACTGAAAATAATTTGAATTCTGAGTCCTGAGATCTTTGTACATTACAACTGTTTGGTAAAGGTCTGAGCTGTATTTCTTTACAGATCTTCCCCTAAATGCAGTTTTGAAACACTCTCTGAAGAATAATCTTGAATATGTTTAAAATATATGAAGCTTCTTTTATTAAAAATGTGTAAAATATTAATATTCTAGCTTTAGTCTGTTTCCCCAATACACTATTTATTTCTAGATGATGAGTATCTTTTTAATAACTTCAGATGTCTCCTTTTGTGAATGGAATTTTCCAGTCTCCAGAAGTTAATTTCAAGATATTCAGGAGTACATGTTAACATAATTGCAGCTTTTCTTTGGTTTTGCTACATCCACAAAAGAAATTTTAATTCCATGTACCTACATATTAAACCAAATTTTTAACTCGGGGTGTAGTAACATTTACTCACTGCTTAGTTCATGCCTGTGAACCTTTTCAAGGGAATCATTGCAAACAGCATGGCAGGATGGAGCAAATAAAATAGGCAACCACAAATGAAGGAATACTTGATTTTAAGAATTTGAGGATGAGAGATTTGAAGATCCATGGCAGATTGGGATTCACTGGCCAAACCCTGTGCTTCATTCCTTCCAAAGAGGAACAAGAACAGTTATTTTTGGTGGTGCTCTCCCTTTGCAAAAGCTTGTGGGTTTTAAGCGAGAGTAGGTGGGAGATTTGAGAATAGAGGGCAGGAGTCAAACCTGCCTCTCATACCCCTGTGTTCAACTGTCTGATCAGGCTATAGGTTTGTTCAACTGGGAGGGGAGAACTGTAGGGCAGACAAATAATTTTTATTTTTCCTGCTGACACCATAGCAGAATACACTACACTTCAGGATTAAGTTGGTTCATACGTGGGGATTGCACTCTGTTAGACCAAAGACTATGACATTCAGCTGGAGGAGCGGAAAGCTAGGAAGCACTAGATAGTCTAAAACTGTGTCTAATGAACTGACTTCTTTGGTAAACTTAATGTGGGAGGTCCCCATTTTAAGGC
The DNA here is from genome assembly GCA_036023395.1 of Myiotriccus ornatus. Taxonomy (NCBI): domain Eukaryota; kingdom Metazoa; phylum Chordata; class Aves; order Passeriformes; family Tyrannidae; genus Myiotriccus; species Myiotriccus ornatus. The sequence goes on from JAYRBT010000139.1 coordinate 49,025,212, forward strand.
CCCTGATGTTTTAGTTTTCTACAACCTAGTCCTGTTATGATGGTGTGGCATTAAAACAGAGTTATAGTTTCCTGAGGAGCTCACCTGATAAAAAAACTATAGTAATTATGGATGGAAGTTTGTGGATTATGTTTTTGAATCATTACCTAAATTCTGCTCATATTCTACCTCCAAAGCATAAAACTTAATTTACTTTAAATTTCTAACCCATGATTAACATTTCATCTTTTTAAGTTAGGTTTATTTGAAGGAAAGCATTTGACTTCCCTTGTTTTCTCTCCAAACAAATTGCAACCTTTCCTAAGATTACTAAAGGGAACATTTTCCTTCACAGTAGAAGAAAGCAAACTGCTCTGTTTTGTTGATTAGAGAGTAGAGGCAGCCTTTACTTGCTGTTCATGCATTTTACAAGTCCTTCTGGATTTTGACGCCACGTTGTTCACTTTGCTATCCTGCCTGGAATTGATGGTGATATTCCAGTACAAATACCAGTGTTTGCTGTTTGCCATTTCTGGTGGCCATCTATGACTCAATATTTAATTAAAAATTCCTTCACATCATTATTATGTGTATTATGCAGTGTAGCACTGTAACATGGACAGCTACTGCCAAAGACATTGAAGGATCATTATACAACATTTATTTTTTGGCAGAAATGCATCCTCTTTTGGTTCTTCCTCGATGCCAGAGAAAATGGTTTGCTGACTGTGTTGAAAAGTTTCTGAAGAGACAGCTTCACATCTGTTATAAAGTAAATTGAAACTGAAAACCAAAAGAAAACAAAATTACTGATATGTTCAATGAACATTTCAAAACAAAGATATTTCTGTTCACATACAATCATGCATCTACACAACTTTCTAACACTGTAGTGCCAATACATACTTTATTCCATGTATATATATTTTTGAGGTACACTGAGGATGAATAGGCTCTATGTAAGTAATAGGATTCAGAAATTCAAGTTATTCTTTTCATATTCCTCTGAAAAATTCAATGATCCTAAGTAAAATCAGCTTAAAATGCCTTTGAAAATTAGAGCACTTTGCGGTTTCAAATGAGATGAGAAACATTTCTTGGATTTACACAGCAGTAGCCTGTTTCCAAAACAGCTGCAGATACCAAACAGAATATAATTAGGATGAATTAAATCATTCTAGGGCAATAATACCCATTCCATTGATGAGGAAACTAACTATTTTAAAATTGTTTTCCTAATGAGTTATTTTTCTGCACTTATTCTCTAAGATGCCTATTTAGGGACCATTTATGTTGCAATATGGTGTGCAGTGCTTTACCCAGAAATCATTTTAAAGACTTTGTATTTCTTTGATGAACTTATTTGCAGGATCAATAGAAGATACTTTAACCTTAACAGGTAAGAGGTTTTATGGTTGCTACTTTCTTTTTCTTTATACAAGGATTACTACAGAGACTCCCCTTGGGATGCTCAGTTTAAAAATTACAGAAACATAATAGTATTTTGTGAGGTGCAGTTCTGGTTTTATTTCTTTACATAGTTTGCAGATTCATAGGACAAAAAGTTGAAAGGGTTTCTCAAGCTCTGAATAACTAAAAAGAGATTTGCAAATCTCTGCAATAATAAAAATAATGAAATATGAGTTTTGAGTGGTCAAAAAAAAAGAGTATGGAGAAAAAACAGACAGACTGAGGAGACAATAAACAGGCTGTTCCTCATGAACAATGTGTTTTATTGTACAACATGCTGATGTTCAAGACACAATTTCTGTATAGCTCAACTCTCTATCTCGCTACACTTTGCCACAAAGAGGCAATGTTTGTACTGATATACTAGTAATTTTTAGTGATATCCTCAGATTTTTTTGTTGTTCTTCTCTCACTCTGAAATTGTATCTGCTCTATGAGGTGAGTGAGGGTAACTTGAGAGAAGGCTCAAAGCTGCTAAGGTCTTGTGTAAGCAAATTCTCATTCCATGTAGCCAGCTTGTTGTAGCTGTGATCTGAAATGTCCACCTGGGCTTGGGGCTATGCTCAGGACACATGCTGGTGAGCCCTGGGGAAGTGCAATCTGCCCCACCACTACTGGATCACAGCCCACAGTGGGACAGCTAAAAGGCAAGTCTTCCACCAAAAGCTTGAGCTTTTCCCCTGGGGCTTGGTTTAAGCCCACAGTGAGAAAAAACATCGGCATGGTTTTGATCCACCCTGAAATAACCATGTGGACAGGCTCCTACTGAGTCTCCACACAGTAACCTATTCCAAGGATCTGGTTTAACCTGTATTTCCCAGCAGCTCACCTGAGTACTGGCATAGTATTTAGTCTGCACCTGTGAGCTTACCAGGCACTCAGGGGAAAAGTGGCTTTTCCTAATTCCCAAATTTCTCAAACAGAGAACAAAACAGTCCAGCACTTCCCAAGGTGCCCCTTAGAAAGACCAATACTAGGTCAGAGTATGCTTTCTTCAAATTCTCAGTAGCCTCTTCTGTGTGTTCACTGCATGTGTCTGGAAGCACTAGGAGACTAAAACACTTCTCTGTGTGCAGGTAATACAGATGGATACTCATAGAAATAAGGAATAGTTACTGCAGCTTTCCAGAGGTCAATTTTGAAAAAACAGTGTCTTACGAGACAACCAACACTATGTAATTTTTTTTTTTTAACTTTGCTTTCTTTTGATTAAAATATTTGATATAAAACAGCAGGAATAGAAAGCTATGGATGAACCTTCCTCAATTTTCAGTTTGTACTGTTGCTTCTATATTGTCTTAATATTTAGGCTATTTGACAGATTCCTAAAATGACTCTGTGCTTTCTTAGGCTTACCAAACTTCCTTTTCCAGCTTTCTTCACAATATCTTGTAAACTATGGTTACTTTAGCTTTCTCTCTGATTTTCCACGACACAGAAATAATAGTAGATCAGCATTAGAAAAAACAGCATTTACCACTTGCCTCTCCACAAGATGACCTGAAGATTCAGATCAAGCATTGTCTCATAGCAAAATCCAGTGAGCAGTATGATCAGCTGAATTTATTTGGGAAATCATTATTTTCACAACAGTTTGTTTTGGTTTTTTTTCTTTAGTTCTTTGAACATGTCTAGTCCTCCATAGGAGTGAGGCCTAGAGTAGACTCCTCAGAGAAACAAATGAACAATAATTTACCTAACAATACCCTTCTAACACAGAAAACTGATACTACTTGACCAAAACTGGCTTTTACTGACCTGTAGTGACTTAAGAATAATGAATCTGCTTGTGAAAATTGTTCCACAGCTGGGAGCAGAGGTGTTTTTTTGTTGTTGTTGTTTTGGGTTTTTTTGTTGTTGTTGGTTTTGTGTTTTTGTGTTTTTTTTGTTGTTTTTTTTTTTTTTTAATTTTTAGCCTGTCCCCATTCAGCAAGATCTGTTAGATTTTAAACAAATAGTATTTATTTATTTATTTATTTATTAGGAAATCTATTAAAACCAGCCCCCCCTCAAACAAGAAATGCATTCATACAAATCATTTTAGCTATGGAAAGACAATTAAGATTTATTTAGTTGAAGTCTTTAGAAAACTGGGAAACATTACTGAGTTTAAGATAAAATCAATTCCCATTTTTTACTCAGAAATGTATTCTAGAAGTATCTGAGGGGTGGTAAGAACAAGAATTTCCTCAAAGAGCTATAGAACATTTCTCATCCTCAGAAATACCCATTTTCCTCTACTTGCATTAATAATACCCTTGTGAAATGGCACTTGCACTTCACAGAATATATTTCAATGTCATAACCTGACTATAGATATTTATGATTCATCTGCACCAATTTATGTTGATTTTACCTATGCTTGATATTTTCATGATCATTGTGTAAACTGATGGATTATTTCCTGTGTCACTGCTGGAACATCACGTGTTGTTGTTGACGGTAATACCTGATGTGATAAACCAGCAGACCACAGCTCAAGAGGCAGTGGGAAATGTCAGAGCAAGGCCATAAAATGGTGCATCTACAGAGACATAACTATGATCCATATGCAGGTTTTCAGCAAGGGAGTTTTCATCCTGTGACCTCACTGAATGAGAATGACAGTCTGAAAACCAGAGTTGCAAAAAGGAAGATTTTTCGACTTCTTGCGGGAAGTGACCCCAGAAATTACACACTTCATGTTCAACTTCCAGGCACAGTCAATCTTAGGTAAAGAATCTTTTTAATTATATGAGTGACACCTCATTCCTAAAACGCGCACTTAAGACCAGAGGGAAAGGGTGGAAGGCCTAGAAGAGTGATATAAATAGCCAATAAAAGGGCCAAGAGTTTTTTCCAAAGGAAAAAGACTGTTCATTTCACACATAGTTTCACCACTTCGAAAAGGGTCACAGTGAATAGCTGACTAATTGCAAAGTATTACATTTTAATCATGGTGAAGTCAGTACTGGAATCCAGATATGCAGCAACTATGAATATAGCAAGTGTAAAACAGAACAAAACTTATGCATATATATATTATGAACATAAATATACTGGCACGGAAATAAACAGGACAAAGTAGTTCAAGAGTTACACTTGCAACAACCAGAATAAAAATATTAGACTCACTAAACAGCTATTTGTCCAGCTTTGTCATATCAACATATACATTCAGATTGATTTAGATATCATCTGTCTATGGAAGACAAAATTTGCAACAGCAGTGGAGAAAGAGTGAAGCAATCTAAAGAACAAAGAAACAGCAAGAGAAAAGAACCCTTAACTTCAATCATTGTTGCAGTCCAAACTACGTGTCTGCTTCACTCCATTTTGCACACATGTACAGACATTTTTTGAGATCTGGGAGTCGTCAGCAGCACTGTCACTTCCCTCTGTGTTCTCTTTTTTGTCTTCCCTTCCTTCTCCAGATTCTGTCCTTTCCATACAGCTCAAACATGTCCAAAAGTAAACCCGAGGGTTTTATAACCATTCATCTACTCTACAAAGAGGCTTAATCACCTTTTCTCCCCCTGTGTGCTGCAACTTGTGAAGAGCCCCATCTCAGCATACCAGGTGCGCTCTGGGAGTGCCTGGGGCCTCAAGCTCCGCAGATGGTGAAAGGCAGACACTCTGCAACAGCAGATAACACGTCCTGCTGGAGACACCTGTGAGGCTGGGGTGATGGTGGTGGTGGGGAAGTCATTAAGGACTGAATAGACAGATTTGTGTGTGTCTCAGCTAAAATTAAGATTCAATAAAATCAGTAGTGCCTGTTTGTCAGTCTTACCTGATGTTAGAAAATACTAAAACCTGTGTAACTGTTACAATAGGAGCACAGGAATTAGGTCAAACCCACTAAATGTCTACAACTTCTTAAGGATTGGTCAGCTTGTTATTTAGAAGAAATGCAATGTCAGACCATAAAACAAACACATTACACAAATTACCATTCTGTGAAGATAAAGTTTGGCTAATATCATTATTGATTTTCAAGTAATCCTTATTTCCTTTACCAGCTCAGTATGCTAGTATCAGACCTGAACAAAAACACAGTGTTTAAAGAGTCAAGTTTTGTTCCTAGATCTGAATTTGTGAGTCATGTTTTTTTACTTTTGTTTCTTCACTTCTCTTTCACTTTTCCTCTCTGAGATTTCTGGCATAACCCTTGAGATGGAAGTATTTCTGCTAAGCTTATAAATTAGTTATTACCTTCATCTGGCCTCACTTCTTTTTATCTGTTCCAGAAGCAACTTGAGTGTGGTGTACTGGGAGGTGTATTGCATTAGATTTAGAAATGCCACAGAGCACTGCAGACTACATTTCTGTGACTATCTGACCTGTCTGCCTAAATTTAACCAGATAAAACACAGTATATCTCTGCACTTCATAACTGGAGATAGGAAAGGAAGAAACTTCAAGTACAAATAAATCATAACGCAGCCTTCAGTTTTAGGAGTGTCACCAACAGAGAGGCACAAGTCCAGTTAAATGATGTCAGCTGCTTTTCCCTGATCCACCAATGCTGTGACTCCACTGTAGAATCCCCCCAGATTTTTCAGGCACAATTTCTCCTTTGTGAAGCCATGTTCGCTGTCACCAGTCACCTCCTTGTTTTCCATGTGCCTTAGCACAGTTTCCAGGAGGATCTGCTCTATGATCTTGCCATGCACAGAGGTGAGACTTTCCAGCCTGTAGAAGCCAGATCTTCTTCATTTATCTTTTTAAAAATGAGGGTTATAGTTCCACTTAGTTCACTATTTGATTATAGCATTCTTCATAATAATGCATAATAATTTTCTGGTTTATATTTAAATTGATAATCTCTAAGCTTTTCCAGCTGTAATTCAGGGGCTTTTCTAGGGGAAAAAATTTTAAAATTACCACTCCATTTTACTGGAATTGTAGATAGAGGACATCTCAGACCCCCTGTCAGTGATTTTAATTAATCCTCTGCATGCCAGAGAAAATACAAATGAATAAAGTATGCCATTGCAAACATTCAGACAGCGTGTGCTGGCTGACCCACATGACTATTGGCAAGTTAGCTAGACACCAGCCCTGGGGAAAATAATGAGAGAGCTCATAAAGAATTCAAAAAATAATTAATATAAAGGACTGTAATTAATACAAGACAAAGAGTAAAAATATAATGCAAATAACTGGTATGCTTTCATAGGAAATGTATCTTGTCAAATGATTCAGTTTAATTATCTGAGAAAATTACAGGTTTGATTTTTAGAGGTAATGGCACCAGGCATTTGACTTACAAGAACCCTGTGTTCTGATATTAAAAATAGGGCTGTATTTCAGATTTTTAAATGTTGCTGTTGGATGGAACCATCAGGGAATATGGGCAAGGCTCAACAGACTTCAATACTTGTGCTGTCATTCAGAGGAAATATGAAATAACACTTATTTTTAGTTATCAAACGAATAGACCACACTGGAAATGTAACAATTCTCCATGCATTCAGAGCAACCATACAGATAAACTCGAACCTTGAATAATTTGTTGAGCAAAATGCATGTTTAATGTAGCCAACTGCAAACTTTCACATCCAGAAAGACATGACAGTTATGTGAGAGGAGACAGCGAGAGAAAGGTGTCAGTCTAAAACAGATTTGCTAATTTCATGGGCCAAAGGAGAGAACATCAACTTCCAAGATGTGGAATGGACAAAAATGAAAGTTTTCACTGTAAAAATAGACAGCAGTGGATAGGTTGAGGGAGGTAATTGGTAAGTATGGTATAGAAAATATGGAACAGTTTTAATGTTGTATTTCTAAAGCATGTTGACAGATGGGAGATAATTACAACACACATGTACACACACCAGTTTCTAAGAAATAGTTTAAAGTAACAAAATAAAACATAAAATAAATGCAAGGAATACAAGTTCTGAGGAGTCTCCTTAAGCAATAATCACTGGTTTCAAAATGACAGCTATTTCTTTATTTTGTGACTACAAATGTGACTTAGTAGTGTACAATATACTGAAAAAAATGGATTTACTATTTTAAGTCTTATTCAATGGAACAATTATTTCATACATGACCAGTAAGTTTCACACCTGTGGAAAAATATACAACCCCAAGTATACAGGAGATCAGACTAAGTAATCTAAGTGTTTCTTCCTGACTTAAATTCCATGAATCAGCATGTAAAATTAGCCTCACTGACTGCACATAGCAAAATGCAACTATCCATAGACACCAAATTAATTTTGAGAGGAACTATAATCCTCTTAGTGGAAAGGAAAATGAAATAGTATAATTGAAATGACAGAAACAAAATCCATAGCCCAGTGAACAGTAGAAGAAATTATTAGCAATGAGTATTGTGCCAGTTTTGTTGCTCTTGCTTTGATTCTTACATTATTTTTATCTAGAATGTTCAGTATATTAATATGGATTATTATCTGACAAAAATTTAGAGATACAGCAATTTAAACAATGCAGACTTCTGCAGAATAACTATTGACAGACCAAGTATATTATTTCAAGACATAAAAGAAAGCTCATTCCAAAGTAGGTAACATTCATGTACTCATCCTACTTTCTTCTACGACTATTTTCTGACAAGGAAAGAAAGAATCTGCCTCCTTCTGTTTTGCAAATGCTTATTTTAGTGCATGTATGAGGCAGATTTATTTTTCCAAGAGTACCAAGTTTAAAGATTTGCTACTTTTCGTGAATGTTTGTTGACATCACTGAAAAGTAATGACCATGATTAGCAGCTACCAAACAAACATTTAGGATTATGTATTTAAAGCACTCCACTATTGAATTTGTTATTAATAAATGGATTTGCAGTGTATCTCTGGGCTGTATCACAAGGGTAAATAAGTGTCTGTTTCTACTTTGCTGGCTGTCCTGATTGTATCACCATGGTGCTTTTTACTATGTTTTCTTTTTTGTCTCACTCCAAAAGAAAAATGGGATGGTTCCCAGCTGCAGAACTGAGAACTGGTGGGCTAGACCCATACCCAGTGTACCTTACTGATGCACCTGTTTCCTACCACGTGCAACAAAAACATTTTTTGATGGCTAAGGTGCACTGTACACATAGCAGATGAATGATTTTCATAGTGTCAGTTTCCTGAAACCTACTTAGAAAAGATAAAATAAATACATCACTCAGGCCATTTCAATATGGTTTATTTTTTTGTGTTTGTTCGCTGTTCTTCTCTTTATGGATAATTTGGCACTTTTTTTCTCCTATCTGCTATGCACTGTTTCTGGCATGATTATTCAATTTCTTGGCAAGATTGCAGTTTTAACTTCTTTCCAGCTTTGCCTCTCTTAAAAAACAAAAGAATACAAAACCAAAAAAAAAATAATAACAAAAAGCCCCACACACCGCATAGAAAAGGAAAAAAAAAAGACAAAAAAAAAAGCAAAGAAAAGACAAAAAAAGCAAAGCAAAGAAGAAAGCAAAGCAAAGGAAAAAGAAAGGAAAAGAGGGAAGAGGAAGGGAGGGAGGGGAGGGAAGGGGAGGGGAGGGGAGGGGAGGGGAGTGCTGTCTTCTTCAACTGCTTTTTGTTTGTCTGCATTTCTACTGCTAATATCACCCATTTATCTCTCTTACATATGAGAAATGTAAACTTTGCATTGAGTTTACTTTTTAATTACTACAGAGGTAAACTATTGTTCTTTCTTTCCTGCTGGTCTCCCGGATCAAAACTCACATCATTCACTGTTCAACAAGCGGCATGGCAAAAAATCCCATTTTTCCACATCCAGATATTACATTTTATTCATAATGGGCAGTTTCATCAAAATTAACATTTGCAAAATGCAGAACTATTTTCATTAACATTGAAAAAGTGAATCTTCCAATTCTTTATTGGAAGATCCACTTTAGGAGTGTAAAGTCAGATTGATGTGTAATAAATGTATATTAAATAAAAATAATTTCTTCATATAATCTTATTATACAAAGAAGCCAGAATTTAATGGCTTGTCTCAGTTTGGGTCTCTTATAACATTCTCATAGACCAAAGCACCACCAGCTACCAATAATAAAGGAAATATTACTTTAGAATCATTCAAAGGAAGACAGAGGCGTACCATCTTCTGTTTTCAAATGGTAGACATCAGCATATTATTTAAATGGTAAAAATCTCACCTTTTTTGTCACATTCTATTAACTCTTTAAACTTTTTTTGTAATAATGAGATTGATTTAAAGTGTCAGGTGCAAGACTTCAATGCAACTACAAAGTTAACTTTATCTAATATTTTCAAAATTTCCAGTGCATTGTTCTATCAATTTTTTTTCCCTGAATCTCTGTTAATTAAGGATCTTGTATAGATACAAGGAAATTACATTCAACAGTACTAATTACCTAAAAGCTGTTTAAAGAATTATTAAAGCCTCCCTGAGGAGCTCAAGAGATGTGTACAATTACTCCTACCATGGATCCCCTAATTGACAGGATCTTCACCTCCAATGGATTGTGTTGTGTATCTTAACTAATGAGTCCTGAATCCAGAAGTCCAAATCATGGCTTGGGGGAATATGTATACAAGAGCACTTTTTTTTTTTTTTTAATAGCAATTGATTATAAAATAAAAATATTTCATAAAATAAAAAACATCTGTATCACAGTTGGCTTTTCCTGGGATCCTGATAATTCTGCAACATAAAAAACCCATTTATTAAAAACAGTTCTTATGATACGAGAGATGGTTGATATAGTATCTATTTGGCGTGCCTGAAAATAGATCTGATAACAACAAATCCTTCTACCAGACTAATTATGGGTCAGGACACCCTGCAGGAAGTAGAAAATTGGAAGCAGTTATCTCTGAAACAGAAGAAATAACAGTAAATTATTAATTAGCCAAGTTGATTTCTTTTTCATGATTATGTTTACAAATAAAACCTCTAGCCTACAACTAGAGAGAAAACACAGAGCTATGCCCCAAGTCAAATCTTGTGAAGAAAATAGTGGATATTATTTCACAGAATAATAACATTAAATGCTCACCAGCTTAGAAGTGTGATCTACTTACATACCTGTTGAGTACAAATGTCTGAACTGTTTTGTTCCTACTAAATTTCTTGTCTACACCTTAATGGAAAAGCAGCTATGTTAGCAGCACATCCCCAATTTCAGGATGACTGCAGGACCTGTTAGAGTAACCTCCCTCCAATGAAAACAGAGATAAAGGATACGTGTAAAGTCCTTCCATGCATGGCAAGGAACAAGTCTGCAGTCAGCAAGTCCAACCAGATCTGGGAGCTTTCAGGCACTCAGTATATATAACAGCCAAGATTTAATATACACTTACCATTAGCCCTGCACAGAATTTGTTGTCTCTATGCTTATAACAGATACCCCATCAATCTGGAAACACAGTCCTGAGACACTGTCTTTTTGACCAATATGAAATCTCCATAGTTTTCAGAAATATATAGAAGCAGTCAGATGTTTTGTTCATATGAAATAATTAAACCCAGGTAGCTCCACTTTGCACAAAGCAGACATCCTAGTGGCTAAAGTTGTGCCCCAGGACTAAAGGTAAAACCGTAATGCCTTTTGTTACATTTCTCAGACCAAGCTAATAATCATGCTAAAGCCCCAGTGGCTGTGATGTTCATTGAGACACAGAACTGTGATGCTGTAAGCAGTGACTGACATGCCGCATGAGGCAACTTCTCAGACAGAACAACTTGCCATTGGTCCTCCACTCTTAGCAGACTTATCTGTCCAAGTGAATGAGCTGACCCAAGAAATTTCCAATCAGTTTCTCCACTTGTGACTCATCTTTACAATGCACTGCAATCTAGGAACACAATACAATAAACCCCTTTGAAGATCATTTAGTTGCTCTGCTGATGCTTTTTCATTTGCTATCCTATTACTGTTAGTGGAGAACTAATGTGAGAAATCCTCTCATTGCACTGAACTTTGCAATGTGGACCTGTGGAATGTAGGACCACAGCCAAATGCATTGGCAAAGGTACAGGAACAGAGCAAGTATACAGACACATTTCTAGTACCTTTAGCACTCATTAGCTTGGAAGTTAAGGACTTCCTAAGCTAGAGGTTGTATATCTAGATTTATACTGCCTTTGTGTTTTTGTTTTTTTTTTTATAATTTATTTCAAGAGTATGCCTAATCACCTTTCAGAAACATACAAACTTGTAGCAACTACATCCTCTGGCAATAGGTCAATAATGAGATACTTTATGGAAAAGTATGTAGTTTGCTTTTAAACTTTCTATATCAATATTAACATTACTGCCTCTATATTGCTCGAGTTATACTGCTCCAAATGCTGGTTGAGTATTTCCTATGACCTCTATTTTGCTCAGGGATTTGAGGGATTTCTGTCATATCTGAGTTATTCCTTTTCCTTGACCGAGTGATTGGATCCATTTCAGTCTCCTTGAGTTTGCACTGTTCTATAACTCTGTCCATCTTTCCTGCTTTTTCAGTTCTGCTATATTTTTTTACCTGAGTTAAAGAAGTGCATGTATAAACATATGACCATATCAAAGAGCTATTCAGTGGTACAAACACTTATTGTTTTCTCTCAGTCTTTTACTTAAGGCATTCTACTACTGTTTTTCTACAACTTTTCAAGGGTGGAGATAATGTTTTAGAATCCTATCCAAGATGTCTTAAAGATTTTCTTTCAAAGTTGTAATGGTTTAGTTAAAATCTCATTAGGTATGCATAGTTTGGTTTATTCTTCTGTGAGAGAACTACTTTGTGCTTGTCAGTGTTGAATTTCATCTGCTACTTTACCACCTAGTCAGTCAACATCATGAGATGAATCAATATTTCATTAATTTAATGACATATAATAAAGTGTTGTAACAAGAAAATCAATCTAAATACCATAAAAAAAAACAGGGCAAAACTACTTGATGATTCCACTGAAGCAAAATGAAATCTGTTTCCCCATTTAGTGGCTTTCCACTCACAAAAAACCGATTAGCTGTGCATTCAAACTTCAATGAAGTTTTGGGGTGTTAAGGAGATTATCTTTGAAATATTCCTCACTTTGTATTTTAATGGGAGAGATTATGTCAGCTGGGATGTTTCATTAGCAGTTGCTGGGTTTGAAAGTAAAGCCACTTCATGCAGATTTCCCAAAGTGAGCCATTTTCTCCTTGTCTTGGTGGAACCCAAGTGATGTGCCTCAGGACACATTCCTACATCTATGGCAGACTTCATTGCAATGGGAAAAATAAGTTGGGACAGGTCCTTTGATGATCAGGAAAGTTCTTTTATTTCTATTTTGTTTCACAAATTCTTGCTGTTCCGTGTATTTTGTTTTGTGAAATGACACAGAAACAAACCATAAATAATTATGCCAGAAATCTAAAAGCAATGCGGTAACAATTGCATACAAATTGACAGGCAAGATAACTGACTCCTGATTTATTAACAAGCATAAAGAAAGATTAAGAAGGCTCAAAAAAAAAAAAATTGTCTGCTTTTGAGAGCAATTCTCTTCGTAGTCACAAAATCATCCTCTCCCAGTATGATATTAGTATATTAATAGTATGCTTTGAATATTGAGTTTATTATAAATCCATAATGCATATGGCTCTGAGGAGATCTAAGGCTTTTTTTTTTTCTTCAGTCCAGTAGGAACAGGCTTCAACATCTCTCATGAGGTTTCCAGTAATTCATAAAATCAGGATTTGGTGATCTTAAATAAGGAGCTCAATTTTTGTCAAGGAAATCCACTGCCTGTAAAAATTAGTATTCAACACTGCTGTCAACTGCACAGATGGGAAAAAAAGGAGAAACATGAGAAGAAAACTATGATCAATCATTTCAATCTTTCTAATTCTCCTTTAAGAAGATTTTATTTTTGCTAGCCTCGTATTTTGTAGGTTAAGGAAAAGACACTGTTCTGACAAAATGTTCATGGTATGTGATTCCCCAGGCTTAGCCTGCAACTCTGACTACTAAGTAAGCCAGCAGACAGGTGCTGAGCATTCAAAGCTACCGAAAAAAAACCCTCTGAATACATTTTCTGTCAAGAACTTCAGGGCTTAGAAGAAAAGCAGGATGTCATTTCATGCAAAAGCAGTAGTTTCTGTAATATATGTCATAAAGTCCAAGGTCAAAATCATCATGGCAGGGAAGGATCCTTGATCATGTAGTTTATAAGTTTTTAACTAAAACCCAACAATTCCACTCACTAGTATGATGCAGTAAGCCACACTTCTTAATCAATCCGTTGTGATAATTAAAAATCTGAATCAATTAAGCAAGTATTTACAATAGGAACCATTTTAAAGCATGGTTTGATGATAAAATCCCGGTCAAAGTCCAGGATGAAAAAGAAGCAGACTTGCAGCCACAAAGAACAAAAGAGAACAGATGGACTTGGTCAGCAAAAGCTGCCTGCTCCACAACTTCTGTTTGCAGAAGTACATTGTATGTTGTTGACATGAAAAATCTTGTTTAGAATATGTGCAAAAGCAGTTGGGACCTGGGCCATGCTCTATATAATGAAATTGCTGAAAGGTAATACTGGAAGGAATGATAAGAAGTCCTCAAGTTCTTTGTAGTGCCAGTGATATCAAAGAGGGATTTTACCAATGGACCCATTTGAGCAACAGGTAAGAAGCAGCAATAATAAGAATCAAGTATATTAGCAATACTAGCCTCTAACAACAGCCAGATCATTTCTGTTACACCCAAAAAATAGTGACTGGAAACATTAAGTACAAAAGAAAACATCCATGTTAAAGATATAAAAAGTCTCCAGTATCAAAGCATCTTAGAAGGAAATGTCATACAACTTTACAAAACAATTTTAAGAAAATGTGCTTTCCAAAACACAAATTAATGTCCATGAAGACGTATGTTAATCAAAAGCAAATGCTTTGACAAGATAACAAGCTCAGAATTCTGAGATAAATGGGAACTTCAAAAAACAGCAGAGGTCTTAGAAAATAAAAAAATGAGTTGGATTTTTTTAAATGCTTCTTCCTAGTAATCATTTTACTGCTTTCAAATTGCTGTTATTTATTTTAAAAAGACTGGTTATGCAAATTTAATATCACAGACCTTGCAAAATCTGTTATGAAAATTTGCAACATATATTGAATGACATATAAAATTTTTCAGCAATCATTTGTCAGATGTCAATGTAAATTGCATTAAAATCCCACAAGAAAGCTTTAAAATAACTTTTTCCATCCAACTCTGCTGAGAAATACTGAGTTTATATGCTTAGCCCTGTTCCAATTTCATTTATATAATTTCCTGTATTGTTCTTAACACTACAGTATCAAGCATATTTTGTTAGTTTGTCAAGTATGTGGGACACTTGCCACATGGTATTTGTTTTCTGTCCTGTTCTGTCATAGTATGTGTGATTTTATGAACATAGAGAATCACAGAATCTGCCAAGTTGGAAGGGATCCACAAGGATCATCAAGTTCAACTTTCATCCCTCCACAGGTCCATCCCCGAGAGTCACATCATGTGCCTGAGAGTATTATCCGAATGATTTTTGAACTCTGACAGGCTCGGTGTTGTGACTACTTCTTTGGGACTAGATAAAGCTGAGCAAAAGCTTTTCTGAGATAGAGATTTGTAATGGCACTCTCTTCCTGCAGAAGGTTTCTCTTCCCTCTTAAGGAGGGTTACAGTATGGGCTCCTCCTGAAATAGTTCTATTTGCCATGAGCCTAATGATGGAGATCCTTTAAGAAAAAATAAATTGTCCAGAAAATAGCTGTCCACACTCTCTTTGCTAAGGAAATGAGGCATAGATGACTTGGAAAGGACCTTGAATGCAGAGAAAGAAATCTCAGACAAGGCCCCAGGAGAATCCCAGGTCTGACTTTCTCTCCTTCTCCACTTCTATTCCTGTGAAATAAGATGCTCCAGGGTGTAAGACTGGCCTTGAGGTGCAAACTGCAGAGCTGCAGAAGGATTTCCCGTTCCTTTTTGCTGCTTCTCCTGCACCTTCCCTTTACTGTTTGCCCATACTGAAGCAGGTCTTCAGCATTCAGGTTCAGTCTCTGTGCTAGCCTGGTCCAGGAGTGGAGGCCTACCCATGATGTGGGCTGGCTTACAATCGTCTTTAAGAGCTTCAGAGGCAGAACATCATTGAGTGGTTTGAGATAGTTTCTTCATGAACCAGTGCTTTCAAATAAAATGGTGCACTTGGCACATCCTGCTGCACGTGTTTTTTCGTAGGGTGTTGTGACCGGGTTTTGCTCATGCTGTCTAAGCTAACCAGAAGTCCTGAGGAAGTGTTTAGTTTCACCCAGATGAAACCTACTGATGCTGACCTTCTGAACAGAGAGCTAGCAGAGGTCAGCACTGCTCCAGCACGGTGTCAGACTGCGCTAGATGCAGGCAGCAGGGTCAGAGATCGCTCTGCCAAGTGCTCTGCCACTGTTACCCTTTGCTTTGTTACTTGCAGAAGGACTGGAGTTTAGGAAATAGAGAGGTAACTGTTTCAGTAGGAATACTGGTTAGTAGGCTGTTCAGCAGATGCCACCGAGGTGCTGAAAAAAGTATCCTTCTAGCAATAAATTTTATTTGTGGAATAAACTATTTGAAAATTTAACTTTGTTTACTGCACTTATCCCTGCATGTCTATGAAGAGCTTCTCCATCTTTTTCTTTTTCCTCCCCCCACCCCACCTTTAAGAGCAGAGCCAATTAAAAAGAAATAAGCTCACGAGCTTCATTCCTTGCTAGAGCTGCAACTCTCTCAGAAGCTCTCAGTGATGTCCTACTCCCACTGGAACCAGCAGAAGCTTGTCTCCATCACACTCCAGAGATCATCTTCCCACAGCTGGTTTGGAAAGGAACCAAAGAGCTTGTTCACAGATACATCCTTGTAGTGAAGAACATTTAACCATCAGACCCTATTCAACATGAAGGGAATCTAGCAAGAGCATCTTGCTACTGCAGTGGTACCCTTATGAGAAACCTCATATAACAGGGTGCATATGTCTTTGGTTTTCTTCTTCTGTTGAATCAGACTGGCAAAAGGTGTGGAAAGTGTATATAAAATAGCTGCGACATTTGTCGTGTTCTGATAAACATCCTAGGGAGCTCATAAAGAAACTCCAACAAATTAACTCATACAAGAATGATGGAAAATAAACCAGTTAGAAAAGATAAAAATGTCTCCCTGTGTCACTATTGTGAATAGTAACATAAATACTCATTATATTTCTTTAACAAATTCTCTCAAAACAGTGGAATGATGCTATGTAAATTACTAAAGGATAGGACTAGTGATATTTCCAAAACGTTTTATACAGGCATATGTTTATGCAGGACTGTTTGAGTGGCTAAAAGATGAAGGTTAGGTTCAGTAGATTTGCATGTGAAAATTCCTAGTGCCACCTGTTGGCAGAGACTACAGACAGGAGTTAGTATGGCACTACATGCCCTCAAATACACTTCCTCTTTGAAAAATGGGGAGAATAAATGTTTGCATTTCACATTTAAAAAACTGTACCACATTAGAATTAGACTCTTAAAAGGCACACACATCAATGTTCATTTCTGATTAATACTTTTACTTTCAAAGTGCTGCTGCTACCTGTGAGCCCAAAGCAGTGATAGATAGGTGATACCCCCTACTACCAACGCAGAACAAGCCACCCAATGCCCTGAGACGGCTTCCGATGTTTTTGTCTCATTTAGCAGCACACACAGCATCCTTTCTATTTTCCTCAGATAATTCATAAATGAAGGGCTTTAATGATGACTTGAACAATATACAGTCCTTGTCAGAAACTAATTTCCATTGAACCTTGTAAAAAACTCTGCTGATTGTTTGCCTTTTCAAGACAACATATTAAAGTAATCATAATGTTTGCATGAAAGTCTATTACTATCTGTTTACCTCAGTAGTTTGACATTTGAATAGGAATTTTCCTAATTAATATTTTATGCCTCAAAAAACAAACAAAAAAGCCAATAAAAAAGCCCACCAAAAAAACCCAACCCAAACCAAACAAATCAAAACAAACAAACAAAAAAAAAACCTGAAAAAACCCCTAACCAACGAAAACTAAAAAGGAAATAATTTTGCCTTGTTACCAGTGCTTATATACTTACAACAAGAATGTAGAAAAATAAATTATGGTAAGGAAAAGCTTTTAAGTATGGTTATTTCTTGCCCTAAATCCTACCTTTTCTTCTGCTGATGCTCAGTGGAGAGCCTTGACACTTAGAGGTGGCAAATTGCCCTGCTGAGGATGCTAGGAGCCCTTGCTGTGGCAAAAGAAAATGTACAAGCAAATGTTCACAGTGTACAGGGGTGGCAGAGCCTGGTGAGACTTGCTTACGCCATCTGCAACAAATACACTTCACTCAAAATAATTCAGCAGTTGCTTAACACCTGCAAACATGAGGACTGAATGTTTTAGTCTGTGTGGTCCAGAAGAACAACTCATTACTGAGGGAACATGGGAAAAAGCAAATTAGCAGTGAGTGTCTGGCAAAGCACAGGGACTTGCTGAAGCAGATGTGCCCCAGAGTAGCTGTAAGGGGTCATGTGTATCCTAGAGGGTGGGGGAAAAGGAAATGCTCACAAACAAAATTTGCTTTGAAAATAGTGACAATGTGCTCATACCACCACTTTTTATTAGCTTAGTAATTTCCAGTTCAGGTTTTAATTAAACTTGTTAAAAATTTCCACAAAAAATGGAGAAAACAGCACAGTTGTGGAGGTGAAGTCAAAAATCTCATTCAGAAAATGCTATTTTTCAAGTAAGCCAGCAGCAAGTGTAGTCAGTTCTAAGTATCATATAAGTTAAAAATACTTCAAGACTTCCAACAGTTAATAAACTAAGGCACACAATTAATTGTGGAAAAATATGCTGAAATTGAATTTAATACATAAAGACAAGTACCATACCACATATTTTAAAATTTTGTCATTATTTTTTCATTATTTTCAAATATATGAATGTAAATTCAAATTGTATATTTTCTATTCAAAGTAATTTTTAAGACATTTCTATTGCTGTACATACAAGAACAAAATTTCATACTGTTTTTCCACTTTACTATTAGAAAACCAACCCTCTGTGTGACAGGGAAAGGAAAGTTAGTTCTAGAAGAACTTCAAAAAATAATAGATATCAGATGACTTCAATGATTATCAGAATGCAAAAGCTTTTCAATAACATTAATGAGTTCAACTTTAAATAAAAAATTCTAAACTCCAAACATTGGTGGAAGCAATTAATGATAAATACATATTAATAAATATTCGCATGATGATTAATTTTATTTTTAAAAAATATAAGATCTAGGAAGGCATATGTCTTTAAAACAGACCTCTCAAAATGAAGGCTTGAATGTCAACCTCATTAATTAGGTGCGCTTACTCTGAATGTAATCTCTTTGACAGCTGAAAGGGCTTCAATACAGCCCTGAGGTTATTTGTGAATATACGTAATTTTTTCCAAATTAGATTTTAATGAGTATTAAATTAGAGATCCTCTTATTATTTTTCTGGGTTTGCATGAGTTTCCAGATCCAATATAAAGGAAATATAATGAGAAAGTCCAGATTTTTCGGAGCCTGCAGAGCAAAGATAAAAGATTAATGATAAGGTGTTGACATGCCCTATTTAAACTATGGCAAAAATTTGCAGGTAGTGAACAACATACTCATACAAAATCCACATCTGCTGATAATCTGCATGCTATTTCACTCTTAAATAAATTTATTCTGAATGCCATGGGAAGTACCTGTGATTGTACATTTATCTGAGATGCACAGGTATTGAGTAACCTCACTCAGCAGCCTCATGATCCATGTAGATACAGCAGTTGCAAGGTATTAATAGAGGATTAATGTTGCTGTATATGTGCTATCCCCTGTTTGTCACAGCATCCTCAGAGATGACTACATTTCCAAGCCACTGGTGCTGATACTTGTTATCTGCTGATACTAAAATGAGAAATAGTTATTCACTTAGTTCTCATCACTTAATGCTTGCAAACACTAATAAAAAGTGTGACTGAATCTTTGATATTTGTCTTACTTCTAATACCCTCAAAGCAGTAAGATGGAGAAATCCAAGCCATTTCTGTATGAAAACTATAACTTGTAGGTATAACAGTGAGCATTGCTACATTTTTTTCTGAGGACTGCTTAATCATGACTTTGGGTTTTTTTTTTTTTGAGTCTTCTCATCCATCAACCACATCACAAAATCTTTGTCATCCCCTGCTGGAGAAAGCTCTTGAAGCATTCTGCAGTTCATATCAATACCGCCATCAACAACAACAACAAAAAACATCCCAGAAGCACTCCCAAGTTTGAATGGAATTGTAGATCTTCCAAGTTGATAATTAAACCTCTGGGGAAAAAAGAATGTTTCATTTGATAGGACAGTAGTATTTGCAGATTATTTGGAAAGGGAAGAGGTGAGAAGCAGCCAAATAAGCAGGCTGCTACAGTTTTAGCCAAAGGTATGTGCTTTGCAGCGGCAGTCTCAGCTCCTGTCTGCCTAATATATGAGAATGTAGACACTTCATTAAACTATATATTTTCTTCCATTTGAGAAAGACAAAGTGGGTAAGACTAATCTGGAAAGAATCTAGAATTTTCACTTGACCTGGGAAAAAATTATTATATGTGGTATTTTAGCTTTTTTTTTTTTTTCTTAATGACTTTTGCATTTTTAACTGGCACAACTGGCACTTAATTGTCCCTCGATACCTCTGGGTTTTTTTCTGTGATCTGACATGGACACATTTCTTTATGCACCTAGCATCATGCACAGATTCAAAAGATAGCACTGAATAAAGTGTAAAGGGCATTGGCAGTGCTACAGGAGAGCAGAGCTTCACCTGACAGTGCTCATCTGGGAACAGGGCTCCAGTACACACCTACTTCTGAGCATTCTGCATAGATATGTGCTGTGCTGGGCTGCTCTGTTTATTTTCCACTGCCATTTTCCAAGCCAAACTGGGCATGGGAAGCTCACTGCCCATGTATAGCCTCCTGCTCCCATTACTATGTTCCTTCTTTAAGCTTTTGACTTTCCTGCATCCATTCATTTTTACCAGGTTTTTTTTTCTTCTTATGTAATTACAAAGTGCTGAATTAACTTTGGACTTTAAGGAGTGAGAAGTCCATACACCGTAAGAACATGTATTTTTCACCATTCTAATTGCAGAAATTATTTCCAAATAATCACATAAGGTATACACATACATAGTCAAAATAACAAAACATTCAGTGAAGAGAACTTGTAATACAGAGCATGACCTGGTAATATTTCACTGACTTATTATGTTTTTAAAAATTCTGATGAATAAAATAATTTACAGACACAGCAAAAATGACAGTTTTTCTTCCATTACTTACATGTCACAGACATATTAATATTTTTAATTTAAATTATTAATTTGAAAAAATCTTTTAGGAAAATTCCACTGGCATTTTATGTGATTTGGAAAGCTTGGACTCCCACCTGCAGCTTATCATCACTTTGGCACTGAATTTGTTTTTTGGCCTTTCCAGATCTAGATAATTATGTCAGGCCATCAGCCAAGAATGACATTGGACAGAGATAAGCTACTGTCCAAAATCACAAGCAACTTTGGTGGGTTATGACACTTAAAAATGTTTATAGATTTTGTAAAAATATCCTATAGTGAGAGAGTTTTTAGTGAACAGGAATCACTGTGTGCCAAGAGAAATGTCTGATGCTCCCTGCCTTACTGGAACTATAAAAACAAGTACGTGAGGGGAGGTTCTCTAATGATTAAAGTAATGACCAGGGATCCTTGTCCATGACGGAAAAGAAGCAAAAAAAGACAACAATGACTCATAGTACACCAGGTAGACTATTTTGACAGCAACTTGTGAGACATTGGACTATTATATTATTGGCTTGGAACCAACTCAGGTGTGTCTGTCTGTGTCCCAAGGTTGGGTCAGGTCCAATCTCACAGCAGTGAGGTCAGGCTGTAGCCTTGATAGCAGTCCCTGCAGCCTCATGGGACAGCCCCAGACCAGCTGTCAGTCAACAGGCAGCCAAGGAACATGCCCACATCGCATCTCCTGGAGCCCAACCCAGCCTCTGAGGGACTACACTGCCCCTCGCTCTGCACCGGAGCCCCAGAGTGGCTGGTGGTCTGGAAGTCCCGCCTGGGAGGGGTGGCCACAGGCACCAGAGCACATAAACTCAACAGCACGTGGTCTCCATGTCTCTTCAGACCTACCTCCACCCCGTGGAAGCTGGACTTGCTCAGGACTCTCTGGAAGTGGCTGTGATCTTATCTTAATCTCTTTTCTCTCTATTCTTTTTTCTTCTCATAATCTCCTTAATAGTTTGGGTAACTGAAAACTGGTGGGTTGGATTTTGCTAAATTGTTTGGCTTAGTGTGTGATGGGTCAGTGCATTGTGGAATGCTTTGTTTTGGTTTAAACTTTTGCCTGGATCTCTTATTTTCTCCCTTACTTTCTAAAATTACCAGTAAAAGTATCTCCTGAGAAAATGTGTGCATCGTCTTCTCTTTACCTCAAGATATCAAAGAACTGAAAGGTTCTTCAAAACATTTGGTGGTTGAATTTTTGGAGCCTTGTATATTTTTAAAAGTAAAACTCCTAGCTGAGCTTCTTCCTCCAGGGCTGGTGTCTTACATGACTCCATTAAATGGATTTTCTGAGATACTCAAAGGAAAATTCAAACTGAGACTTGACTACCTATCAGAGTGATTTAAATTAAGGTTTGGCTTGAAAAAAACCTGTATTGTTGGCCAGAGACAGAGCACAAATCTAAAAGGTAAGCTGCAAAATAGAGAATTTTGCTGAGCCAGAAGAACAGGGAACCAAGTTTTTACTGAATGTGATCAAGTATTTCAGTCATAAAAACAACAAGGCGGTGGGATCAATGAAATTCATCTACACCAATGCATGCAGCACGGGCAGCAAAGAGGATGAGTTGGAAGCTATTGCTCTGAAAGTACTGGGGTTACTCATCCTGGAGAAAAGGAGACTCCAGGCAGACCTTATGGCTTACTGTAACTACTGGAAAGAAGGTGGGACATAGGTGTGGATCAGTCTCTTCTAGCAAGTAACAGGCAATGAGACAAGAGGAAATGGCCTCAGGTTGCATCAGGGAAGGTTTAGATTAGATATTAGGAAAAATTTCTTCACCAAAAGAGTAGCCAATCATTGGGACAGGCTGCCCAAGGAAGGAGTTGAGTCACCATACATGGAGGTATTTACAAGACACTTATGGGCATTCTTCAGTGGTTGACTTGACAGTGCTAGATTAATAGTTGGACTTAATGTAACTTGACAGTGCTAGATTAATAGTTGGACCTCATGATCTTAAAGGTCTTTTTGCAGCCTAAATGATCCTATGATTCTGCATTTTTGTGGTGTAAGGTATGTGTTTAAGTACCTTCTTGCAGTTATCCTATCGAAAACCTACAACTTTCAGGAGAATTCTCCCTGATCTTGAATCCATTTTGCTCTTGATAATCTTGAGGTTTAAAATAAAATTTCATATTTTAAGATAATTTTTGAACATATTAATAAATCAAAGGAAAAATTTCTAAGGGATTTCAAACTTGATAATCCTGTATTAGTTCTAAATAAGAACAGAAATCCAAACTTGCAGAATTAGTTGGGAAGACAAAAAAAATCCCTGCTCACACATTTAGCCAGTCCCAGTCTTTATTTGTTAGATTTTCACCAGGAATTTGTTTAGTTAAAGGAGAATTTCGAGAAGTTGTATTACAGGTGAATTTTAGTTTGGGGACTTGCTTTTCTCAACCCCAGTCATGCTTTATTTTCTATGTGCAGACTCTATTAGCTCAGCATGCTTTTTGCTGTGGTAATGTCAAGTGCCAAAAGCAGAACAGCAGCAGTGCTCCTCATGGTGTTGCATCTGCAAATGCTTAGTGAATAGTGCAGCTTGCACATTTCAATACATTTTTAATTATATTTGGCAGAAAAGAGAAAGGATGACCTAGCTTAAAATGTTTCTCAGTCAGATCCCTGGTATTTAAGCAAGAAATTGCCTCACTGGAACACAAAACCTGCCTAATTGTTTTAGATAATTCACACTAGGATTAAGCTTTCTAAATGTGCTCATTGTAGATACTGTGGTCTGTTTTCTTTTATTTTCCCCAAAGACTTTTGCAGTCACACCTTCTGAAGTCTCCACTGGTAATGAGAATGTTGCTGGTTATTTGTCAGTGAAAGTGATCGTGTCAGTCAGGGAAAGTGATGGTATAGTCCGTGACAGCCATACTATGACTGTGACATGGCTCTGACCAGTAGTGGGCTGACTTTAATGATGTTTTCATAGGTTGAAAAATTTTACCTCCCATCTTTGGCTCCAGTCTTCACTCACCACTGACAGGAGAATTATTTCCAGAATGTCAGCAAGAGGTTTTTGAGGAAAAGGTACCAAAAATAACTTTTCTTGCTGGAGTAGATGGTTTTGGCTACAGAATAAAACAGAATTGCACATTTGTCCTAAGGAACTGACTTCTACTGTACAAAGCTCCTCTTCCAGAAGCCCAAAGCCTGCAGCCCAGAAGTCAAATGTTCTTCACAGCATCTGTCCCATAAAGTACTCTCAGTGCTCTGGAGCAGAGAACCTCACTTACTGCCTAGAGATGTTTTCTCCAGAGCTTTTTCCTGCTTCCAGATTTTCCAGAAATTAGGCTTAATCTGCATTTTGAGCTTTTATCATCATCTGTTCTCTCACATAGTAGTATCAGTTCAGAGCAATGTAATACATAGCCAGCACACATTGCTACAATACACTAATGACCAAAGCACACAGCGGTCCATCTGGCCAGTGGTTGAAATGCAGAAAATCTGAAGTACAACATCCCCTTTACATTTTTAATTAGTTCCTCATATATTGTATCATTCTTTTACTGGTTGTTGTCTTCTGTTATGTATCTATCTACAAGGCACTTTTGGAGCTAATTAATTATTCATATGCTAACTGTTTAGATAAGCCTTATTGGAAGTTCTGTAGATCCTATTTCATGTAATGCCATATCACTGACGTTTCTGTAGATTTACACAAGGTGTACTCTAATGAATTGCAGGACATCCTGCTTGTTACTTTGTCATCACCAGTGCTTAAACACCCCTGTTACCTGCTTGGCATTGCTGCAGAAATGAGACTTTTCATGTAGAGCTTGTGGCCTACATCTAAGCCTGTTTCTCCCTATTCTCTGAAAAACTCCTTCCTGCCACACAATGTTCCTCAAAGCAGACCAGCTACCAATCCTTAACTTTCATTATCAACTTGTATTCAACTTCGTTATGCTTATCTTCTAGGAAGCTGAAGTATCATGACAAGCCCATCTAACAAAATGTAAATGCAGTCGAACTGTATACCTTTAATAATTCAGATAGATGTGTTGTCCCATGTTTGCTCTTTCCTTTTAATGTTTTTAGTCCTTTGCTGCATTTATAGACAGGAATTATAATCCCCATGAACTCTTGTTTTGCTAAGCTAAAAATCAAGCTTTTTTTAGTCCCCAGTCACACAAAGAGCTCTCATTCTTTAACTTCACCTGCATAATTCTGTATTTCCTCAAAATATGAGGGTAAAATTGTAACCTGTGGTATATCCAGCCTACTATATCTTAACATTAATACTTTACTGTCATTAGCATTTTGCATTGGAAATAACTCTTAAAACTTAATCTGCCCAACACATGGACGCTGTGTGTTAGTGGGCTGTATTTATTTAATAATTTTTGATCTAGACAGTTCCCACTTTGTCAAGAATCCTGTGTGTACTTTGCATATTGTGCTGCTATCTGCACTATTTCTCTGAGATCTTAGTCTTTTTCTCCAGGCTTTGGAGTCATCCAGCTCTTCCAGTGTAACATTATAATCTTCATTTTAATAGTGTTTTTGAACCCAGCATCTCTGGCAACTTTTAAGTGTTCTCTTGCTCTTTGTGATGGAGTCATTAATACTAATTGCCTGCTTTTCATGGGAAAACAGATTTATTATGCAACCACTGTTCTCTGAATAGAATGCACAGGGCTCTTGATTTTAACAACCTGCAGCCAGCTTTCACAGTTGATAACAATTTGCAGATAAAAATCAATCAGCCATACTTGACTGGGCTGAATAACTGTCCTACCATGCTTAACTAGGCTTGTAAAATAACCCCTTATCCAAAATTCCTGCTGTTTTTATTTACATAATCCTTTTCCCTTCTCTCTTTTTTTTTTTTTTTTTTTTAGTGATTTGAATACTCATGGAAGTCAGCAATTCCTTAAACCAGTATTATGATCAGAGTTATAATAATGGCCAGACTTCGCGAACGAAGAACCGGGGAAGGTCTTTACACCTTCCAGCCTGCGCACTGGATTTTTT
>JAYRBT010000139.1:49074077-49092552 GCA_036023395.1 Myiotriccus ornatus
CCCTCTGCCAGGTGTAAAGTTCCATCTTCAATATCTCAGCTTACAGAGAGCCCAGAGCCAGCTGGGCTCCCCCACATCTTGTGTCAATAAATTGCTTTCCTTTTTATTTATTTTTTAAAAAGTTAAATTTAAAGTAAACGCAATTAACATTTAAAAAGGAGTGTTTCTATTTAATAATGTGATGTAAACTCAGTTCATAAGCCTTTGGATTCAACCACTATTGGAATTTCCTGTGACATGGTATAGAAAATTAAAGCTCAATGCTTTATACCACTAAATAGAGAGACCTTTAAAAAATTCCAGCATAATCATATGAGTGAAAATAAGGGATCACCTTTACTGAAAACAGAAAAAGTTTAGGTGATATTTTTCAAAATAAAGCAAAATAAGCAAGCAGCATGTTACATGCAGAAGCAGCAGACAGATATAGGAAGGAGGTTCTGGAAATGCTATATTTACTAATAATAGTAAAAAAAGAAATTTCTATTAAAATATTATCTAAAGAAATTCAGGAAAATACTCAAAAAATAATTTTAGCATTTCCTTAAAAAAATGAATTGGAACAGATATTTTCTGAAAAAAAAAAAAAAAAGAAGTCTATCAAATAGCTTTTTTTGAAAAAAAGTCAACACATTCTGTGGGAGTCTGTGACAGGGGGTTAAATTTGCATAGGCTGTGAGAAGCATATTTATCCTCACTTTTCATGAAACAGTTGACACACAGCAACTTGTCAGGGTGCCTAAGCCCTTGTGCCTAAACCTTACTGCACAATTCATTAGTTTTA
Organism: Myiotriccus ornatus; assembly: GCA_036023395.1. Lineage (NCBI taxonomy): Eukaryota > Metazoa > Chordata > Aves > Passeriformes > Tyrannidae > Myiotriccus > Myiotriccus ornatus. The sequence goes on from JAYRBT010000139.1 coordinate 49,074,862, forward strand.
TTACTGCATGCGAGTAGTTTATTCATTCCAATTAGTGCTCTTACGTGAATAATAGAAGAACTTGTGAACTATACTGGGGAAAAAAATTGTTTGATTATATGCGCTATGAGACAAGCAGAATGTTTGACATTTTATAGGATGGTGAGATGTTCCTATCATACGGACTTACATCATTATTATTGGTGGTCTAGAGTACATGAGATTTTTATCGCACTGCTAACATCTCTTTTATCATCATCTTCTTAGAACAGTATGTCTTTGATCCACTGCATTTGTCAGGGGAATGGGAAAGCCTCCATGTTCCAAGTGCTCTTTTTAGCTGAAAGAGGAGCAGACAAAAGGTTGAGTCAGTGCAGGATCAGAGACCCTTCACCAGTGAAACTGTTTGTAAAGTAACAGATTTCTTCACAATTAAAAAGCAAATTGTTTGCCATGAGAGATTATAGCAATTTTTCACTTGATAATTGGGTTAAAAGACAAAAGCTGAACAATAATGCAACACCAGCTGTAAAGGATTTTGAAGGCACAGAGACAATTACTTTGGGCAGCAACTAAATGAAGTGAAAGAAACAAGGGAGATTTTTAAGATGGTCAAAGCAGGATCTGGGCATGGAGATAGGTCCCCTATTTTTCACCAAGAACAAAATTTGGACTATGTAATAGAGATGTTTCTCAAACCCTTGAAGAAAGGAACATTCTGAATTTAGGAAGATGATTAGCTATCATAATTATGTAGCTAGAATTTACATGGCTAAGCTGTGGTATGCACTGGATATACATATTTGATTTATCGAATGTTTCTGCTGCAAGAAGAGTCTCAAACTTTCCCACTTGTTTCAGAATTTCTGAAACAAATTTAAATCAGTGATGACTTTCATTCATCCTAAAAGACAAATTTCCTCATTCCTTGTAATAGTGGCAGAGAAATTCTGCTCAAAATTCCAGAATCCAGATCAGGACTATGGAGTCTGGTATGTGATGTAGGCTTGCTACCAAGCCAGGTTCTTGGTGTCTTTACAGGAGAGTGGTAAAGACTAGAGGCACACTATTCATTGAAGTATGAAATGTTGTTGCAGTAGACTTTTGGTGTATAAGAGGATGCAAGAGTTTTTAATGTTTAAATGAACATGCTTCCAAAATGGCTTTATAACTCTTTGTGTAAATCCCGCCTTTTCTTCTTCCCAAGATTCCACAGTCTTACCTGTACCTTTGGAATGTCTAAGAGATAACTGAGAGCTTACCTATTGGTTGTTAACCCCTTACTGTAATTGGCTGGTCAGTGAGACCTCCTGAACTCCCACTGGTCACCTTGTAATCCCCCCAAGAAGTATTTAAGCCACTACCCAGAACAATAAACTCTCTCTCTGCCTCGCTCCCTGCTCATGTCCTGTGGTCCCTGCTGAGGCCATGGGATGCCTCGTGGTGGCGGGAGGGGGAGGGAGCACCTCTCCCCTCCAGGACTTGAGGTAAAAGGGAAAAGTTTCTAGGCTGGAGTTCCCCTCCCTATCACTACGCTCATCAGAACGTAGAAGCTCTTTTTGGGATAAAAGCAGCCCCAGACTTTACCAAAGTTTCAGGAAGAGTTTTTAAAAGAACAAATGTAACAAATTAATTTCTTCCATACAGTTCCTGCAGCCCCAGTTCAGGTATACTTTTACGTTGAAAGTATTAAGCTTCCACAAAAACTATTGTAGATGCTGTCACTCTGATTATATAGCTTTTTATTAATTTCTAGGTATTACAAAATTCTTCAGTTATCTTTTCAAGGGCCTGTCATCTTAAATTACTTTGTAGCTCAGCACACTAAAACTGAGTATGTGGGCTTAGACTCACTCCTGTTTGCAGTTTGAGCCTGAGGTCAGCAAGGGTGGTTGCTGACAATCTGAGTGGGATGTGAGAGCTACATTTGAGCATCCAGTAGGATGATGAAAAGAACTCCTGGAAACGTTGTCACTGAGAGGCACTGCAGGGCAGGATGCTACAGTATTGCTTGTCCTCTGTTTTCCTCTTTTTCTATAATTTTCAAAATGAAACTATGGCTCATGCATTGATCTAAGAGTTGTAGTCTACTTCTTGCACAACTTCTATTTCCAGCTAAGTCATTAACTTCTCAGAAACATAAACCTGAATCATCCTCATTCTTAGAGAAGAATGGATTTTACCTTCCCTCAGCAAAGTGTGGTCCCTGTCATTGCCCCAGACCACACTGCAGGAGTATTTAGAGCATACTCCTGCTCTCCTAAGGACAAATCATATGTTAAACATCTCCACATCTCTCTTGATTATCTGTTCTCACATTTCCAAATGCCATTTTGAAGACATTCCAGACCCAGGAGCAGAGCAGAAATCTTAAGTCCACTCCAGGACTAAACTCACCAAGAAAAGGGGATAGTCTTCTGTTCTCACAGCATCGACAGAGCCAGCTTTGCTGTCCTGGTCATCTCTATTACAACTGGGCTGTGCACATGTTCTTCTCTTCAAAGCCAAGCATGTTTGAAAAGGATGCTCACTGATTTCACCACAGCTGACAATAGACCCACAATGAGCAATCCACTCCGCATTTGTAAAAGAGCACCCACCCTTTACACTCTCACTGAAAGGACAGGCTGCACAGGAACAGAGTGTCATATGCCTGGGATTTATTTCCAGTAGATGTGCATGATGAAAAAAAAACAGTTAATTTTTGAGTGACAGCTTGATGCTATTTTTGCAAAATTCTCAAAAAATTTCACCTAGGTCTAGCTTATTTTCTCACAGAAAATTGCTGTCGTTATATGCTTTTATCAATTGCCAAATGTGGCCAATGCAACCATCAGTCTCAACAGAGCACTGACACAAATCTGAGAACCTACCAATATTCTGCAGACATGGTTCTAGCTGCTATAGTTCATGTGTGGTGTCTTATCTTTAAAGATTATAGACACACTTGAAAAATTGCAGTCAAATAAAGAAAATAATAAAAAACCTGAGCGTGCTGTGTTTTTCAAGTGCCTGAACTGAAGACAGCTCTGGGCTAGCATCTTCCCCCTACAACTCTCACTCTTGAAAGTATCTCTTGCCATTTTTTCTCTTGTTTGATGTTGTAAATCAGACACCCAAGAGACAGAGGGAACTAGGACAGGCTTTTCAAGTGCAACAAACAATGAATGTAACTGGGTGGCCCAATGGCAATTCTCAGTGCCTCAAAGATTAGAAAGCAACACTTTTTCTGAACTGGCACAGGGAGGAGGAGAAGCGGGGGGGCAGGGGAGAAAAAAATTTGATATCCATCTGTAATTCTTTTTACTTCAGCTGAAGGCGTTGCCATGGGAACTCCCTGCAGAGGAGATGGGGCACTGGACCTGACAGTTTCTGGGAGCTGATTCACACACAGTTGACTTGTTTCTTGGGATATTCATAAGGGGAATTAAAATATAAGAAATGTTTTATCTACTTGTACTTCCAAACGAAAACTCCTTAAAGCCATAAGTTGCCAGCTTTGCCTGCCATGATGTCTATTATCTTCACTCACTATTACTAGGTCAGTATATCTAGAAGAAAAATGGAGTGGAAAAATCATGGGACAGACAGCAACTGAAAGGTTTTATGCTGCTGCTCATTCAATACACACCAAACGGGATTCCTGAACACACAGTAAATATTGGTATTCCTGAGAACTGGCACATGGTCCTGCTATGGTAGTTGTTAGATTACCTGAAAGATGATTTGACACTGTAGGGTTTATATAATACAGCCTGTCAAAAATGGACATGTACATATTTTCTGAGTAATGAGGGAAAAAAGCTCATAATTGTTCCTAGGGAGATTCTGCAGTGGTACACCAGCTCTGAATACAATCCAGTCAAAAATGCAAGCAGCAATATGTTTATTTGTGGTTCAAGAAACATTCCTGCCTTGCCATGTGAATTAAAGTGTGAGCAGAAGTTTTGCAATTATTAATTCATAAGATCAGTGGGAGATGGAGCCTCCAACCATTAATACCAAATATTGTATTAGCCCATCCAGGCTTCAAAATAAATATGTAATGTGAAAATCGCATTGGTGAAAACTAGTAAGAAAGCATGACACTGAATGTGACACCTGGAATCAGCTGCAGTCTGAAAAATAGGCTACTTAAACATATTCCAAGGGTGGAAAAGTTCTGGTAATTTTATAAAAGACCTGATGATATCCCTACTACAGATAAACAGCCTGTTCATTCACAGATTTAATCTGACTCTTCTTATGCTCCTTCAGATTAATTTTAAAATATAGCAGAATTGCTTCAGAGAAGTAGAACAGATTTTGTCAAAGACTGTTTCACTTAGTGGCTTCTCAATGGTAACAGTTTGTATGGCCTACTAAAAGGGCATTTAATAGCTATATATCTAATTAGTTTGTTGCTGTTAATGACCTGGTGGTAGATTTTGAAATTTTACTTTTTTGCAGAGGGTGGTCTCTAGTATTTGAGTTCTAAAATTTCAAAAGCTCTTAAAAGGATCTCAGAGTGAATTATAAATATGGACCTCACTTTTTCCCATTAACTACTATAAGAGGTGGGCAGGGGTCCTGGGTATATACCAGGATATCCTGGGATTGCTACTTTTATTCCAGAAGAAAAACATTTAAGAAAAATAGAAGTTGTATTATGAAATTTCAATTTCCATTTTTTACCTCTGTGATGCTCACAGATCTGGCAGGAGGAGTAAGTAATTTCCTAGTGGGAAGAAATTACTCTACCATGATATTTATCAGGTTTCTTTAGCTCAAGGTTTATTAGCAGTAATTGTCGTACTAGGAATAACTGCTATGGAAGTATTCAACCTACCTCCTGTCTATAAAGGATGTGCTATGCTGCTGCTTAATTAATTTTGTACGTTTCTTTACCTCCAAATTAAAACAGGAGCTCAAGCATTAAAAAAACTCATGTGAGGAGCAATTAATGTAGATACTTGACTCCAGGTTCTCAGCTTCATATTTCCATATCCAACAATATAATGCAGCTTATTTCTCATGTATATAAAATTTTTTAGAAGTTTTTTAAAAAAATCTCTACACCTCTAGTGCAGTACAGACTTGGAACTTAGTATTTCATATTTCTCAACCCTTTTTGAACATTTCCAGGTTTTTAATTTTTTTGTCGGTTTTGATTGGGTTTTTTTGTTGGTTGGTTTTTTTTGTGACAAGAACTACCAGTCTTGAGTAGGAAATAAGGAGAAACTGTATTTCACATTGACACATCTTTTTAAATGTCTTGTAAGTGCTGAATCATAGAATAATTTGGCTTGGAAGGGGACCTTGAACATGATCTAGTTGTGACTCCCCTGCCATGGGTAGGGACATCTTCCAATAGATCAGGTTTTCCAGAGCCCCACCCAACCTGGCCTTAAACAATCCGGGGGTGGGGCATCCACAACTTCCCTGGGCAACCTGTTCCAGTGCCTCACCACCCTCACAGTAAAGAATTTTCCTCCTAATATCTAATCTAAACCAACCGTCTTTCAATTTGAACCCATCCCCCCTTGTCTTGTCACTACATGCTTTTGTAAATAATCTTGCCCCATCTTTCTGTAAGTTTCCTTGAGGTACTGGAAGGCTGCAATTAAGCACCCAGAAGCCTTCTCTTTTCCAAGCTGAACAATCCCAATTCCCTCAGTCTTTTCTCATGGGAGAGGTGCTCTATCCCTCTGATCAACTTGATGGTCCTCCTCTGGACTTGCTCCAATAGGCCAGTGTTCCTCATGTGCTGGGGACCCAAAGCTGGATGCAGCACTGCAGGTGGGGTCTCACCAGAGCAGAGAGGCAGAATCACTTTCCCTCTCCCTTATGGCCACTGCTTTTGGTGCAGCCCAGGATATAACTGGCTTTCTGGGCTGCAAGTGCACATTGCTGAGTCATGTCCAGCCTCTCATCCACCAGCGCTACGAAGTCCTTCTCATCAGAACTGGTCTCGATGTGTTCATTCCCCAACCTGTATTGATATCTGAGATTGCACTGACCCTTGCACTTAGTATTGTCAAACTGCATGAGATTTGCATGGACCACTTCTCAAGCCTTTTTAGGTCCCTCTGGATGGCATCCCATCCTTCAGGTGGGTCAACACCACCACTCAGCTTAAAAAGATATTGGTTGCATGTCATATTCTACTGGAGTGCAACTGTGAGGTTATGGCAACACGTAATTATTATCATCAATTATCTATCAATATTATTTCCAACTAAAAATTATATTCTTTGATTATTAGATAGCTCTGAGCAAAAAGATAGATACCCAATCTCACACCTTTTATTTTCATTCTGGAACCAGACCAATCTTGCTTTATGGGTAATGATCACATGTTCCTACATGCAGTTTTATTATTCTCCCTTACACTGTGTCAGAGCTTCCTGAGAACAGTACTTATTGGATCTACATGAAGAAATTGATGCAGACTGCAATCAAAACACACTATAAATAAAACACACCTGTAATAATCTCAATAACTACCATTTTGAATTCATCTTAAATAAATAAATCTATATAGGAAACACATAGTTTTTCATTCTACATGTAACTATGGTTGTTTATGAGTATTTCACAGAAGCAATAGGAAAAGAGTTAAATAACCTTCCATAGAAAACTACAATATTTAGGGAAACAGCCTTAAGATCACCTGTAGGATGGAATAAAAAAAAAAGTAAAAGTAAAAAAGCACTGTTTCTAAAGAAAGAACACTTTTGAATTATTAAAGGTTTAGAGGTTTGGCCCAAGTGTCTTTTGTCCTTGCACTAAGTCAGAGAAGCATTTACTTCACCCAAATCTCCAGCATCAGTGAGAGTTTTTAACAATGGAAGTCATTTATTATGAGAAAGTTTCTTTAAAGGGTTTTAGCTACAGAACAGTGCTACACAGAGCAGAAACTGAAAGATTTTTCTCTTCACTGGAGGAATGAATCTAATACTCTGCTTTAATTTCTAATGTCTTCCTGCACTGTTGTTCTTACATTACCTCACACATAATTGACAACAACCTTTTGAGTTGCTGACTGCACAGTTGTTGCCCCTTCAGTGCTGATATTTGTCATCTAATGAGGTTCTGACTTTTACAATTTGCTACTAGTTCTAAGAAATATTTTTAGTACATGGCTAACATTAGAGATAAAGGTTTGGCTCCATTCTTTCTAAACTATCACAAGCAGAAAAAGGAAAGCAAGCTTTGGAAAATGGTTTAAATTTATGTGGTCTCCAAAAGATTAAGACATCTCAAATTAAACACACCCACAAAATACATGAGCAAAAGGAAACAAATGAAATGTACAAATGTCAACTACATGTGTTTTATTAATGCTGTTGTAGCTTCCCTGATTTAGTACTTTTGGATGTACACCAATTCCCACAGTGATCATTACCATAAATATAAAGTTGATGTTGTTATAGACAATTACAAGGCATGGAAAAATAAAATACTTTACACATAAATATAAATGAATAAAAAATGCATACAAATAAGTTTTTCAAATACAGTTATTAAAATACAGGAACTCCAGAATTTAAATCCATTTAATCTGGTCTCTTCATCTGCTGTATGGTACAGCCTTCAGCTATAAGATTGATATATTTTTTTTACAGTTCCCCCTAGAACACTGTGTCTTTCAAAGAATGCAAGTTTTTTATTTGGAATGGTCTACTTTTTAATGTCTTTAAAACTGATAGTTCATTTTTTTAAACCTAGTTCTCCTTCATTAATGATAACACAGAAATTCATATTTGAAACGTCTTCATTCAAGTTTCGTGAACTGGGGAATCCATCATTCCTGAATGGGGAATTCCATCATTTGCAAGCCAGACTTTTCTGGTCTGGAAACCAGGTCTGTCACAAATGAGACGATATACAACTCATAACAGATTATTCCATTAATTCAGTCAGACTCAGTACAATATTTCATTCAATGACTGAACACCAGATTTTAATAAACAAAAAGGCTGTAATTGGTTCTAATTTTCTGAACCAAGTTTTGGCTTAGTTTAGTTTAAAGACCTGTTTTAATGTGTACTGCTGAATTGTTCTTACATAAAACGTAAAGTGCAATTAGAAATGTGCTTTTTAGGTGAGAATCACAAGTGCACTTGCTAGGAATGCCATGTCACAGTACTCTATAATACAAATATTATTTAGCATAGCAGAAATTACTTTAGAAGAGTGAAAAGGAAAAAACCAGCAAAAGGAAGTGCAGTGGCATCAGTATGGGGTTGATGATTGTCTACATCAATTTCTCGATGAGACTTAGATGGGCTTGCCCTTAGCCTTCAGAATTTGGGCAAAAAAGACAAAATTGGTTGCTCAGTTTGCAATATTTCCCTATGCTTGCTACTGTAATACCTAATTCTAGAAGCTGTGTTTGTGTCAGGAACTGTTAAGCTTCCAGCAGCAATAAATAAGCAGGAACCTAACTTTTCTTGTTTGGGAGTTTACCCGGTCATATCTAATCAAGCATAAGTGCCAGGAAAATTGTCTTGCATAGGCAAGCAGTTTGTAAGTTCAGTTGGTCTTGAGGTTGGATAGGTAAGTGAAGGTCAGAATGAAAAGCGCGACTTATGAGGACGAATGTATTTTTGTAAATTTTCTCAGGATCTACTAAGTCCTTTGTGGATATTTGTTTCTTTTTCTATGACCCAGTCAGGACTGATTCCAGAACAGTCTTAATCCCTCAGAATACAGATTTATATTCAGGAAAAACACACATTTGGGATTAATTTTGTCATAAACATGCCAAATTTCCCCTTTATTTTTTATCTTCACACATTTCAGGTTTTTATTTCAAGGATGTTCATTTAAGAATTCTCTCCATTTATAACTGCTGCTGGGTCTGGCTGGGTAGAGTTAATGTCCTTCACAGAAGCCCATATGATGCTGTGTTTTGGCTTTGTGGCTAAGACTGTGCTGATAACGCACTAGTGCTTTGGCTGTTACTGAACTGTGCTTGTGCAGTGTTGAGGTCTTTTCTTTCTCCCACTCTTTACCCTGAACGAGTGAGGCTGGGGGTGGGAAGGAGGTTGGAAGGGATAAAGCCAGGACCCAAATGAACTAAAGAGCTGTCCCATTCCATCCCATATGATGTTGTCCGTCACAATAAAAGCTCAAGGAAAGGAGTGCATGTGTGGTTATGGTTTCTTCCCACATAAGCATTGCTAATACTGAGGTCTAACTTTCCAGGATGTGGCTGAACAGCTGCCTTCCCATAGTGAGAAGTGACTTTTTTTGTTCTTTGCTCAAATGCACATCGTTTGCTTCATTTTATCTTGATCCATGAGTTTTCTTGCCTTCCTTCTCTTTTCTCTCCCTCCTGCAGCAGAGGGAAGTGAGTGAGTTCTCAGTCAGTTCTGGGATCCCCACTGTTCAGCAACAGGGAGCTACAGCAAATAGTCCATCAAAGGGCCACTAAGATGCCTAAGAGGTTGAAGCATCTCTCATATAAGGAAAGGCTGGAAGAGCTGGAAATATTCAGCTTGGAGAAGACCAGGTTCAGTGAGGAATTTTACCAATGTATGTAAATACCTGAAGGAAAGGTGTGAAGAGAGAGCCTGGCTCTTTTCAGTGGTGCCCAAGCACTGTGGACAAGCAGCAATTAGAACAAACTGTAACACACGAGATTCCCTCTGTGCACTAGTAAACACTTTTTAAATGTGAGGCTGACCGAGCATGGTTTGCCCATGAGAGGCTGTAGTCTCCATTCTTAGAGATATTCAAAAACCATCTGGGGAAACTAGTTCTAGGTGGCCTTGCTTGAGCGGGGTGTTTGTACCAGATTTCCTCCATAAGTCTCCTTACGGACAGTCTGTGATTCTGTGAGTGGCTGTGTTGGTGTTTGTCTGGTGGCTGGCTCAACCCACCACACCTGACTTGAATTATTAAATGCACACAGAAAATATAGGAATCAATGAGGGCTGAAAGAAGCTATACATCATCAGGAGTTTCAGAGAAAATTCTGATGTCATAGAACATGAGTCTTTATGAAGTAAGACAGGAGAAAGGACCCTTTCCTTAGCTCCCCAGCTAACCTTACTTGCATATTTGGATTCCTTTTTTTGTGTTTTGTTTTTTTTTTTTTTGTTACAATGAAATATCTTGTTTCAGTGTGACATATTATTTTCTTTTTCTGTTCAGTTGTGTGTATCTTGTCTAATCAATTCCCTGCTGTGAGCAGATCTTCAGGTCTCATCCCCTGCTTACGATTCACAGTTCAGTTTCACAAAATTACTTATTCTAACTAAAATATTTAGTCTTCTTATTTTCTATATGGATGGAATTTAGTATCTTGTGGCATATGAGATCTAACTAGATCTCTGTTCCCTTACAGCCCTGAGCTCGAAGCCATTATTTTCTGGCATTAAATCTCAGAGAAAGATTGGAGAATTGTTTTCAATTTTAAAAAAATTTGTTATAAACATTTAGAATCGATTACAATCAACTGGTTTTGTGACTGTGTATGTTAATAACAGTATTGACACAGATACGAGGCATTACTCTTATGCTGTTACTGCTCTTTGCAAAAAGGATGGGCATAGATGGAGGAGATGGAAATCTCTCTGCTTTCTTGGCAGAAAATTATTGCACTTACATCAGAAATAACTGTTTCCTCATTTTACTCTATTTAGTTCTCTGTTGTAATTGCCCACTTTCCTGATTTTCCTGTCCTCTTGCTCTTATGTGCATAAAGTTAGTTTGGGAAAACCTGTCTCTTCCACTGGGAAATCAGCAGTGGCAAATTAACCACTATTTGGCAACCCTTCACAGATGGTGCCAGCAGAATTTCAGCCTAAGTCAGTAAGAACAAGGCAATTTAAAAACATTAAAAATGCATTGACAGCAAAGAAATAAAAGCAGCTACTAAGGTACAAGCCAGAATAGTTAAAAAGCTTTTGGAAAAAGACAAGGTTCTTCTTTCGTATTAAATACTTATTTTGCACAGAGAACTTTGTTGGTAGTGTATTCTCTACTCAAGGTTCCTTTGGAGAAAGAGAAGTGTAATACTTTTGTCTGATAAAAAACAGGATCAAAATAAACACTAAAACCTACTGAATACATTAGTAATTTTTATTTTATTTATGATGATTTCAGGTCTCTTCTATCACTTAACAGTCTTCCAAAAGCTATTGTTTCACACACACAGACATGAATTTCATTTGCATTTGCCAAGCCATCCATTATACATGAAGAGATATGCTGTGACTGCTATTGGGGAAGGAATTAGAAAGCATGTAAGGCAGTTCTATAAATATTTGTCCTGAACTGGGATCTCATTACAGTGTTTACTGGAGGAAAGTGAAATACTAGGATTTCTGCCCATTGATTCCTTTAGGAATGCATTTACTGATGGACTTAAAAAGTCCTAATTTTTTTAGATTATTATTACTTTAGGGTGGATTTTTGACAGCCCCCATCTTTTTGAAATGATGGAATTCCATCAGCTAAAATTATGCAAATATATGAATATGTACAAGCCAGAAAAATTATTTAGTATCTATAATAAATGTGATAAACTAAGATTTGATGAATCATTTATAAATAAATTTTGCTTACTTGACAACTTAGGTGATTTCAGTGTTTCCAAGTGCAATAATTTTTTAAATGGTTGCTGGCAGGCAATTTATTAGGATGTTTACACAGTATTTAAAATTTCCATATTTAGCTGGGTCATCTGCTATCTTTGATTTGACACATAGAGTGAATAGGTAACAGGATAAAATTGCTCATCTCTAATCTTTTGAGAGGTGTGTCAGTTCCTGGTGAGATATATGAATTTTCTAATTCATAACTCTATGCCCTTAATGGTACCTTAGTGCAATCTGATCGTGCATTGTAAGATAAAATATTCTGTGTGAATAAATCAGAAAAAGATCTCAAATCTTAGGTGTGGGAGGAAACATAACTAACAGATACCATGTCCCACAGTCCTCTTTTGTTCTTGTATTCTGCTGCCAATATTTTTTAGCTTACTCTTTCTGAAGCTGGTTCCTATGTTGATTGAAGAGGATGCTCATACACTTACTTGGCCTTAATTTCACCAAGATAAGCCAATTGGACCCTTTTAGATTTGCCTCTCCATGCCACAGAGCACCATTCTAGGTCTTCTTAACAGCAGTTCCTTATGAGGTTCATCTTTCTTTAGGTATCATGACTGTTTTTTCATAGGATTTTCTCAATAAGCCCCTCCACTACTTTTTAATTTAGGTTACCATCATATTGTAGGCCACAGAAAAGCTAAACTGTCAGAATGAGAGGAAATACTCCTGTCTACCTTTTTCACAGCGTGCACATAGCAATAGGTAATAGTCCCACTGACAAATCAGTTACAGTCATCTTGTAATGTTCCTCTGAAATTTTCTGCTGGCTAACAATGGCTTTGTTGCAGAACTTCATTGAATATATGACCTTTTAATTGTGATACTCGATTTGTATAATTCTAGCATACAAGACATCCAATTTTTTCTGTAGGACATTTTCACCTTCTTTTGTACCAGTTGTACTGCTGCTATGCAATTTTAAGAACACTTCAGAGTCCTTCTACACAATTTTTATTTGATGACTTCATCCAGTTTCCACCAGTACTAAGCAGGATTGCCATTCATCCCTAGCATTAAGGAGCATCCTTTCATGGATATATTGAATTAACTATGGAAAAGCTATATCAAATAGTCAAGCCTAGGACCACCAAATAATGTAAAAATTAATTAATTTTTTTGTGTGTTGAATTTAGTTTAAAGAACCTTCATCTTTTAGCAAAAACTAACCACAGGTCACCAGAAAAAATCTCTTTCTGTTTTTCTAAAACTCCGTTCCATTGCACATCTAAATTTAATCTGTTACTTCACTTCTGAGACTTTGTAAGTTACAAAAAATTACCAAGGACTTTTTTTCTGACGCTCATAACCAAGGTGAAAAAAAATAGCATACAGAAATCAGTTTTACACAATTTATCTAAATCATGATTCTATGATTCTATTACAGGAAGATGTTGGGTTTTTTCCCCAAACCAACATGTTTAGAGAATACTATTGTAGGTGAGTAATAAGAATATTTAAATTCCATTTCATCATGGCAGCAACAGTCTTTTCACTTCACAGGAGAGATTTGATTCTGGTCATCCCAAGCACATGGAAACAATAAGACATGTACCCTAAATAATTACTGTATCCCGATGACTGTATATGCCTATAACCTGCAGATTATGTCACAGCTTGAAATGTCTTCTTTTCTAACTGATAGTGATTATTTTGCTGTTAGTTTAGGACCCCTCAGTGGCCAAGCCAATTCCCTCTCTTCAAGGAGCAAATCCTTGAAGGGTGTCAGAGAAAAAGAAGCTGCCCAGGTCAGAGTACCGATTAAGTTTTCTAACAAGGTGCAAATATCTTTTATGATACAGTCTTAGAATTAGAACACAATATAGTTTTGTATAAAATAATCTTACTTTTGAGATAGTGAATTATTTGAAAGATGTATTAAAACATTGGGAAAGTTTTTGCTCAGAAATGTAACTTCGATATAAAATCATAAAAGAAAAAATATGGAAAATTGAAAAGGACTGCATCCAGAAATACATGTGTTCTGAAACTCTTAACATCACATTTTTATTTGGGGAGAAAAATATGTTAATTTAGCCTAATTCATCCACTTTCTATGGAAAAAATATTGAATTTACAGACGGCCAGTCTACAGGTAGTTACAGAAGGATTAAAACTTCAGAATGGAATTAATAAGAGTTTTTTGGTTTTGTGTGGAAAACCATGTAAAATGGATTTGGACAAGACTATGGATGCTTCAGGAATTCTGTCATCCCTGCTTCAAATCTTAGTTTTATTAGGAGCTTTAAAATTTGTGAATCAGTCATGTCCATCTCAAAAGAAGCTGGGGTATTTTCTCTGTGTAAAAAAAAAGTTGTAGAACCCTGTGAGACATTATATGTGTTATGCTTGAACCTCAGAGTTACTGAATTTGCATAGACTATGATTACCTGAAATAGGAACGAAATTTATTGAAACATATTAGAACTTATTTACACTCCTAAATAATAAAAATTATGAATATCAAATGCACATAGGAAGGCAGTATAAGCATGCCTCTAAGAAAAAATTAGATTATAGGGAAAATTAAATTTCTTTAAAGCACATATTTTACTTAAAATCACTTTATTTTTTATATGAATGTCCTCTACGTTTATCCACAAAAAATAGTTACCATCTATCTTTACCTGAAAGGAAATTAGGATCCATTTTGCTGGTAGTTTTACAGGGGGTGAGCCTTTCATCCTAATTTTCTGTGCAGTGTGATTTTTGGTATCACATCTACAACCAAATTGCACTACAGAGAAAACTAATTTTTTCAGATGTTTGCTTAATAAGATGTACATTTTTTTGTTTCTGAAAATGTTTGTACCTCTCTCCTATTGCCCCCTATAATCACATGCATTGGCCTTGTCATGGTCTAACCCGTAGCAGGCAACCAAGCCCCGCTCAGGTACTTGCTGACTTCCCTACATCAGGAAGGGGGAGGGAATCAGAAGGGTAAAAGTGAGGAAACTCGTGGGTTGAGGGAAAGACAGTTTGATAGAGAAAACAAAAGCCATGCATGAAAACAAGTGCCTGAACCATTTCCCATGGGCAGGCAAATGTTCAGCCATCCCTAGGAAAGCAGGGCTTCATCACGTATAACATAGGCTTGGGAAAGGAAATGCCATGGCTCCAAACATCCTCCCTTCCTTCTCCATCCCCCAGTTTTATATGCTGAGAATGACTATATGGTATGGATTATCCCTTGGGTCTGTTGGGGTCACCTGTCCCAGCTGCGTCCCACTCCAAATTCTTGTGCAACCTCACCCTTCTCTTTGGCGGACTGGGGTGCAGTGAAGAGCAGAAATGGCCTTGATGCTGTGCAAGGACTGCTAAACAGTAATGAAAGCACCACTGTGTTATCCACCCTGTTTTAGCATAAATCCAAAACCCAGCCCGGTATTAGTGACTATGAAGAAAATTAATTCTATCCCAGCCAAAACCAACACAGCCTCCATCTCAGGGCATCTGAAAGCCTGAAGAAAGCTAGATTGAGATGCAAACCAGCTGTAGTAACAGTTATTTTTTTTGTAGATGCTTTTTATGGGAAGCACTGGGCAATTCAGTTGATTGGTTCTGGTTAATATTTATGTCTCCCCCTTCCTTCTGAGGTTGTACCAGAACAGAGTGGGTACAATTAGAAATTAACAAATAGACATAATAAATGCCCACCTGATAAAAAGGAAAGTTTCAGACCTTAAAATTGTAATGAGCAAGACCATCAATTCCTCAAGTACTGTTTGCTTAGCATGAAATCACCAGAGCACAAAACTATTCTGATCTAATTCCAAAGTGCGCTCTGAGTGACTCGTTTTACTTTTGATTAGTCTCAGAAAAATTTCCATAATTATTGGAAATGACATAATTAAGAGCTCCTCCAATATCATTAAGAGTCCTCATGCCTAGATGAAATGAAATTTATTTCCTGGTGAAAGCACTCAAATCCAGATAGTGAAAGGGTCAATGGAAAAGAAAATTAAATCAAAATAACCCCACCCTTTAGAGGTTTGTTTTTTTTCCTTCACTGTGATTCATTGTAAGGCTTTAGAAAGATGCTAAAGTCTTCAAAAAGAACATTAAATCTTCTGTTGACTACACTGAGCTCTTTTTCCCCCTTTTAAAAAGAAAATATATAAAATTCACAATACTTTAGGGAAGACAAAAAAAATAATGGAGTGTCATCCATACGATTACATCACCAGCTAGTATTCATGTATTTTCCTTAAATGAGATGTCTAATGGTGAGTACAATGACTGCATTTAGGATCATTTCAAAGTCTGATCCTTTGACCTCTGAGAATATACAATTCTTTTAAGTATCTCTCCTACTAATCAGAATATGCCCTTATCCTCATTTAATGAAAAGCAAGCCAGTGTTGTAGGGCACTGTCTTTACATCCCTTTCTCTTGAAACTCTTCTGCCACTGAAGCTTAAAACCAAAACCATCAAAACACTCAGTGCAATTTCTCTCCTTCAGTCTAGAAAATCCATGTAGTTTTATGCCTTAATTCCTCATCCTGAACATTTTGACCATTACCCTTTTATTTTGACATGAATATATTTTGTATTCTGTTAAAGATCAATCAAGATTTTCATACAGTGTTTCAACGTGGAAAGTGAATGGAGGCTACATCAGACCACTATGTTTTCATTTAGAATCTCCTTTCTCTTCTCTGTTCAAAGATGGTAAAAATTAACTTTTTCTAATGTGTTACATCCTTCCAGATTAAAAACTTCAAGAACACACTGTGAAATGGAAGAAAATATTAAAAAATTATAATAGATATGCACAGTAGTTTGAGAATATTTCTCTCCACCTTCTCTTCACTTTTCACCTTCTCAGTAGAGCACAAATTACATGTTCTTTTTCTTTGGTTGCAGAAATTTACACTTCAGAAATATATCTGCTTTTTGCGAATGTTGCTGACTTTAGGATCATTTGTTGAAATAAAAGAAAGTTTTCATGCCTTTTCATGTGTTATGGAGTGATCTAGAATACTGTAAATTTTGAAAATCAATAGCTTTCCTTTGTAGTAGCTTTTCCCTCCTAAGTCATACATGAAGATCAACAGGTTTTATCAGGTGTTATGTACAGTTATGAATGGGACAGATTTATGTCAACAGTGATCTAAGTGGTTTGAGTTTGATGCTTTTTTTTTTTTTTTTTAATCTTCAATTACATTTATAGCATTAGTCATCCTTTTGTAGTTTCAGGCAAATGTTACAATGAACTTGGGGGTGTACTTGTCTCTCACATTGCAGCAGAGTTCTGCAAAGGATCTTACCCTTTTTTATGTACTGATAAGTATGCATGTGAGTCGTTCATGCCATTTTGATTCAGTCAGGGACTGAAATTCAAAAGAAAAATCCCAAAAAGCTCACTGAAAGCTGGTGCATCATGTGTGGTCCTGCACCATCACAAGGCCAAGGATGCTCAGCACCCCTTCCATGACGTCTCAGCTCAGATTGCCCCAGTCCTTGGAGATACTGGGAGCAGTTTAAACCACCTAAGTTAAATGCTGAACACAAGAGAGGGCATGTTTTCCCCAGGGTGAGAAAGCTGTGACTCCCGATAAGCAAAACAATTAGTTTCTCATCATGAAGTCATTAGATTGAAGGGGTTTTGATGGATTCTTGTACACACTTAAGCCCAAAAGAGCAAAGCATTTTCATTCCCAATTCTAACGTATGTCAAAAGCATTACATATCACTTCGACCCCTTTTATGTCAGCAAAAATGTTTACCTTCTGTTTTCTTCACTAGCTATACAAATAATGGACATTTTCAACCCCTTTTCTTTTTTCAAAATAAAAATTATGAATATCCAAAGTTTGTTATGGAAGAGTTATGACTTGAAATCATATCTCTAGGTTCATACAATTTTCTATAAAAGAGCTTCCTTTTTTTGTGATTCACCAAAGCTTTTCAGACACAAAAGGCAATATAAAACAATGCTCATTTTTCTCTCTTCCATGGCAACAAAAATGAGACAAGCAGACAAAATAATTAGGAAGAAAACAGTTTGAGGTACCTCTGTTCATAAAAACAGACTGTAGCTAATTTGAATTACCTGAGTTTCTCAAAACTCATGCCACAAATTATCTATTGTCTTCCAGAAGCAATATG
>JAYRBT010000139.1:49092652-49106734 GCA_036023395.1 Myiotriccus ornatus
ACTGTAGCTAATTTGAATTACCTGAGTTTCTCAAAACTCATGCCACAAATTATCTATTGTCTTCCAGAAGCAATATGAATTTACCTGGTGTGAGACACTGGATCAGTATTTTATTACTGAGTCAGAACAAACTCTGTGTTTTGGCAGGGGAGAGGGGTAACCTTGGAATTCACTTGGCCAGGCTGCAGCATGGAGCCCACATGGAGCAGCAGTCAGTGAAAGGGGAGCCTGGTGGCCCCCCTACACCACTGCCCTGGAACTCCTAATGCAGCCTGTGATGGGCTACACCATCCATCACTCCCGCCTGGGATGCACTGAGCGCCCAGTGAGCCAGACATCCCACCTGGCATGGGTGGGTGGCCACAGTGGCCAAAGCACATAAATACAGGAGCACATGGACTCCATCTCACCTTTTTTCCTAGGACCTTCCACTGCCATGTGGCGCCAGGCTTCCATGGGATTCTTTGGTAGTAGCTATTTTTCTCTTAGTATCTTTCCTTAATCTCTTTGCTCTCCCTTTCTTTACTCCTGTTTCTTTACTTCTCTTTCTTTACTTCTGTTTCTTTGCTTAAGCTATTTTGGGTAACTTAAAACCAGTGAGCGGGTTTCTGCTAAGTCATGTGGTTTGGTGTGTGCTGGGTCAGTGCTTTGTGAAATGCTCAATTTGGTTTTATGTTACCCCTCTTAAACCTTTGCCAAAATCCTTATTTCCAATTAAAAGTGTCTTCTGGGAAAACATGTGAACTGTTCTTCTCTTTAGGCTTTCTCAAGGTATTAAAAACCAAAAGCTCTGCAAAAGTTCTGTGGGCGAATTTTTGGAGTCTTGAATATATTTTTATAAGTAAAGTGCATGGGCAAGCACATGGCTTGACCCAGGGTCTTGCACTTGGATTTATATTCTATTGTCTAAAAAATTGTCTGCAGTACTGTTTAAACTAAAGTTGATAATTTTGAATACCAAACAGAGAATACAACCAGAGTTGTATAAATGTGCAATGTTAATACTTTTGAAAATAATGTTTTTGATTATTAGCCTTCAGCTATCTCAATATGCTGCATGACCTCATATATACTTACCTTCCACTTTTAAGAATATCCACATTTTTCCTTCCATTAAGATAGAACAAGCCGTGTTATATTCTCAGTTGGATCTATAAAGTAGTTGCAGAATTAACTATTTTAAGGGGTGATGCGCTGAAAACATAAAAAGATATAATCGAATTGAGTATTGAATCATTATTTCAATTATTAATTTTTGTCTCTAGTTGTAAAAGGATGCCATATATGTGCTTACTATACTGATAGTACATAAAAATATAAAAAAAATTAAAGTTGTTATTGAAATATGAAAATATTTCTATGTTTAAATATTGAATGTTTCATTTTTACCAGTGGAAAACTATTCTTTTTCAAATTTTATCTTTAAATTCAGCCTTGGTCAATCAGTCTATTTTACCTCCTGAAATGGAAAATCAACTAGGACAAGATTTATTCTAAATCAAAGCTGATATTAGAAGTAGTCAGGCATGAGAATCTCATGAAGTTTAACAAGACCAAGTGCAAGGTGCTGTACCTGGGTTGGGGCAACCCCCAGAACCAACACAGGCTCAAGAGAAGCCCCTCTGAGAAGGACTTGGGGGTGCTGGTGCATGAGAGGCTGGACAAGATCCGGAAAATTGCACTTACAGCCCTGAAAGCCAATTGTATCCTGGGCCGCACCAAAAGCAGCATGGCCAGCAGGTTGAGGGAGGTGATTCTGCCCTTCTACTCCTCTCTGGTGAGTAAACACCCGGAGTGCTGCATCCAGCTCTGGGGTCCCCAGCACAAGGAGTTTTGTTTGTGTTTGTTCAGTCTGGAAAAGACAAGGCCTCAGGGCAACTTAATTGCAGCCTTCCAGTGCCTGAAGGGAGCCTTCAAGAGAGAAGAAGAGGGAGTATATAGTGACGGAAGCATATAGTGACAGGACAAGGGGGAATGGTTTCAGACTGAGAGCAGTTTTAGATAAGATATTAGGAAGAAATTCTTTACTGTAATGGTAGTGAGGCACGGGAACAGGGTGCCCAGAGAAGTTGTGGATGCGACATCCCTAGAAGTGTTTAAGGCCAGGTTGAATGGAGCTCTGAGCAACCTGGTCTAGTGCAAGGTGTCTCTGGCCTAGGCAGGGGAGCTGGAACTTCCAAGGATAACTGATCCAGATGTCATATCTTTCCATAATTATTTTCACCTGGCTTAAGGTTTCTGTCAGAGCTCAGTTGTTTCTTTAGTTGGATCCCATTTCCCTGCAGGAACTCTGTGTTCCTCTCTTCTCTATAGTACTGCTCATAAGAGTGAAATGAGAAGACATGGAATTGTTCAGGTTTTCTGAACAGTATTAAGATACATCTTTATTTTTCATATAGCTGAGCTGCTTGCCTCACTGGTGTGAGATATTTGTATCCTGTCCTCCCTCTCTTCCTAACTGAAGTTGCATTTGGAGGGGAAAAATAATGTGTCCAAAAG
This sequence comes from Myiotriccus ornatus, assembly GCA_036023395.1. Taxonomy (NCBI): domain Eukaryota; kingdom Metazoa; phylum Chordata; class Aves; order Passeriformes; family Tyrannidae; genus Myiotriccus; species Myiotriccus ornatus. Next base: position 49,095,152 of record JAYRBT010000139.1, read on the forward strand.
TCATAGCCCTCCTCCATGCTTCCCCAACTCACCTCATTACACCAGTTAGGTGAGAAAGCGAAAATTATTTCTTAGACTTAATGGAAATTAATGAATTATTCCCAGATGACTTCCAAAAGTGATTGATACACTTGACCTACTAGATAGAATTTATCTGGGAGACAAGCCTTTACCTAGAGGAACAGCCATGTGGAGTCGTACCTGGAATTATTTACCTGAGCCCTAGCAGGATACTTAGGATCTCAGGAGCTGTCATGTGCCATAAAAAGACCTTCTACCTTTTTTGCCATTTGTCCAAAACAAGGAATCTAACTTGTATTGTTTTTTTCTGGTTGCATCCCAATGTAAAAAATTGTAAACTTGTGGCAATAATCTGTATTTCAATAATTTTTTCAAATTTACTGCAATGATATTTTCCACTAGCCAAGGTTTTATATGATTTTCTATTTTCCCTGTATTTCCCTCATTTCTCTTGTACAGATCTTACTTTTTCATCACCTCCTTAATGCTAAACTTCCCTGAGCCTGAGGCTGAAATACTTATTTAAGCAATACCACCTATTCAGGCTACACTGGTTGGTTGTTCAAGGACCATACTTGAAAGCAGGCATTTTATATTCACCAGATCTACCACAGCTGTTCTATCAGGTCGGTCCTGCAAAGCTCCCCATCCTGCCACTGTGGTCCAGGGAAATAGACTCTCTAGATGTCACAAATTAAGCTCAAGGCTTACTCTTGCACTTCATAGGAACGTTGTAAGGATTAATCAGTTAGTGTTTAGAAAGTGCTTCATAAAAGTAAAGTATTAAATATTATTGTCACATTAAAGACAAGCTGGAGCTCCTTGGACTGAGTTACTGTATTATATGGGCTCTTTGTGCAGATAATTATACATTATAAGATACTCATACTTGTATCCGTAATTCATGTTACTCTATCCACATTATGCATGTCTTCTATAAACCTCCAGCTGTTATGTGATCCATTAAAGGTATGTGTTCAGAACAGTTTCAAACCAGTCTAATGCTTGAAAAATATCTAGCCACAGAATTGGGATGTCTTTATAAGACTTCAACTGTGGCTGTATGAGTACCACCACCCATAATTTGTCAGATCATTTCCTAAAGAATGGGAGCTATTTCCTTACAGGTTTTTTGTGACAGGTATTCAGAGATACCAATAGCTTAGGTTGAATATCATAAAAATACTGGCAGAACATGTGCAAGATTTTTTTATTATTATTATTGGTTGGTTGTTTTTTGGCTTTAGGTTTGGTTTGGTTTTGGTTGTGGTTTTTTTTTTCAATTTTTGAGTGTCTCATTGCTTTCTCTGTTCCATTTAGAAGTAGGGTTTTTTTATTCTTTAATCTTTAAACAGTCAACTTTTCACGACACAACACTGCAGTTGTTTCAAGGAGTCTGCAGATGAAGGAGAATGAGAAAATTTGAATGAGCTCTTAGAATAAATTTTTTCTTTCAGTTTTTGTTTGCAGTATGTATTTACAGGTTTTCAAATATGGCAAATGTCGACTTGAAATCAGCATTTTTTTTTAACGAGTTTAATAATTTTTAATCATGTTTACAAAGGATCAGGCTAGTGAGATTTTTAAAAACATCTGTTGTTTTAAGCACAATGTCATAAGCTACCTTGAATTAATAATTTATTCAACCAGCAGGTACATATTTCACCATCTTTGCTCAGGAGTTAAAACTATCATAGGGAATACAATTCACACCATGAAAATCTTATTTTCTTCCTTGCAAACTGTGTGTTTATAATTACAGGTATTACTTTGGCACACTGCAGATCCTAAAACAGTATGTGATAGGAAGTATATAATTATCTGACATTTTACAGAATGTAGAAAGTGTATTTATTTGTTTTCATTTCGTTCCTACAATGTTTAAATGATTTCAGCAAGTAGTGGAAGCCAACACTATAGAACTGTAAACTTTGGGCTTACTCCTGTACTTCCTGCCTTGCTCATAAGAGAAGCAAATATCAATCTCAGCTGGTAGGCAAGAGAGACCAGACTGCAAGGAAAGATCCTCAGCATACCTGAATAATTGGAACACCTGGGAAAGGGACAACAAGCTGTCCATGAGCCAGCGATGTGCCCTCGTGGCCAAAGAGGAATGGAATCCTGGGTGCATTAGGAAGAACATTGCCAGCAGGTCGAGGGAGGTGATCCTGCCTCTCTACTCAGCCCTAGTGAGGCCACATCTGGACTGCTGTGTCCTGTTCTGGGCTCCTCAGGACAGGAGAGACATGGAGCTCATGCAGTGGGTCCAGTGGGAGGGTAACAAAGATGATAAGGGGGCTGGAGCAGCTTTATGAGGAAAAGCTAAGGGAGCTGGACCTGCTCAGCCTCTAGAAGAGAAGTCAGAGAAGGGATCTTACTAATGTGTATATGTTAGAAAGGAGGGTGTCAAGAGGATAGAGCCAGACTCTTCTTGGTGGTGCCAAGCAATAGGACAAGAGGCAATAGGCAGAAACTGATGCACAGGAAGTTCCACTTGAATATGAGAAAGAACTTTACTGTGCAGTGACCAAGCACTGGAACATCTTGCCCAGAATGTTTGTGTTTTCCTCACTAGAGATACTTAAGAACCATCTGGATGCAAACCTGTGCAATGTCTCTAGGATGGCCTTGCTTGAGCAGGGAGGTTGGACCAGATGACACACTGTAGTCCCTCCAACATTAACCATTCTGCAATTCTGTGATACATTGAACGGACATTTCCAGAGATAAACCTGATTTTCGGAAGTAAGAACAACTTACAGAAACACGGATATTTGGTATTTGACCATCACATTAAGATCACAGGGGAAAATCACGCAGATAATCTGAAAAATGCCTAGCTCTGAACACAATTTAGCTGAAGTCCAGGCTGCCTGAGGAGCAAAAGTTATTAGAGCTGAGCCACAGTAGTTTTATTCTTAATTTCCAAATTTTTTGTCATTCTACATAGGAAATTATATGTAGGTTTTCTGCAGTCTTTACAAGCATGAAAGTGTAAAATTCTAATTGTAATCTTTTCTGTCCATCCATTTATTTTGACAGTCAATGATTAAAAAAAAAAAAAAATTGTTTCTTGTCAAGAAACAGCAGTGAGAAACAGCTGCAGAAGACTTTTTAGAAGTCAATGTATGTTAAAATGCACTAAAATTACAATACATGGGTAGATCCTCAAAATATTTAAATTTTCTCAACTTTTATGGAAAAATTTAGAGCAGAACAATTGCTACTATGTTTTCAGAGTGTTAAATGGATCAATACTGCAATGGATCTATAAGGGAACAATGGATTTATAAGGAAATTTTACAAATTACTTGGTGCCTTAAATTTGCTTCATTGAAAGTCATAGAACTTATATATGCCCTTTGCTGGAAGGAAATATAATTTAATGCTGAATTCTTCATTAGGAATCCTCCTTTTTATTCTAGAGTAATTAAAAATAGAACAAAAAGGAACCTTCCAAGTTTTAGCATGTATGGTATTTCCCTGAGCCTGCAGCATGAGGTAGGGGGAGGCAGAAGGAGTCTCATATTCCTACCACCACTTTACCATGAACACATGAAGGCTTACAGTAACTGGAGAACTGGATTCATTTCAGGAAGCAAGGACTATCAAAACAAGTATAAATATACCTTTTTTGCCACCAAGAAGGAACATCTTAGTTTTTAGTTTACTGTTGTTTTAATTGTAGGCAGGCAGGAGTGAGCCAAGAGCAGAACATGTTTTGGGAGCATGCTTTGCTTATTCATCATGAATAACAGCTTTCTAAATGATGGTGAATAAGCAAAATTTTCCAAAAGTCTGCTACTTTTTCCTTGAGATATGGAAAGAAGAGGGCTTTCTTCCTTTAACAATTTTAATTCTGAATCCAAAATACTTTAAAAAGAAGAATTTCAGCTATACCCATCTTACTCTGATTTCTTTTGAATGTCAGTCAGAAACAATCTTTCCTGGATGAAAGACTGAGTACATCATAGAAGATGGAGTTTGATTCTTATATGAGCTTGATGAAAAAAATACTTAAATATACCTAATCAACATAAGCAGAGGAGATTTTTTGGGGGGGAAAAAAATCCAGAACCAGGAAAGAATAATAATGTATGCTGAACGAAAGAGATGTTAATTTGTGTTCTCGTCACAGATCCCGGAAGCTGCAGAGAAAATGGAATTAGAACTGCCCTTCTGAATACCTTGGGATTTTTCCAAATAATGACATGTTGAAAAAATTGATTTCGGCTTTTTTGTTTAGAAGATAAGATAAAATGTCTCATTAAAAATGTTGACAGGTGTCTACGATGCATTTCCTTTTCCCTGACCTCTGTTCTTTTGAAATACTGTTCCCAAATATGACTATTAGGAAGATATATTTTTCTCATCAGATCATTAACAGCAATATAGAATAGCTCCTCTTTATTATTATCAAAGATATATTCACTGAACTTTTCACACTGTTAATTTGTATTTCACAAAAAATGACTTCAAGAAGTATCAATGGTTTGTTTGATCAACACTTCACCCCCCAAAAATTTATTCACTCCTTCTCTTTGCTCAGTTTATCAAGAAGATATCTTACAAGTTCCTACAATAAGCATCAATTAACATCCAGCATCAGTACACTCTTAAAACCATGAACATAATTTATTTGGTAGCTTCTCTAAATGGGAGTAATAAAATCTAATGAACAAAAGTTCAAGTAATATCAGAAGATGCTTCATCAGCATTTTCTGATTATCTACCATAACCTCTAGATGAATAGCCATGATTAGCACCTCTAAGATCACTTACTATAGAAACAGTCCAGATCCATATTAATATTACTCACTGCTATTAACATGGAGAAAGATAAGATAAAATCCATCAAGATAATGTTGCTTCTTACAGTTTGCACAGGAGTGATTAATAAAAGTCTGACAAAGGTTTTACAGGGTGGTACTAGGCTACTACTAAGGACAGATGTATTCTCTTACAATTCTGCCCCTGTAATTCTGCACTGGTTGTAATGACTAACCACTGAATGGTATAGTGTGGGTTTTGTGTGTAGAAGGGACACTATACACAGAGAAGTATTATTTGCTAGGCTGTTACTGTTACACTGTTACAAGGAAAATCTATACATAACAAGCAAAATTCAAGAATAACTACACTCTTTCAGGCAACACTGTTGTACCTCGCTGCTGGGAGCTGTGTTTCCACTCAGCCACTTCCCGTAGTCTTACAGGGTTTTTTTTCTGATACCAAGTATCTAGGATGTTTTCTCAGATAACTGTTGTTTGGTTTACCATAGCTTTAGCGTGGCAAGCTCAAAGCAAAAGCCAAGCTCTGTTCCTGGCCTTCATTTTGAGAGTTGGTCTAAAAAGGGATACAAACATTTTGAGGTGTAGAACATTTTCCTGAAAATTACCAAACCTTATCTCCTTTTCCCCAGAGAAAGAATAGTCAGGGACTCTTCAGGAGTAATACTGACAGCACAGTACTACAGTTGCTTAATGAGAAAGGGCTCCAGAACTGCTGTTGGAGACAAGCACCACTCTGAGGCCAGCTAGTAAAGATTAAAATACTTGGCACAAGTACTGTTGCAGAACAATTTTTCTTTCCTGCTATACAGCAGAAAATGAAGTAATCAAGTCTGTAAGGGGTGAAGACATGAAGTCTGTATTAGTAGGTACTTAATCTGCTGGCATGGAAGAATGGGTGAAAGCAGCCTCTAGGCAGATTTTTTTCTTATACATTTCAAGAACAAATGAGATAGTGAAAGAGAATATAAGAGGATAAAACCAAAGAGATACAAGCAAAGAAGAAAGGTGGATTTCAGGTAGATAATTTGCATAAGGCAAGATGACAGGTACTAAACCAGAAGAGTAACTAAAATACCTGAAGACCAAAGGAGTGTAAGAAGTGTTGGCATAAAGCCCTCATACTTTGTAGTACAAATCTGTCACTGAGAGGAAATTGAACGTGGGTAAGTGCTGTAAAAAGGGATGGGAATAAGCATGGTCATGTTCTCTTGCTTCTCGTATGATTTATGATAAATAATAATTCATATGTGCAACAATCTTCATTTGAACAATGACCAATCTTTTATTTATAACAAGACTTAGAATATTTTCAACACCCAGAAAATAAGGAGAAAGGGTCTAATAGATGTATGTATGATGTACATATATTTTGCACAGACTAAGCCCCAGTATTCAAAATTCAAAAGAGTTTATTTCCCAAGCCAAAATTTTACGTGGTAAATCTTTCTTTTTACAGAACAGCAAGGAAGGAGAGAGTAAGAGGGGGAAAAGTATGCTCTGGCCAGTAATTTTTTTCTCATTTCTTTCTAAAATTGATACAGTTGAAGCTGCTGTTTTGAAACCATGACAATGAAAGTAAATGCTTTGTATGGATTCAATTCCAAAAGTTTTTCGTAAGAGTTGCAGGTGGGGTACTGTAATCCAGCTTTTGGGACATCGAGCTTTTTATCTGGAGACATAGAACACAGAAACAACACAAAAATGTGGAAAATAACACCTAATTATGAGGACCCTGAGGTAGCAATGGGTAGTTATAGGAAGTCCTCAGATAAAACTCTCACAGACAATAACATCGTCTGTAGAACTTAAGCTTGATAATAGCAACCAGTCAGGCAATTGACATAATCTTCTCATTATGAATAAATACTGGTGTGGTTATAACATAAACAGAACTTTTTATGGAAGTCACAGTCTTAAAACGAATAGATAATGTGCTCCAGAGGTAATATCATATAAGCCATTGTGATTTGGAGAAAACAATAATTATATACTTAACCAAGATCCTTAAGTGTCATGTTTAGAGGTACAACCTATAGAACAATGATTGAATGTTTACTGCAATCAACGAAGAGACTTAGATTAGTCTCAAAAGACTTTGAGTTAGGTAAATCAAAAACACACTTTCTCTGGGAAGATAAGAACTGCAGCTGATCCCAGTGGTGAAACATCTCATAGCTATAAGCTTGAACCTGAGTTTGGTGTCAGACATTATTTTCAGCAACCTTGGGACTTTAGGAAATTTTCTTCAGAACTGTAGCCCTGACTACTATCTTCAAGACAGAAAGACAAAGTGACTCAGAGGTGACATGGGAATTATTATTTCTTTTAAATCACGTGAGAAGCAAGAGAACATGAAAATGCTTCTTCCCATCCCTTTTTATATATAGCACTTACCCATGTTCAGTTTCCTCTCAGTGACAGATCTTTATTTCCAGCAGCTGGGGCAATACAACCTCACACGACCTACAAGTTCCTGTTAAAATCCTGACACTGTATTGGAAATACTGCAGGATTTATGTGGCCAAGAAGTACTTGAAAGAACAAGATCTGGTGACCCCTCAGTGAAGGCACTTACTGGAAAGAAGGTATTCATTTCTGGTCCATACTTCTAGGACTGTTTATGTATTTAGCATGAAATATTCATTAGATAAAATACATGATATTGTTCCATGATTTTGTCCAACCTACTATTAAAATTCATCCTAATATAAAGCTATGTAGATTCATGCTGCATACATAAAGCTGAATTTATTGTTTTTGTAAATCTAACATGCTTTTGAATGTTAATCATGGTTGAGAGTTTTGCCTAAAAAACCCCTTCCTTCAGATAACAGTAGTGTATCTTGATGCACAAAACCTCTACAGATTTGCTCAAAGAAGCAGGGAAGTGTGAAAATTTATCCCCAACAATTTTCTAAAAACTATTTTTGTCAGAAGTGTTTTGAATTCCAAATTTCAGCCAGCTTCTAATGGGCAGAATAGTAAGGCTGGTGAGGCTCCCAGCAACCACTTAGACAAGAGATTGCGAATTCCCTTCCCTGGGTCTGAGCTCCAAAAATATATCAAAACACAAACCAAGTAGCTAGGGCATGATTATAATTTTAAAATGTTCCATATTCAAACCCCTTGCTTTATTTGAATGCATAGTACGGATGAGCTGTTCAGAACAGTAGACCTCTTGTAAGGCAATGTTTATATCAGAAAACAACTAGCTTTAAGGAGAGGTTAGTATGAATACTCTCTCCTATTACCCCTTTGAGCATTCTCAAACTCCACAGAGGGAATTTGGCAGTAAGTAACAGGAACCTTTAGGAGCTTTGCTTCCTTGTCAGGTAGCGTAGAAATATTATTGTCAAAGCATCATTCAATGTATTAAAATTAGCAATAAATTTTAAGATGCCTAAGACATATCAAAATTGTAAGTTAGACACCAACCAACAAAATTCATACAGCCAGAGCAAAGTGACAGCAGAAGGATGTTTTTTGTCATGCTTTGTCAAGCAACAGACCTCGTAAAAAAATATAGATTGCTCTGTGTCTAGTACAAATGTAGATGCTTCCCTCGGGGGCCTTGTCCCCATTCAAGCTCTTGTGTCATAGAGAAAGACATGAATCTTTCTACTGATAGTGGTAATACCTTGTCAGAAACACAAGTAAAACTTGATCTTTCTTTACCAAGTAAAGCACATGGCCACTGGAAAATGCACACCCACACACACACCCACACACAAAAGTGTTTTCTTATGGAGCATGCTCCTGACACTAGTTTGGATGTGGAGAGAGACGGCAGATCTGTTAGTTCCAAAATGAAACATAATTTCAGTACAGTCAAAGACAAACATGCAGCTTAAGGCAGATTAAGGTCTCCTTATTTTCAATAAAGATGTAAGAATTACAATTGCATACGCAATCAATGTTGAACCTCAGAAAGAAGCTGAGGCTGTGGGATACTTAAGATAGATTAATTTAAAACAATAAATTCTATGAATGTACAATCAAAATGTACTATCAAAATAGAGAATGAAACTTAGAGAGCAGGGACTTCAGAAAGTGACCCTGATTTTCAGTAAAACCAAGTAATTCTTTAAATAGACTGTAAAATGTATTTAACAGTATTGGACTGACTACTTTACAGTTCAAAGAATACAGCCAGTGGAAAAGTTACAGGTGAATGAAGACATACCTCTTCTAACCAATAACACATGAGAGAAATCCAAATAAAATATATTAAAGTAGGAATAGGTTATTCTTCAGTTTGTTTGCTACTAGACAGCACATTGTGTGTTAGAGATCCTCTATTCTGTGATATTCTGATTCATTCTATAATCTTACACACTTTATTCAAATACTTTTCATAGTTATTTCACATTTAATATAATGATTTGAAGACTGGAGACAAATGCCAAAGGGGAACACAGAAAACCATTTTTTTCAGAGCCGTGAACATGAGGTTGTTTGTATTATTGTAATGCAAGAAGAGAGAAGATACAACACTGATTTTTAAAACCATGTGCAAACAGCCAAGCTCAGACAAGCTCTGTGCAGCTTTACTGCAGCTCAGACAATAATTTTGCCTGGGAAGCAACAATGTTTGGGAAATGAATAAGGACAATCAAGGTCATTCAGCTTTAATTAAACTGCAATTGTGAAGAAGGTTTCAAAGTTACAGTTATTGTAACATACAGGAAAGTTAAAGGCTTAACTGAAGACTAAAGAATTTAGACTTCACTGGAAAGTACTTGAAATATTTTTGTGCAAATGAACAGATTGAATAGTCTGTGGAACACAGTATGTGTAAATACATATTCACAATTCACATGATACCAGCAGATTTGACTTACCTATTTTGCTCTGAAAGGATGTTTTAACTTCAATGCACAAGCACAACATGAAAAATCTGTTATTAACACTTTAAGTGAAAATTTATGTATTAAAATGTTTTCAAGGGACTTATATGGATCTTGATTCTGATATCACATCTTCATGAACTGTAGCTGTGAGATGCACTCAGAAACAAATAGTAGGAGAATATTTGGTAAATATGGGTGCATTCTTAAATTCCTTTGTCGCAATTGAGGTATTCAATTTTGATGTTAAGACCTGAAAGGAAAAAAATCAGATTACAATTCTTTATTGTCAAAATCTATCTTCTGACTTCATCACTGCAAGAATACTGTTCCAGGATCTGACTCCTTTTTCTCATTAAGTACTGCCTTTTCCACAAAAATTAGCATGACCACACTTAATTGGCATTACTTAAGCTAGCAAGATGTCACTTTTTTGACAGTGGATACCACTGTTCCCATTACTACAGTAATATTGTCATATCTCAAGAGCCTTGAGCTCTGCTTCAGAAGTAATCATCACTTTCAGATTTTCCCTGTGCATAGTTTGATTTATTGCTACATTACCAATGCAGATAGCTAAGTGGATGAAGAAGAACTGGGACTAAGGCCTTTCCCTCTGCTCAGCTTCAGGAGCAGCCCTTGCCCATCAGCCAAAGAGACACTGTTGGAGGCATCATTTCCCAGGCAAAATGAATGGCCACAGACCCCAGCAAGACATAAGGAATACTGGGAGAGGTGAATCCGTAGAGTCCCTGGTAAGAGGTCAAGTAAGCAGAGGGTGTCTCCACTCAGTGCTATGATAAAGCAAGATTTTCTGCTCATTGCTGTTCCTGATGTCCACTCCTGAGGTTTCATGTTTAAAACTGAAATAAATAAGCTCCTTCCATGATGTGTTCATACCATTGCATGTGATGCACTGATGCTCATTTTGCAATTTTTATTCAACAAGACATGCTGGACACTCCATCCTATAAAATCTCTATCCCAGAAATATTGGAAATTACTCTGTGTATCATAGTCTCCTTTCATCTACACAAAGATGCTGTCTCTGCTTTTCCACAGGACCCCAAAACTATCAAATAACTGCTTCCTTGGAGTTTATTTTCTTGTCCTGTGAAAGAAAACAATAAGGCTTTTTTCCAGCTCCGTGTGAAAAGAATGCCTTCATTTTTGCTCTGCTCTTAAAAGTCAGACTCATTTTCAGCTCTTTCTGGGTGTCTGGAATTAACTCTTTCCTCAAAGGCTGTATCACATTATTTTGAGTTATGTGCTGTGCAGTAATCATCTTTTTCCCTGTACCTTGTTTTTGGCAGAGATTAAACACACCTTTTGAAGCTTATTCTTCTGAAAAAAACAAGATGCCACTAAGTGACATGAAATTACTCAGTTAATTTGAAAGTATTATAATAGAGAAACCTGCAATAGTGGTATGTTTGGGGTCACTTTTACAATCAGTGGTGGCATCAGATGTACAGAACAATTATTGCAAAACCTATCTAAAATAACTTTGTTGAGTAACTGCAGGCTTCGGAACATAGTGCTCACTGTGATATTACAGATATTGAATGCATAAAGCGGAATGTATAAAGATTGAATATATAAAAATATGAATGTATTAAATCATGTAGACAATATACTACTTCTGTAAATTCAGAGCCTTTTTGCAACCTATTTAAACGGTGATACACAGAAAATTTATTCACTGTAATTCAAAGTTAGGGCAGAGGGAAAAAAGAAACTGAATAGTTGCAATTCTAAAATAAGTGAGGTAAAAGTCTTTATAAATGTTGCACTAAACACACTTATTTTTATGTTCAAGTGACTAGCATGACAGAGAAATAAAGAACTAAAGTCTGTTTCAAATGCACAAATAATGCAAAAGTATTTCCATGTCACAGAAGTTACCAATGTTTACTTTTATT
>JAYRBT010000139.1:49106834-49145535 GCA_036023395.1 Myiotriccus ornatus
ACTAAAGTCTGTTTCAAATGCACAAATAATGCAAAAGTATTTCCATGTCACAGAAGTTACCAATGTTTACTTTTATTGCCGATAGAAGGTTTTCCCTCTGGGTAAGATTCTGTGTCAGACTGTGGGGAAAAAATTGTATCTGCTTTTTTACTGTTATTATTCTCTCTCATATTGTTTGTAGCACTCTTTTGTGAGAGTACCTCACTGCTGCGTTTCCACATCTGAGCAAGCTTTTACTGCTGTTTAACTTTTTCAGAGAGGTACGAAGTTAGACTCTGACTTGCTAGCACAAGCATGCCATTCCAAGACAGGTGTTTTAATAAACAGCTACAAACTGCAAATTTATGTGACACTACAACCACCATTTGCAGCTGAGATTAAAATTGTGTTTGGGGCAACTTCTACAATACAGCCACCATATGCTGTACAGGTGACTAGCACATCACAATATATGGCTGTGATCAACAGCTTGGAATGTTTATATGACCTATACTTCCCCATATAACTATCTCTGACAACACACTTCAGTTTTTGAGGTAAGGTCACGTCTACCTCAGAAATCTTTGTTACAGAAGGTATTCCCTCCCTCCCTCCACGATGGAAATTGAACTCCAAGAATTTTCTCATAATTTCTAATTCAGTTGGTCAGTAAGAAGTATTGTGCCTTATGACACTTTAAGTACTGTACTCATCCCTTTCTATTGCTCGTGAAAGCATCCAGCTAAGTTAGGGATTAATCTCAGCCTAAAAAACATAGAGTCTGGCCTCTGTCTTGCTCCACAGGTAATTTCTTTTAGATGTTTGGAATAAGATGTGTAATCTTGATGACCTGGGAGTCAATCCTCTGTTGATGCCTTCCCTGGGTTGCTCGCTGTTGCTTGGTCTTCCTAAGATGCTCACAGGATTCAGACACTACTCAGAGCTTAGGAAGCAGAAGGAAAGGAAAGAAAACCCAGCCCAGTGATCATGGTTTTGTAGTCTTTACTGTCAGGTGGTGGCAGTTCATGCTGCAGTCTCTGTCGTGATATAGAAATCCATTATATATGATCATGCTGAATTTGTGCTGTTACCTAGTTATGAAGGTCTCTTGCAAGGTTGTACCCTAATAGGGCAAAATCATCAAACTGTCCCATTCACAAATAAATTGGTGTTGTTTCCTGCAATTAATGTAGGTTCAGAGCAACAAAATCAAGTTTTCTTCTATGTTTGTCTTACAATGGCCATTCCTATGATGAAATAAAACTGCTTGACTGAGGGTTTTTAAGTAGTGAGTGCTCCATGGGAGGGGCAGGGTTAGTGCCATGAGCAGGAGCATGTGGCAAGGCTTCTTCTCTTTCATTCATTACCCAGTGGAGTTGTTCATAGTCTAGAGAACAGCTCTAACACTGTGGGAAGAACTGAAGAAAAGTGAAGTTTGAGTGAAAGTGAGTGACAAAGGAGGAACTAAAGGAGCTTAGAGGGCTATAGTCAAGAGAAGAGGTCTTGCTCTCCCTCTTTGCAGTTCCCTCAGCATCTTGGCACAACTCATCTAAGTGAGAGACTATATACCTCTAAAGTCTGCAGTGGAAGACATGGTCTTTGTTTCACTACTTCTACCATTGGTTTTCCCTTCCCCCTTGCACTTCCCCCTGGTTTTCCTCTTGACCCCACACTTCCTCTCAGGACTCTCATGCTTTCTCTCATGTTCCTGCCTTAAAGCACTTGCTCAGCCCCTGCGCAGCCACCCTTCAGCACTCCCTGTCCAGGCCCTCATATCCAGCCTGGTTTCAGTATCCAGGCAGCTCTGCTGAATAAATTTGTCACACAGCAGGTAAAATCTCACTTCAACAGTGTTATTGGATATATATTACTTTCTAAGAAACTCTTCCCATCATCTCCATCACAGACTGTCCAAAACTCTCATCACAACTTCAAATAATTGTGTATGGATATGATGTGTGGTTTAACTCTTTCCACTCTTCTTTGCCATTAGCCAAGTATTTGCTTGAATATTGCATAAGGAAATGGTATAGATACAATCAATGACAGCACCTTGTAAGAAGGAAAACCCCATGGACTAATCACTTCTGCCTGATTTGCACATCAATATTTTCTGAAAATATGGAACTTATCAAAGCTTAGGAAACTTTTTTTTTTTAATAATAGGTCAGTATAAAATATGTAATTTTGAGCCCCCTAAAATTATCTGTTACCTAAATCACAAGAACTTTCAACTCAAAGCAAGGATGAACTTCTTTATATTGAGGGTGGCACAGCACTGGAACAGGCTGCTCAGGGCAGCCTGTTTTTCAGCCTTTCACTCTCCCTGCCTGGAGTCATTCCCAGCCCACCTGCTTTCCTGTGTCACCTGCTCTAGGTGACCCTGACTCGGCAGGTGATTGGACTAGATGATCTCCAGAGGTCCCTTCCAACTCTTACAAATCTGTGATTCTGCAATTTGGGTAATCTTTAAAATGTTTTGATAACTTTGGAGTTTGATTACCATTACTTCTTACCTTACATTTGCACTGACATGACTTTGTTCACTATTGAAACAATATATAATTAATAAATTAAAAAATAACTGTTGATGTTTAGTTGTGGCTGATAGTGGTACTGATGTTTTATAGGAATAAGTGAAATACAGTATGTATTCTACAGAAATATTTTAAACACATAAACCTACAAAATATTCTTGCAAAGCAGAGCTGTAAAGTAAATGATAACATTCTTGCAACAAATCTTCTTAGGCTATCACAAGTTTTGTTGCAGACTTTAGGAGCTTCATAAAAGTTTAAGGGAACATATTGTATGAATTCTCTAGACACATAAAATACTTTTTCTCACGAATTGATTTGAAGAAAACAATACCTCTGTCTCAGATGCAAGTCTTGAAATGAGAATCCATTTTCCGGTGTGATCTCAACATGGCTTTACCAGTTGCTCTGTATCATTGAAAAATTTGACACAAATTAAAGAAAAAATTATTTCCTGTTGTTTAGCAAGCTACAGAGATCATTAAGCAACAGTTAATGGACCTTTCCATAAACATCTAAGTGGTTCATATTAGTGAAACTGCGGTTGTGTGCCCTTGGAAGTGGTAAGCTGCACAGTCAGGGTGGTGTGAGGTGGGTGTCAATTGAGTCAGTTAGTGGAATGAGAGAGAAATATTCTCTGGATAAAACCAGTGTACAGGGAGAAGAAAAGCAATCAGATGTTTGGGGAAGAGGTTGGTCCAATAGCAGAGCACGGAAGGCCATTGTTTGAGCTTGTTCCTTCAAAAGACTGCAGAAGTGAGAACTGAGACTGCTCTTCCAAGTGGGAAGCTGACTGGATAACAGAGATGAAAGAACTGACTTCACTAAGAGCAAAAGAGACTCTGCAGGGAAATAAAAGGTGTCTCCTAGTGAAGGAGAGAGTGCCAAAAGTGGCAGTTGAAAGGGAAGGACTTCACAGAGGTGACCAGCAGGAAAGGAAGACTCAGTGACAATAGCATGATGGTGGGGGCAGAAACTGTATAGGGGATGTGAGGAATCAAGGAAAATTAGATGCCAGAGACTGGGGGAGCAGAGTAAAAAAGAGCTGCAGAGTTTGAAAGCTGAGAAGTAAAGAGGAAAAAAAGAACTGAATACAGAGTGTTATCAAAGACTTTGCCATCCACTAAAATCCTATGTAGCTCAGACAAGCCAGTAACAAAACTCGAGATGTTTGAGTAATTTTGTATATGTATTATCCACAAGTTAAAACTGGTTTTATTGAAAGTTTGTAATTGTTGTTTATTAAAACAGTAGTAATGCTTTTAGACCTCAAATTTAAAGGCACTTTCTTTTCTCCTTGGGCAAAAAGAATACACAAAAGATCTGCACAATGCAGTGCATGGAGAGCTATTTTCAATCCTGTAGAGGAAGCCTAATCCAAATAAAATCAAAAGAAAGGACAGACCACACCCTTCCTGTAGTAAGCATCAAGCACTCAGCTAGCTTCTTGTATAATTATTTCAGTGAGACATAATTGCCTTGCCCAGCACAATGCAAGAGTCCCTGTGGATGCCCAGGGGCTTATAGCAGCGTTGAACCCAATGGCATCTTCCACAAGAGCAGGTAGCAGGGACTGACTGCAGTTCACAGGGACTTCACCAGTCCCTGGAGTATGTCACCATCCACAGGGAACTCCAGCTTGAAGGATGAAGACTAAGATCGGAAGGTCAGTACAGATGGCAGAGGGATTATGATGTTCCAAAGAGTTAGAAAGTTTGTATAGATGAAAAGATGAAAAGAGGATGTGAAAAAAAACAAAACCTGCTCTCCAGTTTCTCAGTGCTTTGTTTTTCTTTCAATCTCAGCTAAAAGCCAGGTTTTTCCCTCTCATTTTTTTCTGTGTGTCAAATTCCTTTAGTTTTTCAGCTTTTTAAGGCATATAATATACTTACATTTTAATGTATATATATCATACAGAACTTTAGAATAAAAATATTTTGTTCAATGTACTATGTGTTTTTAGATAATAGCAAATTTTCCAGTTCTTTCCACTTTTTCTGACAGCTTGTGTTCACAACTGAGATGACACAAAGAAACGAGGTTTATGCTGAGCTGACTTTATGAAGTTGATGTATTGCTCCAGGATGTGTTACTATTACTGTGCAACTGATTTCTTCCTGTTATAATACAACTACAGTTAGACCTACCTAGGAAACTTGTATGCACATAATTTATGCAGCTGCTTGCAATGAGTACATACACGTTGACCGGCATCTTCAGTGACCTTGAACATAAAGCCAGATTCTCCAAAACTCTTCAAAAATATCTAAAAAACCCAAGCCATACAGAAATGATGCCTGATTCTTCACTAAACCAGGAATTTTTCCTCATTCTGCTGAAGTGAAAATCCCTCACTCAGCAAATGAATCCACGGGAGACAGACTTTGTCCAAGCAGAACTCTCTTCTAGCTTTATTACTCCATTTATATACAGAATAAGGGTCTGAGCTATCAAGCCAGTCCAGGTGTTATTTATCTGTACACAAACCATACAGACACTCCCGTGGCTGCCTTCAGCCACAAAGAACAATCATGCTTCAAGTGGCTTTCCAGCTTTACCTTGCGATTCTTTTCACACACACGCTAATCTGAGTTCTGGCTCACTCAGGACCAAAATATTTTTGCTTTAATATTTTCGCTTTAATATTTTCTTCTTGTTCTTCCATCATCCTGACTGGTGTTAACTTGTTTAGCTGCTCCTACATTCTGCTGTGCTACTGGGCTTGATAAGCATAGTAATAGAATATGCCATGACAGACTAAGCCTTTTTGTGTTGATTCACAAATGCCATTAATGACAGCTTCTTCCTTAGAGAATTCCCTCCATAGGTCTGCAGTGCGTGGGCATATGAAAAGTCAGTTGTATTTTCATTAGTCTTAAAGGAAAGATTAAATAGGTGCTTGCAAGAACCATTAGCCACACACAACATAGTCAAAGCCATTAGCCCTTTTATTCCTCATTTGCACAAAAAGAACTTTAGACTATTCAAGAAATCAATGTCTGTTTCCAGTACTGTTGCAATGTCTGTTAAAATAGTATGCCATAGGAGATGCAGTTAACCCAATTTTAATTATTTGATCCTCAAAGATCACATAACATCACTTAACAGGCTAATTATATATTATCAGAAACCAAATACAATTTTTCGTGCTGTGCTGGAGAGCCCAGTCCCATATCTAGTGAGTACTCAGAATTGAGAGGAAAGAGGCCACCAACCTCTTTTCCTGACTCCCTGTTGAAATCAAACAATGCTGAGGAGGAACTGGCACAGTATAAATGCTGACAGAACAGCCCTGCATGTGCAGTCAGGGAGAATGACTCCAGAAAAAGACTTGGAATGAGAGAACTTTTGGGTTGACTTCAACTGGGGGCATCACTTTTGTGGCATAACAAAAGGGCAGTGACAAATGGGTAGTTGATGGATACGGCAGAGATAAATCATGGAAATTGAGCTGTTTCATACGAAACACTTTGGAAGAATATCATAAGAGAAAATTAAAGCAAAGCATTTAATTCTGGTGATTATAAACTCTACCAGCATAGGTAGTAGCTGCAATGCTTCTTTTGTACTTTTCTTCCGTGAATGCTTACAGTCTATTTCTCTGCCAATTGTTGAAAATTTCATAATTGCCTTCAGAAGTTTCAGTCAGAGTTTCAGTCCAAATTTCATATAAGTAAGGAAAATTATGCTTTGGCATTTAACAGTGTGTAGAAGGGGATAGAGCTTAAAGGATTGTTTGTCATATGCTTGCTAATGCAGGCTTCCTCCACCTTCTGAAAACTCCTGTGTTGGCCAGCACTAGAGGCGAAGCACCAAGTCATATGGGCAATGTATATAATTTCCTTTACTACTGACAATCTTCCAAGTAATGACAACAAATTAACAATAGAACTGGGCAAAAATCTCTATAAATAAATTAGATAAATGCAGAGCTTTTCATACTGTAAATAAAATTTCTTGGCATATATGTAATTTCAGTGATAAAATATATCAATAAATGGCTGCATCAATTTTTTTTTTTTTTTGAGATCTTTATGGGTCTTATAATATTTTATTTTATTTTTCAACACAACAACAAAAAAATTATACTTAATAACAAACTTGGAAAGCAAGTTTCCAATTCAAGGTTCACACTGGAAATCTACGAATTATGTTCAACCAATCAGCAAGTAAAGAAGTAAAAATAAACTAGGTGACACATTTTGAAGATGAACAACACAAATTTTGAATAATGAATTCTTCCAATAAACTTCTAACAGACAATCTTCAAAGCAAGAACTGCTCAGAGAAATAATATAGTGAATAATGAATATACTGAGAAAAGTAAAGGCCTGTGTAAGGACAAATTTTGCACAGAAAAAGAAATAAAATATAATAAATAAATAAATTATTTGTTATGAATTATTCACCTGCATTCCTTTCCTCTCACTTCTCCCACCGTAAATCTAGAATTACCTCTTTCTTTTATCCATCCTATTTCACAACTGTACCCACACAGGTTTACCTGGTACCAGTGTCCCTGAGAGACTAGTGTCCTGAATTAGTTAACACCAGTTTACAGTCACTGTATTTCTTGCTCACTGCCTATACTGGTGTTCTCATTTAGGCCCACTAAAATTGATGAATTAAGCCTTTTTATCTCAGTAAACTACAAAATTATTCATATATTCATAATATATTCATAGATCTGAAAGCTGGAAAAATTATGAGATCACCCTACTGGGTGTCCTGTAAGGAAAGGACCATAAGATTTGCCAGTTCCCGCTGTGGAGTTTTGGAGCTCATAAACAAAGTCACAGGTATGAAATTTTTTTTTATTTTATTCCAACTCTTAAATAAAAATAAAAAATGAGGACGGGGAGGTGGGGGGTGGGGAGAGCACAGGGAAACAACAACTCAGAGTTTAATTAGTAGGCCACAGAATTTACTCTAAAGCAGAACTGGGAATACCTTCCATTTTTTACTGCTGTTATTAAGCTACAGCATTCTTCAATGGATTTCCCAAAATCGGAGGCTGAAGGGAGAAAATTTAGTTGGTGCTTGTGATCCAGAAAGCATATAGATTCGAAAATACAATTTCATGTTTAACACTGCTGAAGCCTTTTTGTTTCAAGCCACAGAGAGTCACTGCAACTGCTAGCATCCCTACTTTGCAACTGCCTGAAAGATGGAATAAGATGAAGAACATTTTCAAAACTGAGTTTGGGTTCAAAAAAGGTTGGGGCTTAGGGAAAGGAGAAAATACAGATGGAGCTAGAAAAGATGAACATATTTCATGTAAAGCTCCTGAAAAGTCTACTGTATGATTTTAACTTCTTGCTGCATTGTAATATTGTATAATTCCACAACTGTGCATGAGAGACTCAGAGAATACTTGCATTGACAGTGAAGGATGTTTAAATACTCAATGTGCAATACTATAAAGGTTCATGTCATGAAAATATTTACGTATTAATAGCACTTGAATTGCAGGGTATCTACCACATGAACTGTGCTGTTATAAAATGATGGATTTTCTAGAACGACACTAAATGAGAAATTCAGTGCAGACCCAAGGAGACAGATGAGACAAACAGGTACAATATCTGTCACTTTCCAATCATCTCTGTTTCACATCAAAAGATGTGACTGCACACACCTGGAGAAACCAATTTCATACACACACATTCCAGTGATTGGGCTCCCCTTCTGTAACTGAGCTCTCTATTTATTTTTTTTTTATTGTTAGCCCTGAACCAGATATGTTCCCTGAGAAGTCAGGTTTAAAGAAAGAAGTTATTTTTTGCACATAAAACTTGCTTTAGAAAAATGTTAACTATTTCAAACCTTGCTGAGAATTAGTAATTGGTAATGCTAATTTAAGCAAACACATTCATCTTGTTCTACTCTTTCTTTTATTAGACATAATAAATTAGACATTTATTATGACACATTTATGTGTCATACTGACTACCTGCTCCATATGAGAAGGATTAGCTCACGTTAATGCCTTGCAAGCAGCCAGCAGCTTGCAATTCCAGAAACTTTTACCAGTCTAACTAATATCACATGTGGTAGATAAGAAAATATCAACACCTATTTAACATAGACTTACAGCAAGGCTTATATTGTCTCTTTTCAGTGTGTTCTTTGTGAAGGTCTCTAGTACATTTCTTCCTGCAAAAATGAATGCACTGTGTTGCTGGCTAATCTTAGCCAGCTTGGGGAGTTCTTATTATCCAAGAAAGATATATATATTTGTCGAATATATGTTAAAAGAAGCTCACTGAATAATTTTCAGAATGAACCTGGAAGTGTTGCCTAGACTCTTCCAGCTTTATCCTCATTACATAATAGTTTAATCTGAAATTAATCCCTTACAACCAAAACATAGTAATGTAAGTAATAAAAGTGTCGAAAGGAGAACCTGTATTAAGGAACTTCTGCAGTTCTGGGATGTCTATCACTACAGCAAGCAAGAACATAGAGGTATGGATTAGTCAAGGAAATGTCAATATGATACCAAACCACACTTAATATCACTTATTCTGAATCATTTTACTCAATGGATATCTTAGCATATTGAACCATCACTCAATCATTTTTACTTGTTTTATGACAATGATAAGTAGTAAAACTGTTATCTGAGAAATCTGCATATATCTTGTACCCAGCATATTCATCTAAGATATTTGTATATGTAGACCATACAGCATAACCTTCTCCTGTAAATTATTAGAATAGCAGATTTTTTTTTTCCTTAAGTTTGGCAAAATTTTTGAGCATCCTAAGGAAAGTACCCAGAGTGGTACCCCCACTCTAGACTGATTGTGAGATAAAAAATTTAGGAAAGTAAAAGGTAACTGATTTATTTCTTGCACTTATTTAGAGAAGTATGATGTAGGCATTTACGCAGAAGTTTATCTGCATAATTGGAAATCATTCTAGGAAGAAACATTAAAGCCTTTTCATAAATTTAATGGTCAAGATATACTGTCTGATTTCTACTCCATTTCTTAATATTCATATTGGGTATGTTACAGAATATCTGCACAGCTCAGCACCTGAGATAGGCTTGCCCATTTTATTTATGGACAGCACAGGTCTCTCCAGTACAATTAGCTGTACTCCTGAATACCTTCTCCTGTAGAAATCTTTCATGATTGCTGTCAGGTTGATGTAGAAAAGTTGGCAATGTCCATGTGAGCAACTATTGTCACAGAATATCTGTAGATTGCTTGTTTTCGAAGGCCACATAATGCCATGTCGTTAATATTGTTAGTATTAATTTTGTTTCTGTAGATGTTTTTTAGTTCTTTATGCTCACAAATATGTAGTCTCCTTTCCAAAAGTGAGTTTCCTTCTCTCTTTTCTGCTCTCAATTTTGGCATATATTGATAAAAACATTGTTATAAAATAAAAAATCAAGGTAATTCACCACTTAGATAGGTCTATCAGTATATTTTAGATGCCAAACTGATAATGAAAATACTAGGCTGCAATGAAATACACTATTACCAGATATCTCCAGCTACCTCAGGGAGGAGATTTGTTTTGAATAATTTTGGCCTTGCTATGAAGGATAACACATTTCATGTGAACAAACATGCAATCTTTCCGGTGTTTCTGATAACTGGAATTAGTGGATTTTTTTCCATAGATAGACTGAAACCAACTATATAATGCAGGATATTTTCAGTGTTACCTGCCCGGTGTTACTTGTCCAGTGTTTCTGTTGCTTCAAATTAAGCATTTCCAGTGAATATTTTTCACTTAGGAATGTTTTGTTTAAAAACAAGTAAAAATAGTAGAAACTCCTTTCCAGTATGTAGAACACTTTTTGCACTGCTTGTATATTTTTGTTTAGCCCCTTTTTAGTAGGAAATTACTCTGTTTTCTTAATATCACTTTTTAGAGTGCATTTCTATTTTGCAACCTTTCTTGAGATTGCACACGTCTAAGTACCCCCAGTTTTAAATTCATGTTAATTCATTCTTAACCTTTAGAAGTGGATTGGTTAAACCAAATACAAGAAGTAAAATGCTGAGTGTATTTTTTTTATCATTGTCTGGATTTGCCAGGTCTGAGCAGCATTTGGAAAATTCTGTACTGGGCAAAACAGTAAAGCAAACAAGTGACTCAAACTGATATTTTTATTCTGAGGACTTTGCTTTCTTCCTTGTGTTCAAATTCAGTGATAAATACCAATTGCATACACAATGTTGGCCTTCTACAAGCAGAAATGATCCTAAATGCAAGAGCAGACTTCTGATGTTGGAATGTTTTTTCCTAGGTTGGTCAGGCCTCCCTAACATGCTGAGTGATTTTTCATATCCTGGAGTCAGCAATGACTCAGTCTGGTGGGGAAATCTGGATATATATTTCCTATCACTGGAAATACTATTTCCCATCCTAAAAGAATGCAGAAATGTACATAAGTAGTAGACCGAGTGTAGATTTGTGTGTGTGAGTGTGCACATGCACAAGGGTAGGTGGGTGAGTGTCTGTGAGTGTGAAGGAAGAGATCACAAGAGATGTAACTCCAAAATCTGGATCTCCATGAAAGAAGAAACCTAAAGTACTTTATTATATTTTTTGTACTTTCTAGAATTACTCTAATGTATATATTTTACCATACTTGTTTAGATTTCAAATACAGCTTGTCTACTTTTGAATTAATAGCTTTATATTTTTGAAACTTTTTAATCTAAAACTGGATGATAATACCGAAGTTCACATTTTATTGTCTATATTCACAATTTATGACCTTATAGAGGCAAAAGTTAATAGACTATGTCGGTGTAAGGAAAGTTATTTTTAAAACTAGGTTAAACTAAATGTATGAGATAAGAACTGCTAAGTTCCAAAGGAAGGGAGGGGAAAGTACCACATCGTTATAACAGAGGCTCTCTTTGCAACTGCTAGTTCTCTGTGCAGAGAGGCAGGATACATGGAAGAAATTTTGCCTGTGAGATCTCTCTTACTGTGTTTCATAAAATGGTCTTATCAAGATCTACCAAGTAACAGATAACATGTTCTGGGATGATGACTGACCTCTGCAACCTCTGTTTCCCTTCCCAGGAGCAGAGTGACAGCAGGCAGGAGTCAACTCAGTGGTGGCACCAGCAGTGTAGCAGAAAACTCCAGAGAATAAAGTGAAAGAAGGAAAAGCAAAAATTAGAGATGAGACACACAGATAAAAAAAATGGAAGAAAAACTAGATTTCAGCCATTTAGTGGCTTGAAGATTTTGCCATGATAGCCGTTGATCAACACCCTTAAACAGTTTGTGACAACAGACAACCCTTCCTACCGCAAACAGACTTTTCTGTTTCGCAGTCTTTTTCTTTTGTCTTGTCCATTTAATTTAAGAATTTAAGTCAGATCTGTATGTCAGTAAATGGTTGTAGAAAGTTTGTTGTGACAGCTGGAGGACCTGAGTGAGGATATTGCATCATATATAATAAAAGGTAACATAAAATCAACTTTTGTAATTTTTTTGTTTTATTGAGTAATGATCCCTCTAGTTCCAAAATTGTCAGTGTTCTGTGCACAGCTCTGTTTCTTAACATACTTTACATTAGAACTAAATAATAGTCTAGAAGTGATGAAAAGAAACCAGTTGTTGTTTAAACTAAACAAGTGAATCCCACAACATCCTTCATCAACAGTTTTATATCCTGCCACTAGGATATTGTTGCATTTTGCTGCAGTCTGCATGAAGTAGTGTAAGTAATTGTTAGCATAATTACTAATTCCTATTTAACTAAAAATTAGTTTAAATTTCTTAGCTAAATGTGTTGAACAAAGAAGACTTTGCGTGTCAGTGGAGACTCTTCTGCTTTTGGAGTAGAATTTTTCTGATTTTATGTTAGACATAAAAACTTACAAATCTGCCAGAAGAATAAAAATGGCAAAGTATGTTGTACAACAGTAGTTGCAGAACATTTAAAAAATGTACTATTAATCCAGGAAAAAAATTGACAATTCAAATCAACTTAATTTGCATTTAGAGATAATCAGTTCCAAGAATGAAATGGTACTTGATCAGGTAATGGCTTCATTAACAGCAGTTAATCACATACTACCTTCAACTAATTTTCCGAACTTGGAATTAGTTATTCAAATTATAGCAATTAAAATATCTCAGTCAAGGACTTGATTCATTTGAGAAAAATACATACGCAAATTCATCACAAATTTATCGATCATTTATAAGACCCAGAATGTGAGCTGAATATCTAATTCTAGAAGAAAAACTGTGGTATTAGCTAGATAAATATATCATTCTGCATGTAGAATAAATGGAGACAAGAAAAGAATAGGTTTTTTTTCTATTTATAGGTAGCTTAAGTCTGTGATTTCCTTGAAGACAGGGAGGCCCTGCAGAGGGAGCTTGACAAATTCAAGGACTGGGCAATCACCAACCACAGGAAGTTCAACAAGGGCAAGTGCTGGATTCTGCACCTGGGATGGGGCAACCCTGGATGTACATACAGATTGGGGAATGAGACGCTGGAAAGCGGTACCACAGAAAGGAACCTGTGGGTCCTGGTCAATGGCAAGTTGAATATGAGTCAGCAGTGCCCTGGCAGCCAGGAGAGCCAATTGTGTCCTGGGGGGCATCAGACAAAGCATCGCCAGCCGGTTAGGTGGGGGTTTTTCCAACTGAGCTCTGCACTGGTGTGGCCTCACCTTGAATATTGTGTGAAGTTTGGGGCACCACAATATAGGAAAAACATTAAACTCCTAAGAGAGTGACCAAAGGAGGACAGTGAAGATGGCAAAGGGCCATGAGGGAAGCCGTATGAGGAACAGCTGAGGTCACTTGATCTGTTCAGCCTGGAGAAGAGGAGACTGAGGGGAGACCTCATCGCAGTTACAACTTCCTTGAGGGGAAGAGGGACAGACACTGATCTCTTCTCTGGATGACCAGTGACAGGACCTGAGGGAATGGTCTCAAGTTGTCAGGGGAGGTTTAGGCTGGATATTAGGAAAGGTTCTTTATCCAGAGGGTGATTTGGCACTGGAACAGGGTCCCCAGGGAGTAGTGACAGCGCCAAGCCTGCCACAATTCAAGAAGCATTTGGATGATACTCTCAGGTGCATGCTGTGACTGTTGGGATGGTCCTGTGCATGACTAAGGGTTGGACTTGATTATCCTTGTGTGTCCCTTCCAACTCAGCATATTCTGTAATTCTGTGAATTTTACTGTCACTTCATTCATGTGGAAAATTCAGAATCTCCCAGTTTCATGAACGCAAATAGCATACTAGAGCTACTAGCAAATTTGTTTGAGCTACAACTCTTAGAAAACAGTGATCCTTGAAAACAGACTTCAAAAATAATTAACAATCACAACAAAAATATCTCCTCACAGCTTTCCTTTTTTTCTGAGTTTTGGGTGTAATCCAGTGGAACAAGTCATCTCTTTGCCATTTAGGCACAGCATGAGTAAGCAGAGAAAGTGAATGAAGAAAAGTTGTGATTTCCCTAAGTGTTACGTGATTTATGGATACTATGATTTTGAATGCTTGGTATAATATTATATATTAATACCTATACCTTTAGAAATAATATTCTAGTAAGTTGGGTCTGGGATGAAAAAATAATTTTTTATTTCTGAGCGTTGAGGATTTTCAAGGGTGGAACAGGTGGATTGTAGCATGTTCTCATGTATGACCGAAATAGTTTCATTGGTTGTGTACAGTGCAATGCAGAGTCTTCTATTGTGCAAGCAGCACATAACATATGCTCATACTATGTTGCAGCACACAACATATGTGATAATTCCTAAAAGATGCTAACTTTTTTTTCTTAACTTTTTTTTCTAACTTTTCTTTCTTAAATTTTTTTTTTTTCTCTTTCAGGAACAAAACTATAAGGGATAATAGTATGTTCACAGCTCTCAGGTACAGCCTGAGGAATTCAGCATCAGAAATGCAGCAGACTAATTTTGCTTAAAATTTATTCATAGTATCCCAAGAGCTGCTTAAAATATTTTTGCTATTCAATATTTATTGTACAAATAGAACAGTATATGTCTCTGAAAATTCCCTCACACCACTGGTATCTTCTTTTCCAAGTTTTACATACATAGATCAAATTCTTAAAATGCCCAATCCCCTGGACAGGATTGAAAAGCAGTAAGAGACGAATGGGATGTAAAATTCATACTTAATACATGGTCAGCATTTCTGTGCCTCCTTACTTTCTACTACCAAAGAAACCTTTGTAGCTGGCACATGAGAGGCAGTTTCTCTTCCCGGTAATGTAAGGATGTTAAACATGGATTCATCGGATACAAATCATTCCTGAGAGTGCAACTGTAAGTGTTGCCCTTCTCCATTCATCCCACAGATTACAAAAAAAGTTAGGTGAAAGGGATTGCTGAGAACTCTTCTCATGACTAATATAAAGTACAATTAAATTGGCATACTTCTTCAAATTAAAGAAAACCATGTAAAAAGGAAACTGCCATAGCATTTGCACTAGCCTAAGGAGCTTTCTTAGTCTTGAACCCATGTCAGTTTGCTAGGAATCAGTCAAGTCAGGTCTTTTCACTGCTCTTTACCAGTGGCTTTTGTATCAAGAGAAGAAAACTGATTTTTAAAAAGAAGTCATGACTACTTTCTTCATTAGCATAATGAACAGCTGTTTCATAATTAATACACTGCTTAGGTGCTATTAGTGAAAACATGCAGTGCCCATATTCAGTGAAACTTGAAAGCAGAATGAAATCAGGAAACATTCCCATTTGTTGTCCCTTCCATGAACCCTTAGCTTTACTAACGTGTTTGAGCTGAATACCTCTCTGAGGTGAAGGACCACAATGCACTTGGTCTCAAAAACCACAGGTACATAAAATTTTCATTGAGTACTCCTGGATTAATTTGTAAGAGGTAAATACTGACATAAGCATCCCTTTGCTGCTGGACAGAGTTGTATGGGTAACCTTTTTGCCTGCCCCAGTCAAGTTGCCGGTTGAACGACCTACCTCACTGTGTGAGCTCCATATGCTCGGCCAATAACATAATCTTACTCAAGCATTTCTAGTCTCCTAGCTTACCTTAAGGAGTTCTCATGTCTTTTAAACAGATGAACAGACACAACTTGAGTTTGTCTTTTTATCCCAAGAAATAATTTGATCTCCAGCCTAAGAAAAGATGTAGAAATTAATTTTGCTCATGGCAGGAGTCCCCAGAGGTAGGAAATCTTTCCTTTTAGCATTGTGGGCCAGACATTAGAAATATTCAGGTGTTTGAATAATTAGATGGATATCTAGATTTTCAGGCAGGGATAATCATAACACTTAGATATTTTAGAAAAATACAGATTTAGATATCAGCTAAATACCTTTTGAGAAGTTAGCACTGACAGAAGGGTTTAAAACATGCATCACTTTTCAATAAGCTGAAGAACTTTTGTTCTTGATTTAAATGCTTAAGGAACCTAACAAAGCCACAGCACTCTCAGACTTCACAGTGTGGTGAATTAATAAGCACTTTGAATTGACTTAAACTCCTACATCTACTTACAGTAAGTGTACCAAGATCTTACTGTAGTCTGCTTTTCTAATATTTGTTACTACAACTCTATGCAGACATTTTAAAAAAATCTCATTTTAGCACACATATAAAAATTACCACAAATTACTATAATTACCATACTTTTTGTCACAATATTCAATTTATGGAAACCAAAAACTGAAAAAGCAAAAGAGGATTATGTCTTGTTCATGTTTCTATATCATATTAACTACCTACAAAGCTCTGAAAAACTACAATTAAGCTGACTTGAGAAACATACATTTCCAATTTGGTTTTTGTCTCATACGAGTGTGAAAGAACTGTCATATGAGTGGCCATTATAAATCTGAGTCCTTCCTTTAAATTTCCTGCTCTTATAGACCACAGAAAAAGACTACAGGCATTTGGATTTCCTCCTATACATCACTTGTCATTACATATTTTCTCCCAGTAACAGCTGGTGACAGAGATACTGTGCCTCTAGGAAAGTTCTCTTTTCTTTCTTCCATCTGTTTCAGCCCATTTACCACAGAGATAAAACTCTGTTTTGGTTGGTCTGTTCACAACATCTTATCCAGATCATAATTTAAATCCCTTCACTTAAAGATATGTATCATGCTTTTTTTTTTTTTTTAATTTCCTTAAAAATGGCTGAAAATCATGGTTCCTACAGTTCTGGAATTCCATGTAGCAGACATGTTCAAAATAAAACAAAACAAAAATTGAGAAACGTTTATCTCTCATAATCATTCCTTGTACCGAATAAAGAAATTTGTCCAGACATACAAATTCTCTGCTGAATTACTCTGCTGCCTGTACAGCAAGTATTCTTTTTAATTGAGCTCCAGGTAAAAAATTGTATGTGCCATAGAAAAGTAGCACCTCCTTCTCGAATCCTGTAAGGGCCTTATAACCTCCTTCAGCCTTTCTGGGCACCTTAATAGTGTTGTTCTAGAAGTTACCAACTGCAGTCTGCAACTGTGGCATTTCCGAGGATGACATTCATTTACCCACTCTTTCATTTTTATTTCCCTGCATTTTGAGCACTTTCCAGAGGTTTAAATGCCACTTTTGTTATTCTAAATATCACACAATTGTCCTTTTTTTGGGATGATTTCTCTGAAATTGTAGTATTGACTTTTTCTCTATTGTCAATATTGTATACACCTTGATTGGTTTGTTAATCTTAGCATAAAAAAATCAATTGGCATATTGATGTTGCTAAGGTTCCAAGAGTTTTTAAGAAAATGCATATTTAGTAAATCGTGTATTTTACATTCCAGGGAAATCTTGTGAAAATCTGACAGTTCAACAGTGGCTTATTCTTAATTTCTTTCTTTTCTACCTTCTGATGCTCTCTTTTTTTATTTAGTGCCTTTGTTTTTTAAATGTTCTGAAAGAGCTGCTGAATTCCCAGAAAGAAAGAGACAGTTCTTCTATTACAAGCAAATTTCATAAACATAGTACGCGGGGATATATGGAAAATTAAAGATTGTTTACAAATTGCAGAAAGTTTCTCCTGGCATATTTTTCAGTGTCTTGATATTTTGGAGGTGGTTAGAGTAGTCTTTTTAACAAATGGAAAATATTTGCCTCAACCTTTCCTCTAAGTAGTTTTTGACACTTTAAATGTAAAATTACCACTGCTCCTACTGCTATTGAGCAATGACAAATGTTAAATTCATTGGAAGCATGATGAGATACTAAACAAAGGCACTTTCATTCCCAGCAATCAATTTTTCAGAAAGCTGAAAATGAAGAAAATCTATCTCCTAAAAAGCAAGAAAAGTTGCTACTACAGCACCTACAATAAATGTCATAATTTCCAAATTCTAGCTTTTCGAATTGAGTGTGCTTTATAAATGTATCATTAAATGACAGAAGCTGCTATTTGTCTCGCCATCCTGGGCAGAATAGATAATAGATGACAAAGAATATGAAAGTTTTGCCTCAGAACACATTTATTCAAAATGTGTTTTTCCGGGGGCTGCCGCGTGCGAGCAGTCTCATTTTTGTTAAGAACCTAGTAGGGCACCACTCATGCAGTGCTACTCAGATGTGCTCAGTGCACTTAGGAGCACTGAATCCTCAGTGCCTGGGAACAAAGGAAGGCATTTCCAGGCACATTTTTAAATTTATTTTATTTTGACAGGCTGATGGGTGATATTTCTTAAATCTAAACACTGGGTGTATCAAAGACCAGGAATGATTTTCCCATTTAACTTATGGCATCTGCAGTCTGGATGTTTACACTAGACACTGATAAGCAGTGATTGTTATTAGTGAATGGACAGAATATTTGCTTCACAAGAGTTGGGAGTCCCTCTCTCTTTTGTGCCAGCATCCTGAGGTATAGCATCTGATACTGCTGATAAAGACCCAACTACAGCTGAAGAGCTGCACAGCCTGCCCTTCCCACAGCTGCTGCAACTTCAGTATCTAAAACAAGTAGGACAAAAAAAGATCCAATCCTTTCCTGGAACATCTTCCTTGAAAACATGTTTTATCCAAGTTATGCTTTTGCCAAGTTGAACTTATGCGTGGTCACCAGAGTAGTAAAGTGTGAGTTAAGGGCCCATGATACGCAGTTACTCGTAAGAGGTCATCTTGAGCAGCAGAAACCCACAAAGATAATTCATCTGCTCCTGTCAGGCTTCAAATACTTTTCAGTTACTCAGCAGGATTCTGTTCTTCAGAAAGTTATGACCTGTTTCATACAACTTTTTACTCCTGCAGACTTGCCACTGTTTTAAGTGGCTGGTCTTCATGGCTTACAGCATCCTTCTGAAGGTCACCAAGTCTATTTTCCCTGGAGTCCATGCAGTACAAGAGAGACCCTCTCTTCTGCAGGCAGCTTGCTGTATCTGCAAAGCATTAAACAAACAAAGTAATCAGGGACAGATTTTGTATCTCTGTGGAGAGCATTCAGCTGACTGAGTGACTAGCATATCCCTCACGAGTATTCCCTTCAGTTTAACCCTAGACAACATTTTGCTCTGTTGTAGGATTCACCCCCCTAGTTCCAAAGCAAATTTGAAAAATAAATAAATAAAAAATCAAAATAGTTTTCAGAGACACAAGGAGAAGTGAAATTTATATATTTACTCTGTCAGTTTCCCTGTGATTTCAAAGATCTGGTTGCTTTCTGGTGTAAGGTATAAAAAATCTAGGCTTCTAAAAATTACATTTACAACACTCTTTCAAAATAAATCCATAACAGATTTCTATTAATTAAAAATAGAACACAGAAACTAAAAAGAGCAATCTGTTTATATGAATTATGAACATTTAGACTCAGTTCTGTGTTTGTGCTACAGAGATTACAGTCCCATATTCCTGCCAGCACCTAAAAAAGACTAAATTTATATTAATTCCTGGAACTTCAAGCATACACCAGTTATCACTGGAGTTATGAGTCCTGGCACAGTTACCTTGAAGGTGCAGTTGTGGCCTGAAGCTTTTGTTTGGGATTGAGCTTTAAAGAAGATACTAATCATATGACTCCATGTGTGAGTGGTTTCTAGGAAGAAGAATGGGGTTTGCTCAAAGTTCATTTTGTAGGAGTAAACTTTTCAGGCTTAATACATCTACAAAAAAATGAGGAAAAAACTGCCATTAAAAAATGCCTGCTGTTGGAAATAAGACTAATCTTGAAATGCTTTGGAGATCAATATCAAGAACTCCACTGTAGCAGAGATCATGAGGTACAAGTGTGTTTAGTCTGACTTTCTAGTGAAGTCATGCCAGCTTTAATTAAGCAGTCCTGAAGTTTAGTATCAATCCAGCTGCAGCAGTATAAAGCTACTGAAAGGTGATAAAATATATGAAACATCTTTCTGTCTCCCCCTTAGGACAAAGCTAAGTACTGTAGGGCTCCTCATTCCAGGAAGGGGCCAACAGAGTGGTCATTCAGTGGGCATATGAATTATCCCTTTCTTATGATAGAACTGCCTGGTGGTACCCAGTGAAATTACCAAGCTCCAGACTTAAGAGTGACACAATATCTGCCCACAATTTGCATTAAACTGGGAAATTAGGATCTTGTGTATTAAAAATCAGAAAAATGCTGGAAGATTGATCCATCAGGGAACATTAAATGCAAAACAGTCTGGATGCAGCAGCACAGGGAGCCCTTAACCTTCTACAAGGAGTCCTTAACCTTCTAAAGGGGTGTAATTAGAGAGAGATCAGCTTGTACAGGCCATATTTCTTAGACCCCTTTCCTAGATTCCCACATTTGGGTATTGTTGGAGACAGGATACCTGAAAACACCTGGGGTAAAAAAATTTGATCCAACTGTAACATCCTTATGTGTGATATTTATTCAGCTTTCTGAGCCCACAAACTGGCTTCATAACCATACATTCAGCTACCAGCTGCGATGTCTCTCTGAAAGCATGGTTCTTTTAAAAAAAAAAAAAAAAAATTTATTTTTTAATTCTGTTGGACCGCACTGAATCTGCATTCATTCACTGTGACCTCAGAGTAAATTTTTGTTTTGCAAAAAAATACTTATAAATCAATTTGTCTATGTACAGACTAAATAATATCCAGATGAGGAAATAGTCTAGTTAGCTTATGTGTGAAATAAAAGCTATTTGTTATTTGTGAGTCTTGGGTAAAAAGTTAGAGGAGATATCAGCTTTAGGCAGCTACAAGTGTAAGAAAAAAAATCTTCAAAGTTCTGCTTTTTTCTGTCTCAGTCAATTTTTATTAAAATTTAGATATGATTTCTCCTTCAAAATGATGTGTTTATAACTGGGTGGAGAACATATTACTTGGGCAGGCTCCATCAGTGTAATGAAATCAATATCATTAAACCTAAACGCTCTGACTAAAAGCCCATACATCATAGGAGTGGGGAAAGAACACAGATCCTAAAGAAAATGACTTTGAACAGATTTCTCCAGAAACTGATGAAGGAATGATCTCAAATACTTTTTAGAGGGATAACATACTCCTACCCTTCTTTTTCTTTATTTAGGTGTAAAGGTAACTGAGAAAAAGTATGGGATAAAGCGTTTTTAAAGAAACATTTTCAAGAAACGTCTGTAATTTTTCTTGATGTTGATCGTATTTTTCTCTCAGTTAAACATTTCTACTCCTTTCAGTTATCATGAACGTCAAAACAGTTCAATGATAATAATGATTTCAACAAATCTGATACTTTTTCATAAACCAATTCATAAAGCAGTCTACAGTTACAACTGGAATTTATTTGGAACTTTACCTTAACAGAATCAATATTCATCAGGTTTGTGAAATTCTTCCAAGCTTATTTACTCAAGAAAATATTTTTCCACTGCTGTATTTAAATTCAAATAAAGAAAGAAACTCCACAAGCTGGGGCTTTATTTATTTATTAAAAAGGTGTAGAATGAGAATGCTAAAAAATGTAATGCTTTTCTGATACAGAATTCCTGAATAATAAACACTTCAATAAATTTCAGGAGTTTTACTTGAAAATTATATTCTAAAGATGTGCTTATGGACAGCATTCATGACATTTTATATCATTGAGGTAAAAAGAAAACATGTAAAAGCTACAGCAAACTTTATATTTCACTGATGCTTGCAAAAGCATTTCACTTTCAGTTCTGGAGACTGCAAGGTCTGCTCGAATTTAGAAGTGACTTGACTTACTGATGAGTGCCACTAGTACAGTCGTTTCCAATATCACAAACCACACATCTGTGTAAAAATAACTAAGTAGTGATTATACCTACCCGTAAGATCTTGGTCACTGTTGTGTTTCCTCATTGACAGTTCATATAATAATAATGAGTATATAGCATTAAAGCTATAAAAGCATATGACATAAAATGTTTGAATTCCAGAAGGATGAGTGCCTAACGGTATTCCAGATATTTCTTTCTGGCAAGCTGGAGTTATTCTGAAACATATATTTTAAACTCATTATTCACTGAAGTTTTTCATTAGTACTTATTTACTCAGAGACACTGATCGACAATGTTTTTTTTCCTTTCATGACATTTTCTTGATCAGGGGGCAAGAAGAAAAACTGAACCTTGAGGTACTACTTTGTTTAAACAAATTCTCAAAACTTAAACTGTGAGCATGATTTTATTTCACATTAAAATTCAGTGCTGTTTTAGGAGAATGATATGTGGGGACTCATTAGTTACTTCACAGTTTCTGGAGTCACATATTTTAAAGGTGGGTATTCCCTGACCAAATTCGAAATCAAAACCAGTGTTTAGTCAATATCCACATTGCACAGGGTTTTCAAAAGTTAGGTGAAAAGGTCTCCTAGTTATACTGACATCTTCAGAGTGGAAAAGATGAGTGCAAATAGCAAAGAAACGATAAAATGGCAGACGAAATTCCATAAAAAGGGATGTAATGTTCCTCAGAGAAAAAAATTAATTTGCATTTTTAAGAAATAAGACCTTGAGATAAAGTAGAGATAACTACAAAACCATAGTTTCAGTCCCCATTAGCCTCTAAAAAAAAAAAAATAAAAAAAAATTGGAAGTTTAGGAATTATTGGAAAACTAGAAAAAAGGCAGAAAAATATTATACTTCCACGTAAATCCACGTTGAATATCTTGAATATTGGTTTGTTTCCATGAAGATACAGCAAACCTGGGGTAGTGCAGAAGAAAAAGAAATAGGTATGTCTAAAGGTATGGATTGAACTTTTTGTAAGAAGCCACGAAATTTATTAAGACTAAGAGCGGAATACTTCAGGCTGAGAAGAGCAACTGGAGGGCAATGCAACAGAAGTTCACAAAATCATTAAAGACACTGAGCAGGTGAGTAGGGACCCACTTACTCTCCTCCAATACACAAATTCATGGCCATCAAATAAACTAGAAAGAGGCAGCTTCAAAGCGAAACAAAGAAGTATTTCCTCACATAGTGTGATGACTGGCTATGAAACCTCCGTGGCACATTTTATATAGTAAATGTACACAGGCTCAAAAATAACAGAGCACATTCAGGGAAGAAAAGTCCACTGAGGACTGCTAAATATGAAGTTATTATGTCTCACTCAAGAAGTCCCCGATCCATAAATCACAGTGGGCTGTGGACGTACCACTGTTCCCTCGCCATGTGCTATTAGTTTTCCCTTCAGAACTATGGTGGAGGCACTCCTGGTTGAAAACTGGCAGGAATTCTTTCACATGTCCTGGCTGTTGTATACAGAAGTACTACAGAATGACTCAGCAGCCCTTTGTGATGTCACTGCAGACACCGCTTTATATCCCAGACTGAAAAATTAAATATCACCTACAGTTTTAAAATTCTCTAGAAAGCCATCCCAATGATCTTTGTGGAGGTTTCACATGATCCCTTTAAAAGGTACCTAGTACGGTTACTGACATATTGGCCCAAATCATTCTTGAGTGCACCCAAGTATTTGGGTCTTTGCCACATTTATCTAAAAACTGTGCCTTCAGTGGATTTATATCTGCATATGATCGACACAAAGCAAATACGAACACTAATCTGGGCTTAAATTCAGGATGCAACATAGATCAATATAGTCCCATGTTTAGTTACATATATATATATGTAGAGCAAGACAATAATAATAAGGTTGCTTAGTCTCCTTCAGGCTGGAGACTGAAATGCCAGCAAGCATTACAGGAAAATGGAAATCAGATAAGTGTGAGTGAGGTGAGAAAGAGGGCTACAATCATCAAACGTAACTTGAAAGAAAGCACATGCAAAGATCAAAAAAGAAAATTATATTATTTCCTACTTTTCTCACTTGAAGAAAGTGGAATGTAGAGGGTAGAAACGCAAGATGAGCTGAAAGTCAGCGTGAGGAGCAGAGTCAAAGAGCTGTTGTGCAAAGAAATAAAAGCAGTAGTCAGTGGAGCCAGCAAGAGTCACTGGGTGAGCGATGAAGGGCTGGATATAGGCAAGGGAAGAATAGCTAGAAGAAGGCAAGGGATATGACTTGTAGTTCTGTATTCCGAACAAATGGAAGAGCAGCTGAGCAAATTATATGCACTTCTTTTGGTAATAGGAATGAAAGAGATTTTGTAGTTGAACCCAAATAAAAGAAAATCAAAAAGGAAACCAGAGACAGAGAATAATCAAAGGTAGCCACTGCCTAAGCCTCTTGCAGTATTAAATAAAAAGATGGCATTTCTTGATAGATTTAATATATAAGGGATCCTTTAGGGAGGCTTAGGGTTTATCTAACTGACTTATATATTTGTTTGTTTGTTTCTAGCATTGCCACTATTGTGGTAATATTAGGTGTTCAATATTCCACAGCACTTCCTTTTTTATGGTGTGCTTGTAACTTCAGAGGTGTGATATTTCAGAATGATGATTCTTTGCATCAAGAGCAGAAGGAAATCCATACTTCTCTTCAGTTAAAAATATCAAAACAACCTTTACAGTAGTATCTTGAATGCCTTGTAAAATAATAACCCTGGTTCTTTAATCCTAAAACAAGAGTAGGTTTATATTTGATAAAATATACAGAATTAAACTAACATGGAGAAATAATTACAAATATTGCTATAGATCTTGCTCATCATTGAAGACCAGTAACATTTAAAAGACAAACATTGTAAAAAAAACCCAAACAAACACTTAAAGGAAATAAAACATATAAAGTATTTAGTGTTGGCTTTAGAATACAAATCCATCTTTGCTTACTAAGAAAGTGTAAAAAATTAGCTTCATCCACTGTCAGAAACTTACAGACATCCTGTAAGTGCAGACAATACATATAGAATTAAAATTTAAATTTAACTGAGGTGTTAGTTTTTAGAAATACACAAAGAAATGTTTAACATTGAAATCACAGGGTTTTTTAGAAAAGAATGTTTCTTTTGTAGAAAACATGTGACTTTGTGTTAGTTTGAAACTCATAAAACATCTCTTACGTTGTTGTGAAAATGCCTAATCTTAAAAATAATTATAAACAAAGTTCAATCCAAAGATGGCTTTGTGCAGCCTCTTAACTATTTCTTAACCTCACTGTTGTCCAGAATAAACCCATTTTGGAAATCTCTTGAGCATGGAAAAGTGGATTCTTGTTTTCCTGCACTATGTAGTCTGGAATTTAACTGAGGTTGTTTCCCCAAAGTGTTGAAAATTTGAGGAAGGAGTTATTCTAACAGATAAATTAATGTAAAGCTATGTTTAAGGCATGGAAGAGAGTCACTGACAGTAGGCTCAAGCTGTGGAAATAGGGTGAGGAAACGGGAGCAGCACTGAGCTGAATGTTGAACAGGGACAGGGATTTGATAAAGGGTCACAGATTTGCCTTCAGATAGAATCTTCAGTAGATACACTGATTAAATTGTTCTAAATTTTTCTAAAGCAAAAAAGAACTCCACTTGGACCAAATCAGAGAGAAGCAGAGACAAAACTAAGAGCTAAAAGTATGAGACGCTGTTGAAAAGCTAGAGTTAGGGGAGAGGTAATTTACATTATTGCAAGGATTCATGGCATTAGGAAAAAATCTGATGAAGAAGGATTGGGTCTTCTTATTCTGACCAGGAAGTCTTTGTCCCATCGAAAAAATCTTTGGTATTGCATCTTACCTAAATGGATACATTTCTGCACTTGTTTTCATGAGGATCTTCTGCTATCGTGGTAAAATTCTCAATAGACTCTAGTGAGAACTCAGAGGAGGTCAGAACTGGGTAAATTCTAAGATTAGCAGCATTTGGTATCCTACAGAGAAGTTCATGTTCTTAGAGCTAGCACTGGGCTCAGGATACGAGTGGGAGAACAGGGAAGAAAAGAAGTCCAAGTGGACTCATGCAGCTCGGTGGAAAGAGTGGATGGTTCCTGCTGTAGCTGTGTGGGAGGAACCGGATCCTTACGAATTATTTCAGTGTGAAGGAATGAGCTACAATATGTTTCGCCCTTTACATGATGCGAAGAACCTGTGCCAGATCAAGTGGTGCCACTAGGAAGAGCCCCTTGAGGTACAATAAGGGACACTCTATTGTGAAGGCTGTATTAAAGGAACAGAAGAATGTTTTTCTAAAGTCACTAGAAGAATTCTTTAGATTATTTCTCAGTAATCCTTCCTATTCAGTGCTTAAGAGATTGTGATGGTTTCAAAATACCAAATGTGAGGCTAAGAAATGGACAAAGGGGCAAAGTGCCCTGCAGTATTTGCTAACTTCCTCAGACCTTAAGTTTTTGATGTACCTAATGATTTTATGTATGAAATTATATGGGATAGTAGATGATTTTGATTATTATCAATAAATATCTCAGAATTAATTTCAGGGAAATAAAAAGTAATTCAGACAATTAACTACAAAGCTAATATAGAACATATTCCTAATAAATTAATTACCCTTGCTATGAAAAAGAATAGCACAGAAATAATGGAAATGCATTATTTTTCAGGAACAATGCTTGTCTTTAGCTGTTTGGAATACCGTTATTCTCACTTTCCAGCTTGCAAAGTACCATTAAAAACAGTCACTATGTAGTGGTATAGTCATGGCACTTATGACCAAATTGTCTAATACATAGGGCTTTCAGCTTCATAAACTTGTATGAGACTATCTTGGTGAAGGACAGAGGAGGAGATCTTTATATTTTATAAAAGAAAATAGTAAGCTTTCAATGACACTAGCAAAACGTTGAAGGGACTACTGCTAGCTGTTGCAAACTATTTGTATAAATGTCAGACACAGGAACGTGAGCATGAATAGAATGAAAGGCAACTGTAAGATCTACAGAGTACTAAACCAAGAACAAACAAAGATACCAATAAGATTTAAATTTAGATTCCAGGATTAAAAAAAAAAAAAGTAATTAAATCTTAGGTGTTAAAGTTTCATTTTCATCCTTGCAATACACTGTATTTCTGTTCATTCTTATAATTATTATCTCATAGTAAATGAGATGCACTGCCACTCCAAAGATAGGTTTATCTTTATGAACTGGAAAAATAAAGAGCCAAAGCAGGAGATTACCAGATCCTCAGAGCTATGGTACAGAATATTTTCAAAGAGAAGGAGCAAGGCTGCACTGGTGCATCACTTATTTTCATATACTTATTTCAACCTTGTAGCAACATGGATGTTGAATCACTCATCCAGCATGTTAGGAAGCAAGTCTTCCTGCTGAACCAAATTATAACAGATAAGGACTTTAGCAACTCTGCTTAGTAGATTTAGGAGACAGAGAGAGTGCGATGA
The DNA here is from genome assembly GCA_036023395.1 of Myiotriccus ornatus. Taxonomy (NCBI): domain Eukaryota; kingdom Metazoa; phylum Chordata; class Aves; order Passeriformes; family Tyrannidae; genus Myiotriccus; species Myiotriccus ornatus. The sequence goes on from JAYRBT010000139.1 coordinate 49,134,017, forward strand.
AGAATAGCAACACATCTATAGACCAAGACCTTCAGAGCTGTTTAATAGATCCCTCTTAGAACAAGACCTGAATTCTTAGGTTTGAGTTCTGATTATGTTTCAGAACGAAGCCTTAAAGGTACCTGAGAGAGGCAGGTGCCCATTTCTCATCTGAGCATAGGGGGAAAGCATGCAGACATTCAGAGGCAGGATGCTCTTATTTCAGTGCCTTTCTCTTGCAGTTCAATACCCTTAAGCACAAGTATATCCTGTCTTTCATGGTTTCTGTGGTTTTAGAACAGAAGCCTCACAATGTGCACACAGTTTGAAAATTTCAAGTAAAATGATATAAAGTAGCTAATCAAAAGCCAGGCTATAGTATGCCTTTCCATGTTGAGAACAAATACCTCATAAATGTAGGAAGTAAAAGAAAATTTGAAAAATAAAAACAAAAAAAAAGAGACAAGAAAAAAAATCCCCACACTAGTGTTCAAGAATGCACAGAGGCTGTTTCATGATTTATTTCTTGAAAAAAAAACACCTAACTGTCATTGCAGGGTTAAGAATGAACCTGAAAAACTTTAGTCTTATTAAAAACTTTTGATCATGGGTAAATATTTAAAGCAGAATCTCCATGTTATACCAGTTATAGGAGAACTAATCTTACCATGCTCTATGTAGAAAATGTAATTCATTGCATTGCAGCAACTGTGTTATGGTTAAAATTTATTTTACACTGAAATAAAGATTTATTTCTTAAGTAGGTGAATTTATACTTTTGAAAATAAATGCTTTCACATCCATTATCCATGAAATCTCCATGGAGTCTAAGTCCAATTGAGGTCTTCCCATGAGACATATTTAAAATATAACATGTATCAAATGTAAATAGAGAGTAGTTTTCATCATCAAAGCATCCCAATAGTGTCAAAGAACTGGACTTGTCATAAACTGTGTTGCACGCATATTAAGTATGCTGATATAGGCAAAATTCACTTTTTTTTACCTTGGAATTGCTCACCTGTAAGAAGCACCAAAGGTTGTTTGCTGCACGTGGAAGACAGGGAGGTCCTTCAAGGATTGGAAGACCCAGGTTTTTGCAGCTTTTCTACATTTTCAAATGCACCTCATTTATCAAGCTGATTATGATAAAACTGTTTTTAAGAGGCTCACAAGCACAGTAGGGAACTGCACATTCCATGATGAATCGGATGGTTTTATGTACTTGAGACAATACCAACTAGGTCTGTCTCATTAACGCCGAAAAGGGAGCAGGTTGGGCAAAAGCACAAAGCACATTATTTGCCCTCCTTGATGCTGCTCTCTGGGAAACTTCAGACTTCTGCAGCTTTTCAATTGCCACAAGCATTACTGCCCTTGTGAGACTGTGGATGGGACCTTTTTTGCAGTGTTGGTGCCTGAGGGACTGTAAGGTCCACATACTCTTTCCTTTTAGTTGTCTCTGAAAGTCTCTTGGCCCTTCTTGGGAACAGTTATCCATGGGTACTTTTTTTACTTTTTCCTTCTTTTCTTTTCTCAGAAAGGAATTGCATGGGTACATTGCACAGCTACAGTTAGTTTGCTGTATTGAAACCTTTTTCCCATTTTGGAAAGATCACAGACATCTGTAAGTTGTCTTTCATTGTGGGGTGTACCCCTGACATACCAGTCAGCTCTTGATTCACTTCCTCTGAAATGACCAGAACTTACAGGCTAAAAAATTTAAAAGTTGTTTGCACCAATAGAAGTCGTTTCCCAGAGCCTCTTTTAAGTCACTCCTTTTACTGTTGGATATAATTTTCTCCATGTTGTTTCCCTAGACCCTGCTAGAAAAGTAAGGGCAGTAAAATATACTTTGTCTTGCTCCAGAGACCTCTACAGCAGCATTCTTAGATATTTCTCATTTTCGTATTACTTTACATTAAAATATTAAAGGCTTGTCACCGAGTTCCCTTGCATGCTTTTACATTACCTTATGTGACTTTACCATGGGAGTTGTTTTCTCTGCCTCTCAGTGTTTCATTTATTCATTATATGGTGTAATTATTAGTCCTTTTCCGTGGTGTCAAATCTTGCTAAACTTGTGACTTATTAATTAATTACCTGTCTTAAATAATTAAAATTGCATGGAACACAACAAAATATCACCTGCTGTTTATTGGTGTCTATGAAGCAACAATCTTAAATTACCCAGGTCAAGTTGTTCTATAGTCTTTGTATGATAAAGATACATCTGTGAATATTCTCTTGTGGCTTTTGGATATCATACTGGGCATAATGTTGAGGAAAGTTGTGCTACAAAGCGAATAAAAGCAGCATCATGTAGTCTCCATGCTGCCATCCTCCTCAACTGCTGTATTTGGATCTACATTGTCTCCAGCTATAATTATCTCCTTTTCTCAGTCTTTCTCTTTCTTTTTCAACTGCTGCTTCTTCTAATCTGCTTTCTTAATATTTTGAATAATTTAGGATTGGATGGGTTGGATTTTGCTAAGTTGTCTGGGTTAGCATGTGCTAAGTCAATGCTTTGTGGAATGCTTTATTTTGGTAGAATGTTGCCCTTTAAACTTTTGCCAAGTTCCCTTATTTTCTAAAGTGCACCAGTGAAAGTACCTCCTGAGAAAATGTTTGCAGCATTTTTCCTTTGCACTCTGCCTTAAGGTTTTAAAAGAACTGAAGACTCTTCTAATAAATTCAGCTGGCAAATTTTTGGAGCCTTGTACATTTTTGAAGAAAAACCCCTTTGGTGAGCTTGCAGCACAGAGCCCGGGAACTTACAACTACTGAATTCAGTTCTGTTTCAGTCAACTCAAATTCCTACACTTTTCTCATTACTTTAATATTTAGGCTTCTTACATATTCAAGTGCTTTGTAAGTAGAAGATATCATTTCCTTAAAACATACTAGAAGGGAGAAAAGGCTTTTTCTGTTGTTTTAATTTACACAGGGGGGAGTTGATAAAGGGATTAAAGATCCCAGAGAATTTATAGTGAACATACTTTACATCCAGGCCTCTATTTAAACTTCTGTGATTTGCTCCTCTTCAGTCTCACACCTTCCTTTCATGCTGGGTGATAAAATAAAGCAAGAGGTGACCAGAAGGCATTTTGGATTTGTTTACATGATGTCGTATGGCTGACGCCATTTCTATGCATTATAAAATTCACATATCACTGCCAAAGAGGATTTTTTATAACATCTTTTGTGTTGCTAAATGCAATTTTTCATCTATAGATCAAATATGACTATATTACTGGCTTATAAGATGGTTTTCTTTCTCTGACATATTTCCTTTGCCTTTAAGATATGTTATTTCCTTTTAATGCAAAATATCTTTCAAGAATGGAAAGGACAGTCTTGAAAATGCTGACGTTCTTCAAGGGAAGTTTAGGATGCTTAATATTTTTCCAGTTAAATTACAAAATTCACCCTCACTGAACTGACCATACACAGAAATTTTAACTGGATAAATGTTCAACTTGACATCAGTTAATTAGAACTTTCCTTCCACGGTATTCATTACCACTTGTGCAATAATAATCATTAGAGCAACAAAAAAAAAAATCATGGCTGTGTTTTTGATTTCTATACTATACTCCTAACGAAATTTAAGGTTTAAATCACTCCTGTTTTGCTGAAGAGAGCTAGGTAATGTTGCACCAACTTTCATAATGCTCTGTGTACAATTTAGTTTAAATTTCCTATGTTTATGAGTTCAGGAATAACAGCTGACTTTCATGAAAATGTGTCTTCAAATGATTTATGAGTTTTGCAAAGGTTCATATTAATTCTAAACTTCACTAAATTCACACATGATAAACCTAACTAACTACTTTATATTTGCAGAGCACAAAGAATTGCTTCACTTCAATTTCACATGCTCCTTACATAGTGGAACATAAGAGATTGATATTTTTTTCATTCAAGAATATGTAGTTTTCCTTTCCAGTTTTTCCAGTGAGTTTGAAAATACTAAAAGAAAGACTGTACATGTACAGTAGGGAAACAATCTTCAAAATTACAGTTGTAGATGAGTATATGGTATACATTTTTCCATGGTGATTTTATTTTCATTTATATTCATTACTCTCTTATCAGTGTAACCGAGACTATGCTTACATTTCATGGCTGCCAAGCAGGTCTCCCCCAGGAAGCTGTAACTAGGAGAAACTTGTTAAATCACCCTCTGCCTGCGACTCGCTGAGTACACTGCGAATTCATAAACCTAGGATGCATTTTCTCGGTTCAGGGCTTGAAATCCGCATCAAGAGCTGAGGCTCAGAGATGACACAGCCTCCTGGGCAAGGCTGTGTGTCCTCCAGTGCTTAACTGGGGGGATGGAAGAAAGTTACACAGAAACTGAGCTAGAAGGGGAACTGTTGAGCAACTTAAACAATTGCTGGGCTGTGTGACCTCACTTCCAGCCCCAGGTGGAGGAAACCAACCCCTCTGGCTTTGTGCAGGTGAACTCTAATGCAGGAGGACTCAGGCAGGTGCCTACTGCTTTTGGCTAGGAGGTGACAGCCGACAGCCTGCTGGCTTTCAGCTCCTGGTCCCTGTTTGCCAGCTCCTGGAACACAGCCGTATGAGTACAAACTGGGGGGGAACCAGCAGTGGCTTATGTGTTTGGCCCACCCTGTGCCCAGACCCTGGCCAAAAGCACAGCACAGGAGCAGCCGATGCAAGACATTGCTCTTGCCTTGTTTTATTTCTTGCTACTCTACTCTGTTGACACTTATTTTACTGCCTACCCTATCCCTGCTATTTCATTTTCCAGTTGGTCTTCAGAAGAATGCAAGCCTATTAATTTTGTGTTAGTAGGACTCCAATCCAGGCCACTCATTTGTATGTTTATTGATTCATTAGATTAAAAAATTTAAACTTATTAAAAAGAGTGCAGTGGTCATCTCATGCCTACTGGTTTAAAATGAGGAATAAGAGAAGAGACCTTCAATTTCTTTTATGAAGTTTCTAAGCTGAAAGCTAGCTGATTCACTTTCTTGAGGTTAAATTACTTTTTTTAAACCAAACCATTCTTATTATTTTTTTAAACAATTTTTATGTTAATATTTTAATTCCTTTCAATATTGAACAACAAAAGATAAAAATTCATTTGTCCTTTTCATTACTTTCCTTGCTAAGACTGTCAGTGAAAATAATTCTCTAGTAAGTGCAGGCAGGTGCTGACATTAAAATTTCCAACTACCACAAGCTGATGTATAAAAGAAAGATGTCAGTGAGCTCCGAGTAAAGTAGTGGTGAACTCATAACTCAGTGTGAACAAACAACATTATATTTGAGCATATGAGACAAAAGAGCAGAATTTGGCACTGGAGTGTAAAAGATTTCATTCAGAGAAGTGGGAGAAAATCAGCAATAGTCTGCAGGAGGCAGCCTATACATCATCTATCTTTGCCCAATGTGCCATCAGTCTAGGGTAAGATAAGCCAAAAAAGAAATCCTCGCCAGGTGGCTGTGCAAACTGAGGGGGTTATTGCCTAAAGACTTGTACGGCTTTTTGTAGGATGCAGATGGAAGAGAATTTTGGGACTACATAAAATTTATTTTGAGATGTTGTAAGGATATTGTAGAAACATGAAATGAGATGCTTAGGGAAGGGATCAAAGGCAGTGAAAGGGAGGGATCAGTGTGAATCAAGGAGGAACAAGAGAAGGAAAAGAGAGGGAAAAGGTAAAAAAGGGGCCAGTCAAGTGTATACGAGTCAGCATACTTGCCTGACTGAAGACCCTGCTTGATGTTCTTATTAAACCCTGTTTATCACTGTGGATGATGTGTATGCTTTTTGGTTGTGTAGGGGAGTAGGAAGAGAGGCTGAAGTGGCAGCTGCTCAGAGAAGCCCTCAGGGCTAAGTGCCACTGCCAGTGGGAGAGTGCAGCTAAACAAGAGGGACAGGAGAGAGCCCCTGCGTCCACGGTAGTTGCAGGTGTGGTTTGTGTTTGTATGGCGGCTGGTAGTGCCACTTTTTTCTGCCTCCTTGGAGCTCTTGGTCACCTGATGCTTTTGGGAACATGTGCTCAGCCTCAGTTGTGGCTGGACCTGGCAAAGTGCAACTGCCTCAGCCTGCAAGGAAAACATACCACTGGATGCAGCAACTTTGAGAAATTGATAGGCAGATTTTTGAAGAAAAACCAAAACCAAACAAACTAATAGGGAATTGCAACTGAACTAAGCTTTTGTGGCAACGCTAAACATATTTAGGACTGTATATTGCCATACCTACCATGGATAATTGATTTATCATCCCTGTGAATGTTTTCACCTTCTCATTATGCCAAGATTGTAAATAATACAACTGAGCTAACCTGTGCTAGGTCTCATTTTACTCATTTAGTGCTCAACACAACCTCTAAAAGCTATAATCCCAATAACAAAATTAATCAAGACATGTTTCTCCCCTTTCCCAGTGCTGCTATTTAGTGTAGTCTGCATATTCCTTGTCCTTCTAAACACATGCTTGCAGCTGCATTAAGCTGTTTGCTTTGGGTGTGCATGATTTGTCTACATGCCCAGCCCTGCACAGCCACACGATTTTGATAATTCCTAACTGAATTATCTGAAAGTTATTGACTGTTTCCCATTTTTGCAGCCTTTAATGTATAAAATGTAAAAAGGACAGTCCCTAATAAGGTTTGTAGGAATGTTTGTCGAAGAAGCAGTTCAAACATATAGTGAGCAGTGGTATCCAACTGTGCAACCTGTACTGTGTCCTTCTCCAAACTATGAGTTGCCATTCATATGCTTTATACTATGTCCTTTTAATGATGAGATATCTAAAGCATGTTCTTTATGAGCCAGACACTATTATTTTTGTTCATTTTAAGCAGAATGTTATTTAAATTTCACTGTTGACATCAGTAAGACTTTGCGTAAACAAGATACCAAATGAACAGAAAAATCTGGCTCTTTGGGAATATTTCAGTTTAATTACTTCCATTCTCCCATGGAAAGAGCTTAAGGGAGGGTCTGGGAGCAGAGCGGTGGTGGTGGTGGGTATCCTTCATTGGAGCTGTGATTCTGCAGGAACATATAGAGGAAACTGAAAGATTAGGGTCTATATTTATTTCCTAGTAGTGCTGAAAGTAATTCTGAAATTCAGTCACTGATGCCCACAGCCTGTGGTCAGAGGAATAATGTCTTTGCTTTAGAGGCACACAAAGTGCTAAGGTTAATGTGCCAGGTCTAAAACAATAGGCTATAGCCATATGACATCTTGCCATCACCAAAGGAAGGATTAAATCAATCAATACAAGCAGTGTCCTTGAGCTACTGTAAAACATCAAGTGCATATATAGAATATTTAAAATTATGAAAGTCATCTCACTACAGGAGAACAATTACCTAGTGTCCTCCTGGGGATGGGAATGTATCTTTTACATGCTATTACTTTTATAAAGGAAATATACAAAGCTGTGTTATTAATGAACCACCTACCTTCTGCTCTTTATTTTAATTCTAACAGTGGTGCACCTGTTCAAAAGATTTTACTGCTCTCACAGGTTCTTCTAAAATGTGCCGCTATCTTTGTATGAAGTTTCTGTGATATTTATGACTCTCTCCAACAAAGTGTGTTTTTGCATCCTCTGTGGCACCTGAAAGACTAAAAGGCAGACAACTAGTACAACTTCAAAGACCAAAAGAGGAAAAGGATGATGAGAAGTCCACTCTCTGATGTGGATATGAAAGGAACATTTTTCCTGCTCTCATTCCTAGACAAGGAGCAGGATTATCATCATGGGTACTTTGTAGTAACCCCACTATGTCATGACATTAGCTATGTTAGCTTATACTCAGTCTCGTTACAATCTAAGTTATTTTAGCCTTCAGATGGATTGTAAACCATTTTGCAAGAGAGCAAAAGACCACACAATGCAGGACTTCAGTTGTTCTGATAACATGTCTCATACAGAAAATCAGTGAAGTCCTTACATGGACAACATAATAGCAGCTCTAAGGACTGGAAAAGAAAAATAGCTGATGCTGTCTCCATTGGAGACTGAGGTAAGGCAAAAAATATGATAAAGGAAAAGCAGCTTCCTTTCTGTAACTATAATTGTTAATGCTCATTTTGTGGCAAAACATGACCTCTCTGAGCTTGAATATTTAACAAGAGAACCGCCTGTGGGGGAAGCCATACATGGAAATTTTGGATTTGTTTGATGTTGTGCGATTTGTGTCTTGGAACCACATATGTGGCTTCAAACAAAGGACCACTGAATGTCAAGTGAGCTGTACATCTTTGCAAACTTCAGTTGCAGTTGTCTGGTGATAAGTATAGTTTGCAGCAAAGAAAAGCAAAGTTATGCCATATATGCCATACATTTCAAGACTAATATTTGGAACAATACATTGTTCAGTCAGCTTTTTAGGACTTTTGCCTAGGAGGATTTCTTCTGCTTTGCAGCCATTTTTATTATTAATTAACTAAAGTAGTTTATATGTAGTAGGAAAAGAGGAATATTTCTCATTCCCCTTTTGATAAGACTAATACATCATCTCAAAGGAAAGGCAAGTATGTAAATCCTTGATAAAACACCTAAATAATTTTAGTCTGATATTTAAAGCACTTTCAGTCCTTCTACCACCAGTAGAAGCCGTGGATGAGTAATATCTCAGTATATACTCGAGCTGTGTAGCTACAGGTACTGAAGCTGAAATTTTTGGCCTTTGTTTCTTCTATGTAACTGAGGTATAGTCTGACACTGGCAAAAATACATGAACTATCTAATCAATGTTATCTAGTGGCATGATAATAGCTAGCACTGGGTCTCAGCTTATTAAGCCTCATCTGAAGTCTCACACTCAGCTGGGATCTAAGTGCCTATTTCAAACTTACCAGAACTGCAGGTGGGACTTAAAAGGCTGGCAAGCAGCCAAGTATTCTGGGAAGCAGACTCTTAGCTCAGTGTAGAGATTCATCTTGGAACGGACAGAGTTCCATCTCTAAGAGAAGAGAGGCAGAAATTATCTTTGTCGCAAATAAACCAGGATGAGCTATCAGATGAAAAGTTGGCTTGTCTTTCCATTAGTAAAGTAGCAGAAATAAGGAGCTCATTGTATTTGTGGATTTACTACCTATGTGTTCTCCATCCAGGATGCTGCCAGGTCATAGCCAGAGTCCCAAGCACCCTCCTGGTGCTTAGGAACAGCTAAGCTTGGCATCGCTGCTTGCAACTTACTGGAGTATGGTCAGATTGGCCTGAGCCCTCCAGGTTGCAAGTCTTAGTGTACCAGTTCCTGCTTTCTTCCCCAGAAGGGCTTGAGCATTTGCTGAGACTCCAGCCTGGGCCTGCTATTGCTGTGTGCGTGGTGGGCAGCGGGCCCTGAGTGCACATCTGGAACCTCTGTTTGTTCTGCAAAGGAGCTGAGATATGTGGGCCTGACACAGAGAAATCCTGATAAATTCATCCTTTAGTCTATTGAGATGCTTGCAGTATGCTGAAGGAAACTATTTTAATTCATATAGTTTCAGCAGACACAGACAGTTCCATATATCTAAAAAGGTAAAGCAGCCGTCGAGGCTAGAGGGCTGTTTGGGAGGCCTAGTTGGAACCCAGTATTCTGCTGACCCTCTCCAAATAACGTCACCAAATGGCCTGAAGCAAGATAGTCCTTTTCATCCCGGTGGCTGCCTTTCCAAGGGAGTGACAAGGTGTGCCTGATGCCAGATTTCCCCACTCTGTGAAGCTCAGAAAGTGCCACAGAAATCTGGACAACCTCGAGAGACCACTGGTATCATAGATAATCTCTCCTGTAGGATCATTTTAAATAATTGGATGTTGGATAATAAGTATTATAAACAAAACTGAAATTGTTTTGGTCATTAGGAGACTGACAGCTGTGCTTACTATAATGCAGGGCATGCCTTAAGACAAGGCTCAGCTCTCTCAGTGATATCAGTGGTGTTAACCATTAGGAAAGCTGTTTCTGCCAAAGCCCACATTGCTGCGTCTTTTAGATTGCTAAATAAATTAATCTTCAGGAAGGAGCAAAAAGGTGACAGATTTGGACAAAAGCTCACAAATGTGGTTTATAAGGCAGATACTTTATAGGCTAACAGTGTTGTCATCAGTTTAAGAATATCAGGGAGCAAGGTTGTTATTCTTCTATTTTGAAATGGCTGGATCTGACACTGATAGTATTGCTGTAACAATATAAAGTCAAAGGAATAATATTACATGTTAGGTACCACAGAAGGTTCAAATCAGAAAGTTGCCATTTAAAATCGGTAACACTCCAAGTATCTATATCAACCTGCACTCCTAATTAGTCAGTATTATAAACATCTCTTAACATCTTAATCTCTTTCCTTCTAGCCCTTGTTTCTGCTGTTCCCACTGAGATAATTTTAAAATCCTGTCAAAGACTTCTGAATGTGACTCTCCGAAGTGGCTCGGGTAATGAACTTCTGATCTGACTGCTTTTTTTTCTGAGCACAATAAAACAAGATCACTTCATTACTGTGTGGCATGCTGTAAGCCCATATGATAATTTGCCATACACTTAAGCCCTGAGCTTTTTTTTTTTTTGTGATAAGGAAACTTTTATGAATTACATATGGCTGGATAATGGAGGATGATGACGGTTTTCATTTTGCATCAGGCTCCAAATACTCAATTGAAAACCAATAACTAAAATTGTGTTATACTGCTAACTTTTTATACTTAAATCATTACAATCTCAGCTGAAGTCCAAAGTGCAGAGACTGTTTCTCTGATGTATTCTCTCATAGACTATCAAATGTCATGTCACATAATTTGTCATTTCCTTATGCCATTGCTTGGGAAGATGAGTAATGTGATCAAATCCCTTGATTCACCTTATGTATAAATAAATACATTCCCTATATTTATTTTGAAAGAGGAATGGCATAATCTTGCCTTAGTTTCTAGACACTGAAAATTCCATTATGTATATATTTTTATTATTTTTATTATTTTTATTATTTTTTTTTTTAGAGACTTAGAGAATAATTATTTTTTTTCTTGATCTTAAGCAGACCAAGAAGTAAGGTAGTATCTAGCTGAAACAGTCTCTCTCAACCAGGTTTAAACATATTTCCTTAGTTAGAGCGAAGTTTTCACCTAGGGCAAATGGAAAAAATGCAAAGCCATATCACTTTCAGAAGGGTGGGAGTTAGGACTCTGTCCTCTGATCCATGTGTCCCGGGATTAAAATTCCCTCTATTCTATCTAGAGTCATCTGGAATGAAAACTGCTGGACTGCAATCTGTGTAATTTTGTCCCTGATCAAACAAGAAGCACAACTCATCTGGTAGCACAGATGTGTTGGGAAGCGGTGCCAGAGCAGCAGGATGAGATCTGCCGCATGCCCTTCAGTGATGTCTGGTGCTGACTCAAACGGTGAGGATATCGTTGTTTAGTCTGCATGTAAAGGTACACCCTGGAGGGAGCTGAAGCTGAGGCGAGTAAGAAGAAAAAAGAGAGCATCAGTCCTGAGTTTCCTGAAGCGGGTACCCTGGGGAGGCTGATTTTGCTTCAAAGTAACCTCCAAGAACATTG
>JAYRBT010000139.1:49150019-49160528 GCA_036023395.1 Myiotriccus ornatus
GCTTATCTCAAGCATTTAAAACTTATAAGAATGAAGGAAGAAATGAGAGGAAGTGACTTGAAAAAACCACCCTAAGATTCAGTTCAGGAAGTAACAAATCTCCTTGTACTAATGATAATACAAAAATGTTTAGCTAAGATAATAAAAATGTCTGGCTTGCTACCATAACTTATTTTCATGACCTACAGTAACTGTTATGAATGTTTCCCATCAGTACACATATATCTTTTATCAGTCCAGAATATATGAACAGTGTTTGTCAGACAAAGCCATTAAAAGAAACTATAATAATAGAGAACAACTTGTATGAACAATTATATTTGCAAAAAAAAAAATGTAAGGAAATGTAGAGAAAATTTAAATATGAAGCAAGTGAACATTCCCAACAAGAAATTAAAATAAGAATTTGAGACAATTATCCAATTCGGCATATTCAGTACCTATTTTTATTCAACAATATTTTCAGAAAGCAAATTGAAAAACTTATTAAAAAATAAAAAAAAAAAGGAAAAAAAGGAAAAAAAGGAAAAAAAAAAAAAAGAGATCATTTACCACCAAGAGGTTTTCTTACACAATCAAGTCACCCAAAGAAGTTTGGTGTTGCCAAGAAAGGTTAAAAAGTGTGCACTTTGTTTCTGATTGGTTGCAAACTGTGGAATGTAAACAAAAAAAATATGAAATAAATTCTATTAATGAGGTGTACAGAAAGGGTTAAATAAATTATGTGGTTTCTTTCTCTGTATAGAAGTGATTGAGAAGAATTTTTAAAGCACAGCTGATGTGTTTCTTTTAGTTCTTCCAATATTAGCACTTGATCTACACTCAGTTTAGGATGATAAATGAGTGGTTTTACCTTCAAGTGATGTTATACCACCTCTCCTTTTTGTCATGTAAATGTCAACTGATTGCATGGGGTGAAGACAGCATTGAAAGACCCTGGTCAGGGTATTAAGCATATGAGAATCATGCTCAGTAAGTCAAAATGGAATTCTGCAGATTTGCAGATATGTGAATGCAAACAGGAGTAAGACCTGCAAAATAATCTTTGTGAAAACAAAAAAAAATGGAAAAGCTTCAGCTGCACTTGAACTGTGTTTGGTTTAAGAAAGAGATAGAATATTGGAAAATTCAATATAAGGAGAAAAACAAAAGTGATATTTTTTAATTCAGAAAGCTTGGAAGGGGGACAAAAAGATCTTTCTTTTTGGGAAGGATTTTATAAAGACAATATTGATCAGTTACATTTAAGTCTTTTAGAGATAAGTTGGTTGATTGGCTCACTTGCACAAAATAAGTGTCAGGTTGGATTTTAAATAAATTCAAAAGGATTCAGACCTGGGTCCCAGGTCAGGCTCTGTAGAGATATTATGGAGTGTCGGTTGTGCGAAGCTGCAAGAACAGGTATAATAAACATCTGCTGGATATGAGCAAGGAATATTTGTCCTTTCCAAGAGATAAAATGTGTATGCATACACACATAAATAAAAAAGTGATTCTCCAAATTAAGCATGTCATAATATCTTATAAACCCCAGACATTAGGAGCTAAAACTGTCAGCCTCTTTTCTCCCTCATTAATCTCAAAATATAACTCAGCTTCCTGCACAAAATTACATGCAATAGATTCAAGTAATGATTTCTGTCTAGTTAAAGAGAACAATAACATATATTTCATGCTTGTCAGGCATAGTTTGGAAACAAAGTAGAAATATTTTAAAACTGAATTCAGACTTATTTTATGACTGATCAAATCTGATGTTTATCTTCAACAAGACAGACTAATTCAGGATCTATTAAAAATTATTGTGTTAATTTGTTTATTGGAATTTTGTAATATCATTTAAAATACATTCTGCAAGGACAGCTTATTTTGCAGTTATTTAGCCACTAAGCAAATCAAACCTTAAAAAGTAGGAATAAGGCTTGTATCATATCAGCCAGCTTTGGTGATGACCATGTCAATATGGTTAAGAAGGAAAGACTGATATTCTTAGTGCTGGAGGATACCAGAGGAGCCCTGTAGAGATTTGTGTTAGAACCTGTGCTGTGATTAACAAATCATATTTTTGAAAAAGGTACTGACTACAGAGGCCACACAGTTTATAGGCAACACAAAACTAATTAGGATAATGAAGAAGCTTTTGAGAAGTGTAGTAAAATGTTCTTTTGGCACTGCACAAAGGGGGAGGGGGAAAGAAAAACGGCAAAAATGACAGACTTGAAATTGTTAAAAGTAGAGATAAATACACTGACTAAAACAAATACATGCACACCTGGTCAATTCTCAGTGGCAATCCACCAAGGAAATAAAAATCTAAAATATATTAAGAAGAGAGTTGAGAATAATGCCTTCCACTGTTAGGTTACAGAAGAAATGTTGTTCACCCACAGCCTCAGGGCTTCTAGCTTTTCTTATCTCATCTGCAAAATAGCAGAGAACTAAAAAATGGATTTATAAAGGCTACAAGGGTGACCAGAGGTATGCAGCAGTTTAGGTATCTGGAAAAATTAATTAGTACTCTTCAGCTTGGAAAGGAGAAGATACTAAAAATATGGCTAGCACAGCAATTCTCATGATGAAAGAACTGAGGATACACATTGAAATTATCATACAGATTGTGATTAAATTAATTAACTCATTGCCACAAGGTGTTGCAGAGGCCAGATTGTAAGTAGAGTCAGAAGGAAAATTTTAAAACAAATTAATGGAAGAAAGGTCCACTTGAGACTATTAAGTTCCCCAGTGAAAATGCAGTCTCTCTCTATAAAAGTCTCTAAACTGCAGATTGCTGAAAGCTGGAAAGACACACGAGGGGAAGTGTCAATGTGTAACTGTCCTATTCTTGTCCTTTTTTGCTAAGTATTCACAAATGATTGCTGCCAGAGACAGAAAACTTACCTAAATGGATCTTTGATTTCATCAGAAATCTGTTTCGAAAATCTTATCTTAACAGTGTTGCAGAGAAGATACAGCAGGTCATGGTCTGAAAAAAGTATACCTTAAAAAGTATACTTAAAAACACTGAAAAATTACCTAATTAATAGCTTATATTAACAAGCAATAATAATAATACACTGTTTAATAACCAAGTTTATTGCATTTGTTTAAGCATATGGCAAATTTTCTATATTTGAAACCATGTCATCCACCAGAGACTGCAAAATTCATAAACCTGAAATTCTTTAACAAACCAGAAGAGTTTTATAGTTCCCAAAGTTTTGGTTCCTTCTGTGTGAATGATAACTTCTGCCAGTTGCTTCCTCTTTCACCTTCAGGGAATTTTTCTCATTAAAGTAGTGATTTAGGAAACACATAATGTCTGATACATCTTCAAATGCAAACCTAGTTCTATCTACAAAATGAATATGATAAATGTATATGCCAGGTTTAAATACAAACTAAAAAGATAAGATGATATTTTCACAGAGAGCAGAAAGAATCTGAGAGTTATTTGAGATCAAATATTGTGAAAAATTTCAGTTCCTTTATCTGATCTAGAAAATCCTTTGAGAGTGTTTATTTTTCTTCCAAAGGCAGCCTAACAAACTTCTATCTTCAGCAGGCAGGAGACACATTTCTTTTATATAAAAATAGAAATTCAGTTCAGTGCTTAATATCTCACCTATTTCCCATCAGAATCACTTGTTACTGAAGTTTACGAAGTGTCCGAAGGTCTCTTGTCTTGATTTTTCTCATTAGACAACGATGTCTGCTTTGGTTTCTCCAGTATGATTTCATGTCCAAGCAATCAGTTCTTGGGAAAGTACCTCCAGGAGCAGGTTTCTTCTTTCTGAGGGCCCCATACTGTTGCCAGCAGAGGACAAGGTGTTTTCCAGAAGTTGCAGAGTCCTTCCTAATGAAAAGTCAGTAAAAGCACAAGAAAAAATTGCCGTTATGTTGGCAAGCTCTTGTGTCCTAAGAATTTGGGATATGGTCCTTTGACCCTGCTGTGGACTTCATTGAGAGTTGTTATTTCTAAAAAGAACCAAGTAGGTGACTGTGGCCACTGTATAGCACATGCCCAGATGTCCGTGCATGGTGTCAGCCAGCCTGGATGACAGCCAGGGTGGCACCCATCTGTAATTTGGGCTGTTATTTTAAGGCTTTCTCACACCCCAGAATAGAAGCCAAAAGAAGTGTCACCTTGATCTAGGTTGCAGAAGGGGAAAATACAGCTGCAACAAAGCCCCATGGTTAAATAAGACATGTACCACCATAGCTTGGTGTGAGGAGTGGGGACAGGAAAATCACCAGCACACCACACATGAAAGGTAATCTCATTAAATAAAGCTGGTAAATTCTGAGAGTGTCTGAAATATAAGTAAAAAGAAAATAGCTTTTGCTAAAGAGCTGACCATCCTCCTCTCAAAGAAACTAACTGTTCTTCCAGCAGAAAAATAAGATCATTAAAACTTGTAAAAATAAAAAAAAAAATCAGAAATTGCTGAAATAATAAGCTGCGATTTATATGAAAATAATCTTTTTTTTTGCTTCTCCAGGGCACTAGAATTCCTCATCCATTTCTCTACACTACATTTGTTAACTCTGAAATAGCTCAAAAGACTAGGAGAATTTAAAAGCATTTACAACTCCGCAAGGAAAAAAGTGAAACAGCATTTTTATCTCTTTCCCACCTGCTTTTAGCAGGTGTGTGCAGTCAGAGTACGTAGCTTTTATGCATTGTGAAGCCTGTATAATTTAGAACTTCATGCTCTACACATTTCAAATTGATCTGACCCCTTCCTCCCCCAGGCACACAAAAGCACACACATGGCAGTTTTACTGTATTTTTCAAATCAGTGTATCATCTCATTTATTCAGGGTTGTCTTTTAGAGTGGTTAAAAAACATTTTAATTAACGTTTTGGTCAGAAACTTTCCTCCCAGTTCTGTGATGAAGAACCAACTGTAAAAATGACTCAGTGAGGATATTGCATACTTCCTTGTAATGCTCATATTTTAGGACATAAAATGACTGTTGGAAAATATGTTCAAACCTCAGTGACCAAATGGCAAAAATGGATGTATTTAATTATTAAATTCTACTTTATTTGTTGACTTTAAACAACATCCTTGTAAATAAGAGGCCACAAAGGTTCTTTATGCCTTTCCAAGCAATTTCTTTGTCCAGCTACCATTTTCCTATGTACAAGGGGAATTCTGAGCTGATTAGACCAGCAGAGGACTATGACACCTTCCTCATTACTAATCTGGTATAAAGGAAAAAGAAGAAGAAGAACAGAAAGCAGACACGCTCCAAGAATTTCTGGCTAATCTAAGATTTATGCAGTTAAACTGAAGCTGAGAAATCCCATGGCTCTTGCATACCATTTTGAACCAACTTGGTGAATATTTCCCTGTAAAGAAAAAAAAAAGATGTAATCTGTTTCTAATTATTCTGTCATTTGTTCTTTGGAACCAATCTGTTTCTGAAAAGAATTCATACCGATAATTGTGCAGGTGGCCTTGAAATACCTTACAACAAAAAAGAATATTTCCCATTTATTTGGATCAACAATTACTTTAAATAAAAAGGACATACCTAACAAGTGGAAATTGCTCTATGGTTATCCATATCTACACCTCTGAATAGAATCATAGAATCACAGAATCCTATAATGGTTTGTGTTGGAAGGGAGATAAAAAATTATCCAGTTTGACACTCTCCATAATAATCACTTACAATCAGTAACACATTATTTTTTTTTCTGTTATGAGATAAACAGTAGAACAACAGTAAGTAACAGTTTGAGACCTTATGACATATAGGTGTCTTTTTCAAGTTGGTAGCATTGTAAAAGGTCTGGTTTGACTGAGGAGACAAATATCTAAGTCTTTTTTATCAGTGACTGGGAGAAAGGGATGTACCTAAAAAGTCCCATTTTTATTTCCAATGTCATATTAACTTCCAGTATAAAACTAGAGGAAAAAAAAGAGAAGTTAGAGAAATTCAAGTTGGAAGGAATCTCTGGGTCCAGCTCTCTTGCCAAAGCATTTCCAAAGTTAGATTTAACTTCAAAGTTTTATCACATACCTCAGGGTTGTATCCTGTCAGATTCTAAATATTTTCAAGAACAGACATTCTAAAACCTCTTTGAGCAGATTTAATGAGAGTTTAGAATCAGTCAGTGCAAATGCAGATAAATTGGTCAATACAAATAAAGTGAAAAGGTAAAGTAAAAGTAAACAAAACTACTATAGAGAAGAAACTGTCTTAGCTTTAAGACTGGACTCGGTCAGCTTTGCTTTTGAAGGTACAGATCAGAGTTAAACTCAAAAAGAATGTTTAATCTGAATTAATTTATCAGGTTTTAGATTTGGGAAGGAGATTACTCAGCAACAATTTTGTGAAGCCTTCTATGTATATAATCACAGAAGGGTTGAGGTTGGAAGGGATCTCCGCGTGTGATGCAGTTCAGTTCCTTTGCTCAGGAAGGGACTCCTGCTGTCATGGCTAGTTTGACAGACGGGAATGGACTTTATACTTATTGTGGAGAGACTTCTGTTAGAGACAAAAGAAATGGATATTAAATCTGGTTTTTAATGTTAATGAGAATCTTATATCTAGATGCATTCTCCAGAAAAATCACTGGAAAAACTTCCATTATATTCCAAGACAATGGATTCAGATTCCAAGCAAGACTTTTTAAAAACAGGAATCTGAGCTTAGATTCCTATATAGGGGCAGTGGTACTTTATCTTAGACTTTTGGTCAGAATTGTTTTGCAGTTTGAAGCAGACAGATACTGTGGTTATAAATACATAATTTTTAACTTGAAAACAGAAATGTTCTAACTACTTTTGCAATATGTTCCATACCCCCTAGTAAAAGAAATACAATGGTCAAGAAACCTAACTAGTTTTCAGGTGGGGTTTGATGAGATTATGTGATTTTACAGTCTATGGATTCCAGTTGTAAACCCCTGGCAGGCTGTGAAGGAGTTGATTCAAGTTCAAAAAACATGAATGAAACATTACTGAAATAATGAAAAACACCATTTTGACATTTTTTCAAAGAAAACATCATGAGGTTTAGTTTAAATCTCAATTAATTTATTTCAGAAAAGTGATTTCTGAAAGATCTGAACTGAAAGATCATACCAAAATAAGGTGTTCCATAGTTTCAAAAACAAGCAAAAACATTCGAATAATCTTGACCTGGATTCTGATTTGGGTTTTGTTTCATTTTATTTGTGACTTCCATCTCAACCAAGAGACTACTCTGAAATTCTATAAAAACTTTTCTGAACGAGTCTACTTCTGGACAGATGGCCAGAACTTCCCCAAATTTGAGCAGAGGTAAGTACTACAGATTCCCTGCTGACAGATTAGTAGAAGCAGAGCATATGTGGCCTGCAATGTCAGAGCTAGAGGGAGAGTTGTTGCGAGCAAGCTAAGTGAACTGCATCAAGGATAAGGGGAGCAGCACACAGTAATCAATAGCACACAGAAGTAAACACAGATATTGTTAATAGGAAATGTTGCACACCTTTTGCAGTACCTACTTTTTGAGATGGACTTTGTTGCAAAAAATATTTGCGTTAACAATCCTACTATCAATTTCAGAACAAAAATTAAAATATTGAAAAGATTTCTTAAGTGCTCCTTAATACTTTCCATCAAAGTATTTGTTAAAAGAAATAGGAGACAATATACTACAAGAAATAGCATTGATGTATTGATTGGTAATATATTTCATTGCATTTAGAAATATTAATGATACATTTTTTTGATTTGGAAGTTTCTCTGTTACTTCCTACTTCTATGAAAATTATTTTATTCTCAGACCCAGTTTTGTGGGTTTTGAAGATTCTCACTGCAGATGAAAACTGCCAGCTTGTGTGAAGACACAGTTTGGGGCAGTGAAAACTCTCATTATGAATTTGTGCCTGTAGCATTCTCTGCTCCTTCCTTGAGTTTCTAAAGGCTGATATTGGCCAGATCCCTATCGTTTACATTTGACAGAGCTCTGTCTAGCTTACTTTAAAGCCTGTGAGCGAAGGTCTCACAGCTCTTCTGTGAGAAGCCGCAGTTCTGGCTGCCCAGTGTCTGTGCCTGCTCGCTTCTGTCCATTAAGCTAACCTTCTGCTAACCTTCCAGCAGGGGATGTCAGAAAGGCACCTTTTCATGGTGGTTTTGCACGTTTGTTAATGAAAGAAGTTATCTGAAGTCTGTACTATTTCTTGTTTTCCTGAACCACCTACCGTGAATGCACTGTATGAAATTAAAAGTATTTAATTACCCAAGCTATATAATTGCAACATAATGAACTTCAGTATTTTTAGGGCAGATTAATGTAGTATATAATTTTACTAACAGAAGAACATTTAAATTGCTAAATAATGGCTTAGAGGGGGGGGAAAGACAATAAAATAATTTAAATAGTCTATTCTGATTTAAAATCATGTTAAATCATCCATTAAAAAAATTTGCATAAAACCTTGTTGTTCCCTCAGTTTCAAAAAAAAAGTTTAACCAGGCATATCTACGTAGGGGTAATTCAGGAATGTTTCCTTCCTACTAGTTCTGGAGATTCATTCTGGAATATAAACTTGCTGAGCATCAGCTGTCTCCCATTTAACACTGGGACTCCTCCTGAGTTCACAAGAAAGAAGAAAACAGAGGTGTATTCCCATGGATCTCAGAAATACATGACAAGGGGGACAGAGCTGGGTAGACATAAGCCTCACAATCAAAAAATAAGTACTAATGTTTGTATTCATCGTGATGGGAAGTAAGTACATTTAAGAAAGTGTCACACTGGAGGAAAACAAGAACCCCATTTTGACTGTTTTTAAACAAATGATTCAATCTTTTCTAGGTCTGACTGTTTATTATATCCCACCTTGCTGAAATACTCAACCATTGCTCAGATTTTAATTTTCTACAAACATAAGTTTGTTGGACTTGAGTTGTTTTTCTTTTTTCAAACACTATTTTTCATTGTGTGTTTCGTTATTACAACTCCTATTCAACAGCAAAGCATTTAAAATACTTGCTATTTACACATAAAAATATTTTAAATAAGTCATGTAAAAATCAATAAAGCCAATTAAGTTAGAAGGTTAATATTCATTATGCAAAATAAAAAAGGGAAAATTGAACAGAAGAAAAAGCTACTAAAACCTTAACATTTCATTAGGTGTCACATCTTAATAAAAAACTCAATAAAGTCAGAGAATGCAATCTGCAGCTTACTATATATCTCCTTTGCCTACACACAATGTAATTGTTTAGTACTCTGGATATATGATTCCAGAGCAGATAAGGCACAGAGTAGGTGTGTTGCTGTATATGTTGGCTGTAACTGAGGAACACATCATGGAGATACGTAACACGATGTCACATTAGGGAAATTCTCCAAGCGTTGCTCCTCAGAGATGGGGAAATGTTATGGCTTAGGAGAAGCAGATGAAATCATCCAACCTATAAAGTCTTTAAAAGAGCTAAAAAGAGAAGGAAGAGTACAGATAGATGTGCATCAATAGTGACTGAATTTACTAACAGGTGTTAATGGACATAGCAGTATGGCACTACACATATGTAAGTTCAGTGTAAGGTCATACTCCTCACATCAGTAGGTATTACAGCCAGTATGTCTTTCTGAGCCTTTTTTTTTCAAGGCTGTCTCAAAAAAATCTGTGGTTTCTATAGCTTTGATTTCTGCTAATCTCCTGTGACTGTGTGTGACATGAAAGGAATTTTATCTCTTAGTAGGCAAAGATGCAGCAGCTAGATATTGTTGGGTGACATTACACAAAAACACTAACTGCAAAAGAAACTAAATAACCAGGTGCAACATTTCTTCCCACACCTTAATTCAAGCAAAGATCTTGGTGGGTCATTATACGGTCCGTCAAGCTTTTAACCTACATACTGAGGAAAATAACTGAAAAAAGATAAGTGTTGCATAAAGTTCAGCTAGATTCCCTCAAATAAATATCATCTTCTTCTATTTACCAAACAGCGATCTGCCAAAGAAGTTGTCAAACCTACACGATGAAGATTTCTGCAGATCTCTCTTGTGCAGGGCCTATATAAAATAGTGCAAGACAGACCTTCTGGTAGTGTTTCTACATGGAGTCTTCACTCAGACACAGCTCTTGCATGGAGAACAAATCCACAGAGCTGATATTACAGATGCAGTCCTGGAGGAGAAGACAGGCGGTCAGTTAGTTTGCCTGTGCTGAAAGGCACTCAATTCTGCTCAGAAGCAGACGCCTCTGCAAAGGAAGATCCCTCCTTCACCACTAGTCATGTGCAGAGGTATGCAACAGTCAGACATTCACAGAAGAAAAATGAATGGCTAAAAGGTGAAGAAAAGTCCAAGAGAAACAATAATTTGGTGTTAACTTCGTAGAATTCTTACATTAAAATTCAAAATACGCCATGACTGGCCACATATCAGAAAAAGGCATTAATACGCTAATGCTTTACCTTAATTTACTGCAATAATCATATAATTGTTTCTTAGGAATAGAACTGGTACATTCATATGGGGTTATTTGGG
>JAYRBT010000139.1:49180398-49191535 GCA_036023395.1 Myiotriccus ornatus
GAGACCTTGTCTATAGATGCTATAAAAACCCTGAGCTATCCTAATAAATCGGACATATTTTAGATCTCATAGGTCGTATGTGTATGTCTCGGGAGCCCCTCCGTCAACAGATATGAGGCATAGTTTCATTTTAGGAAGAGATTATCTGCCTACATTTACAATTGTCTGAACAGTATGAATCCAATCTTAACCTGGTTCTCAAACCCGTTTATATCCTCCAAATAATCATGAGTTTTTAAAAAAATTATTTTAAAGCATTTTTGCTAGCTTAATTGCAGTAATATTTTCAAGAAGAGAAAACACCACAACACCAATCTAATTGTTTGTTTGTCTGGGTTGGAAAAGGCTGACTTGCTGAAGAAGACTATTTCTCTGAAGCAGATTCTTTTAAGCTACTATTTAGAGACATTATAGCAAAAGAAGTGTCTCCCTTTTGTGTTTGTTCATTATTTGTTCCTTAATCTCAGCCTGGGATGCCTCTCTTTCTGTGTAACTTCTTACAAATTAAGGTCCTCAGCTTCTGCTGATGCTCGCTCACCAGACATCCAGCAGCAATGTTGTTTGGATTGTCTCTGTGTAATGTATTTCCTGTGAAAAAGAGCAGCCCTTTTACACAGTAAGCTAATTATTGTTGTGACAACATAAACCCACTGTTCCAGAACTGTAGGCTTTGTCCTTCACTTTTAACCTTACAGTATCCTGAAGATTTTGGTAACTACAGTGATTCTGTTTCTTATTCAAACAGAAATTGTTTCTCTCATATTACTCGCCTTTTTTCTTATGATTCATTTTTTATCAAAGCAACAGAAGCTTTATGAGCAACGGAATAGGGAAATGGGGACTTGTGCTGCCAGTGGAGAAAGCAGCAGGCAAGTAAACAGATCTTTCCCTCTTACATCACCATACACAGCTTTAGCCCTCAAGAAGCAACAGCAGCTCTGGGAAAAACAATGACAGTTTTGCCATCATGATAAAAGAGAGCTTGAGGCTAAGCTTACAAAGCTGAATTGCCTGGGACAGAAACAACCAGGACTGCTGAAAATAATCCCAAACAACAATCGAGTTCAGCCAGCTTCTTGTGGGCTTTTTGTTCTGCATTTTTTTTATTATCAGAAAAGATAAGGTATGACAAAAGTGTACTGTAACACTGTGTAACAATATGTCCATGGTATCACTAGTTTTCTCAATGGACTACAAATGTCGCCCAACTTGAACAATATAATCATTAAGGAGCTTCCCAACCATTTTGAATTGCTTCTGGCATCTTGTAAAACCGATGACAATAAAATGCTTGCAGGAAAAAAGTCCACTGATAATATACAGCGTATCCCACATGGACTTCTACCTACTCTGCTGGGTTCTCATTTACAGTAATAGTAAGAAGAATATTTTCCTCTGCTATTCTTCAGGTGCTTTTTTCATCAAAGTTGTGGTATCACTGCTTTCTTGTGTGTCATTGGCAATATTTCTTCTAATCCCTGCAGTTCACTGCCAGCACTACAAATAGTGCACCTCATACTTCCAGAAGTGGCTGTCATTGTGATGTGAAAGTTCAGAGCACAAACTATACAAAGCAGGTTTTGATTGCATCTCCACCTATTCATGAATGTGTGCCTCCCAAGTGAGGAACACCAAACATGAGGCACTCATAAGGAATAGAGCAGATCTAAAGGCGGTGTCAAGCTCCATCCTGCCAAAGGCAGGTTATTTCCTATCTTTTATTCACCTTCGTATTGGGTCTGGCTGAGCTGGAGTTCATTTCACCATAGTATCCCTCACAGTGCTGCACTTTGCACTGGTAGCTAGAAGGGTGTTGATAACACACCGTTGTTTTGGCTACTGCTGAGCACAGCATCAGCACCATAGCGTTCCTTCCTCAGTTGAGGGCAAGGTCCTGGGAGGGGACCCAAGTAGGACAGCTGACCCAAACTAACCAAAGGGATAATTCATACCATATGCCATCAGCTCAGGTATAACAGCTAAGGCAAGGAGCAGGAGGGCAGACATTCATTGTCTCCAGTGGCTGCATCCTGAGGAACCATTACGTGTGCTGAAGCCCTGCTTCATGGGAGTGGCTGACCATCACTGCTCATGGGAAGCAGAGAATAAACCCTGCCATCTTTCACTTCACTTTGCTTCTGTGTGTACAAGCCTCCACTTTGCTCCTGCTTTAAATAAACTGCCTTATCCCAACCCAAGAGTTGTTTGCCACCTCACTCTCTCCCTTGTCCAGCTGGGGAGTGATAGAGTGGCTGGGTGGGCACTTTGCATCCAGCCAAGGTCTACCCAGCACAATAGCAATTCAGAACAGTGATAAGAAAGCAAAGGAAAGAACTTCAGTTCTCTGAGACCCCACTTTGCACCTTTCTGCAAGGTGCTTCAAGAGATCCTCCAAGAGGTGCTCAAGCTAAAGGCACTCAACCGCTCTGCCAGGATTTGTCAAATGAGAATAAAGAAGTGAGAAGGAAATAGCAGCCTCAGCTTTGGGCTTTTGGAGGTTATTAGGGAGGAGGTTTATTATTTTTCACTTTCTTCAAGCGTGTGAACTTATATGATATATTCCAAATAATCATTTTAATTCCAAAATGAAATCTGATCATTTGGAAATACTGGTAGAACATATATGCTCTCCTTTTTCCTGTGAACAACCAATCTCTTGTATTGCCCTACTAGTAAAATCCTGTATCTTTGTTTATTATTATTCTTCAAGTTGGGAAGACTTTTAACGTCTGCTTATTTCACAATATTTCAAGGATTTAGCAAAAAGCAAGTTATTTATCTTCATTCCTTGATTGGTACTATCTTATCTCTGAGGATGGAAAACCAGCCAAATCCCCAAAATATTATGAAACACTCTTGCTGATTTCCAGGTCTGTAATAAATGTGTGCCAAAGCTGACAAGGTACCTTTCAAAATGAGGCCAGCAGCAGCTTGGGGTTTTGTTTTGGGGTTTTTTGTTGTATTTGGTTTTTTGTGGGTTTTTTTTGGCATTCAGTGTTTTATTGGCCTTCCACAGACATGAGCTGCAGATGTAATGGCTCCAGTATGTGTCATATTGCAGAGGCTACATAGTTCCCCTGGGTCAAATTTCAGACTGTCACACTGAGTAAGGCAATAGGCCTGGGGCCTGTTGTCGGTGCAGATACTATGGCCACATGTGACATGAGGTGTGAAAGATGTAAGAAGAAAATAGTTTCTTCAAAGAAAAAGGGACAAGTAATGCTAAGGAATATTTGCACAGCTTCAGCATCTGAGCTATTGCACTGGGTCACCAGGAACCCTCACAAAAGGGGATTTCTTCCACCACATCATTAAAATTCAGTCAACTCATCTAACGGATCTCTTGTGATAAATGGATGTGCACTTAAGTCATGAGCTTAGAGCAGCTGAAATTGGTGCAAATAACCCCCTGGACTAAGAAAGGTGCGACCAACATTTACTTTTCATCAGGAACTTAAAATCCAAAGGAAATCAACATCTCTTACGAAACAGGAATGGTTTCACTGCCTGTTCTCTCCTGCTCATCATACTTCTCTTTTATGTCAGTCTCCATCCTGTTTACATCATACAGCAAGGTTAGAGATGCAATGACACCTCTTGGCTAACCTCTGTTTCTCAAAAATATTTCTACTTTCCCTAGAATTAAATAATACTTCTGCCCTCTGTTTGTAATACCAATTATTTAAGGATTGCTCTAAAAGTCCTTCATCATTCCTGGTGCTGTGCCACAATTTCTATTGCATTCAATAAGGAAGACATGTCTTCTTTGCATGATTAGTTTGTGCAGGCTGTCATTTTTCAGGAATATTTTTCAGGATTACATGACCTTTCCCCATGAAGTAAAAATAGACCTGCAAATTACTAGCTCCAGATCAAATAACTTTGAACACATCTAGGCAACATTTCTGCCAGTCTCTGTCTCATCTACAGATATTACTGTGTAGAGGTCTCAAATCCTTTCTGTTGTTAAAGAAATCTATGCTGAAAAAAATTTATCCTAAAAAGGCATTTACAAGTTCAGTTGCTGTAGAGGATCTTCTTCAGTAATACAAAGAAGAGTTTGCAGCAGAAGGTACAGTGCTAAAAATCCTAAACATGCTGGAAGCTCAATAAAAGGCCACATGGCATAACTAAAGGAAACTACAAGATCATGTGTCATAATTTTTTCTCTGTTACAAGTCTCACAGTCTCACTGTCTATTCTGGTTTGTCTAAAAGACTACTAGTTTACGGCTATTCTACTCAGTCCTTTTGCTCCCCAGAAATAAAATATATGCATAAATTAAGTTATATTAAGGAGAAAGGAAATGGCTTCGAGTGTAGCTAATTTGAATTTCTTTGTACTGGATAGTGATTTGTTCCCATATCATAGGACAGAACTTAAAATTTCACCTTAGCTGTTTTTTTTATTTCATGTTGAACTACTTCAGCAGAGTAGACTTCTCTCTCCAGCATACAAAGTAATTGCTAAGACATCTGTTAATTAATAAGTATAAACACTCAAATCAAATATGTATTTTGTATATAAAACAATGCTCCTCTTCACATTTTTTTCTGAAATGAAGTTGCTACTGAGAAAATGGAACTGAAGATATCCAAACTCTCATTCTAAATAGAATGTTTAATATCACTTTTCATTTTCTTTGTATTTTCAAGTGTGAATGGAAATTTCAACTTTGAAACACTTCTATGAGATGTAGGTCTATACACACTTATTAGCTGGAATTTCTAACAGATCATATAAAGTAAAATGCTAAAAGCAGCTACCTCAAAACTGTAACAGAAAATTGTGGTTTTCATGTTTGTATTGAGTAACATGACAGGTAGTTAAATTTATTTTGTGTAACACAGGAGCCTTATCTAAAATCTGCGTGTTTTCCTAGTTATGGTACAGATTTTGGTCAGTTCATAGGGGCACATTAGGAGAGGTATCAATATGTGCTACAGCACCCAAAACACATACTCACTGTGCCACCCCACAGGTGGGCTGCAGAAGGCATGGCTGTACATGGACCACGATGCGACCTCCAAAGCCTCTGCTGAAGTGCTGCAATCTTTCAGCAAGTCTCACACAGGACTGAAAGTGCTAATGAAGAACATGAACTGGTCTGCTCCAGTAGAGTCTAGAGCAAGTCTTAAGTATTGTGTCAAGAAAGAGTTTTTCCAAACACAGCTTTGGACCCACCTCTGAGAAGTTTGTAATAAAAATGAGAAGGGCACATGGCACCGTGAGAGTAGCAAAGCAAATTGCTGAGGATAATGATACACAAATTTGAGCTATTTTCTTCAGAAATAAAGAAAATAAAATAGGCCTATATAATTCCAAGTTTTGGTTTTAGCTATATGGGGGTTTAGGCAATAGCTGATGTCTGTTGTGGTAAATAAAATACTTCCAGTTTTTCATAACCTCCCTTCAAATGAAAGCAAACATTCTGAACAGATTGCACATACAATACATTCTAGAACAAAAGTGCATGAGAGTAGAAAACTAAAACGTAGAGAGTTAATTAATATTAATTTGGTATTTCATTTAATAGCAAAACACATCAACTATTTAATCCCTGAAGAGTGGTAGATATTTTTCTTTCAATTAGATGAAATGTCCAGCTAATGCATGTGTCATCATCAGGCTCTTTCTCTTGCAATTAAGGTGGTAGTTGTCCTTCATGGATAAGATGCATTTTCCAGTATTTGGTCAATAGAAAAAAAGCCCTGAAAAATTGTCATAGTTCTGTGTGAAATGACAAAATATTGTCAGCTGGTTTTAATTGCAACTTACTTACTGGAGAAAAAAAAAAATATCAGAAGTGCAATGCTCAAAAGTGAAAAAGTTTTCAAAAAAATTGTGATGACCTCTCTTACTATGAAATGTTAATCCTTGCTTCTGCAGACATAATCTGATCTTTTTGAGCTATCACATAAAAAACACTTAGAATGTAATGACTGCTGAAAATATTATTAGTAATTTAATGTCATAGAATCAAATACTGATAAAGATAAAAAATGTTACCAAACTTGCTACCAATGCGTCACTATTGACATCTGCCTCTAATGAACAGTGATGACGTGGAGAATCTGCTGCTCAGTGTTTGGAGTAAATTCACAACAGTAAGTTCAATTTTTTATATACTTTACAACACATTGAATTTTTATACACAATCAGATTTTAAAAGTTAAAGCAGATGTTAGAGCTATGTTTAACAATTTCATTATCTCTAGATATATAATAATATCAACGAATGAAGAAAAGAAGGAAGGACAGAAATTGCTACTTTTTTAGGTATAAAGCTTTTGTAAAACTTCACATTCAAAAAAAATATTTAAAAAAAGGAAAAATAATGCAAAGAAAATGGTTTTTAGGGAAGAAGACTTAGTCTGTTCCAATTTATGCCTCATAGTATCTACATGAATCTGAGCATCAGTAAAAATTTTTTAGTCTGGAGATTTAGATTATATTTCATTCCCTCTGCCTCTGAGGCAAGCAGGGATTTTAAAATAGGAATGATAAATCTGATTTACCATTCAGAATTGCTGTGCTGATCTTCTCTGTTTATGAAATACTTTCAGATTCACAGCCAAGTCCTTTATCAGTTTGTAATTATCACTGTCATTATCAATAAGAAATGCCACGTTGGGAAGAAGTTCTTTGGGGATTTAATATAACTGTTGAAAAACAAAACTCACTATGAAGTTAAGAATAAAAGTAAAGATATTGTCTGCTTTGGTTTTATTTATTCTCTGCAGGTATGCATAGGATGAAGAGAGTTGTTTACAGTAGGTTAACAGCCCCACTCAACGTGGCTGCCAGGAGAGCTGGAGGACAAAGGTGACACCATTTGAGGATTTAGGAGAGCGGGGTGGAAGAAGCTACCTCTATTAAGCAGGGTCGATAAACAGTTTGAAGGAGAGACAATGCAATTAGTGAATCTAGCATCAAATTCTAAAACCAAGTTATGGTATAGCGAGGTATTGTGGACCATAATTCATAGTACAGCAAAGACAGATGGAAGGAGTACCCCAGAAAGGACAACAAGATTTGTGGGTAGGCCCTGAAGCTATAAATCGTACAGTAAGTAGATATACCAAGTTGGCTGAAGGTAAGCATAAAGTGTGGCATGACATACTTGGCATTATTGAACATTAGATGCTCTGCAAGAAGTATAGGCTGCAATAGAAAAGACTGATTGCCATCCTAGACCTGATAAAGGAGTGGAACATAAATGTGGAAAAATATTACAGGGTTTTTCAAACCATATTGCTCACGGATTATGTCCTGAAAGATGAGATATGGTGGCTATAAAAAGAGGAGAGGATTTTATTGTTAACTTTTCTTTGATACAGATGTGTACATTTGGTTGAGAATATGAGAAAAGACTGAAAAATTTAGGATCGTTATATTCCAAACTGGTAAAAGGACACAGAATGTAGAAAAAGGCAGCACAGCACCAGCCATCTCGCAGTGTCCCACTCTCAGGGATATCACAAGAATACAACATCAAATAGCAAGGAGTCCTGTTGTGAAACAAATTAATGGATCTCTATAAAACACTGAGGAAGAGGATTACAGACTAAACTTTCTGATAGGTTTGTCTGCTAATCTTGCTTTAGTTATTCTGGCTTTTTCTGAGAGAGATCCTAAATGATGGAGGAAATAACAATGATAATAACATCTTACTTATGTTTAGAAGTATGGTCCTGTTGCTTGATAGTATTCTAGTAAATTTTATTCTGAGATTATGTTGAAAAGGAAAACTTATCAGTGCCAGCTATTACCATCAAGTTATGATAGGCAGCATGATTTTCCTATAACACTGAAAAAAATTATTGTGATATCTCAAATATATGAGTAATGATGATGACTGTTTATTATTTTTGTGCTTATACTTAACAAAAAGTGACAAATTTTTACCGAATCATTTAATTCTGCAGACTGAGGTATTGATCTTATGTTTTGTCTGTCTGATTAGATCCCCGAGGCAGTATAAGGCACTCATTGCCCATGCAGCTCTATTGATGCATAAGGATTAACAGAAATACATCATCCCACAGGTTTGGAGGGTTTTTGCTGAAGTACATCTCTGTCCTACTGTGTGCTATTCCTACCTGCCATATGATGGGAAAATTAATGTACAAATGAAATTTGGGGGCAAGACAGAGTCTAGATGTTCTTCACAGTTTCAGTAGTTGGCTCAAATCAGGAGTACAGTCCCAAGCAAACAGTATAGTGTTGGTACCAGGAGCTAGCCCAGAGAGGATTCACGTTTAGGTAATGTTTCATAGGTTTGTCATCCTCACCCATTTGTAATTTACCTGATCTGAAATAAAAGGGAACTTCTCCCATATCTGACAGACAAGAATGTATCCACCAGATTTAATATTTAAAAAGTAAAACATCCTCTTTTAAGCTTAAGTGTTCACATTTAAATTATGACATTTGATTAATTTTATTGATCATTATTTCCTACTGTGAAGAGATCATAATCAATAATAAAAATAATAACTTTCAGTCAGCCCTTCTGACTGGTCAAAAAACTTGCTTTGTGTCATCACAACAGGCTTTTTCTCCAGGTGAAAATTTAACTCTGTCAGCTATCAGAGGGCATTGCCTTGCAGCATATTTCTTTGACATGTACTTCCAAATTTCAGGTCACTAAAGGATAATGCTTTTTGTTGAACTTAATATCTGATTGCTGGGAAGGAGGGGAGTCTTTTAAATAAACCTTTGTTTTCCATTAGATGATTTTTCCATCAGTGGAGAAAATACGAGACCTCAAAGAAACACAGGCAGTATGTGACTTATTGCATTGTGACTTTTCTGGAGTGGAAAACTTATTGGTTTTCATAAATCTTTTAACTCGTTTGAACACAATTTTTCAAAGTAGAGCTGGTAAGCTAGAATCTTAAACTGCAAGAGTTTTTCCCCAGCCACTTCTTTCTAATGCAGTTATTTCCCGATTCATCATTTCTAAGCAAATTCATGCCAGAAGAAAGAAAAATTGGGTTAAACATAAAGATTCATTTCAAATACTTTTTACTTTTCAAGTTATTGTTGGATTACAATGTCTTTACTATCATCTCTAAATTATTTAAAGTAAGCTAAGCAATCTAAATTCTTCTCCTTACTAAATTATTTAGGGCGTAAATGTTTCCTGTTGAATGCTTTTGTGGTCAAATAATGTATCTCAGCCTAAGAGAATAAAATTAATTTTAATGCAACAATACAAAGGCAATAGCTAGGAAAAGTACCTGACCCGTCTTCCATTATGTATTTACTCACAAAAATTGTGAACCTCATGTCAGTTAAACTCAGTTCTTATTTTCATTGATAAAAACACAAAACTCTCAAGAATTTCTTGTTTCTTTTTTCACAGAACACTAAGGTCAAAAGCAGTAAGTTTTCTTACATTACATATTTACTTGCAGCTGAATTAACCTCTCTTCTTTCAAGACCTATCAGTTTCTTTTCATTCGTTATTATGAGTTCCCAGGCATAGCAGAAATAACTCAGTGAGTGAACACCTTGGAGGACTTCAAGACACACCACATTCTTACTTTAAAAGAGGAAATTATACTCTACACAATATAGCATTAAAACATAATTCTATATTTCACAGTGCTTCACTTGTAAAGGGAAGATAGGCTACACCCAACTGACCAGGAATTTAAATCAATAAGATGGTTCTCACTGATTTGAGAGGACCATGTTTGAGGTTGGAAAGCTTCAGAATTAAGTACAGGGGTCAGTAATCTCTATGTCTGATGTAATTTTTAGATTTAAATAAAAGGACAAGATTGTTTTGTACCATTCCAAATTAATATAAAATATTTTATCACAGTAGGCTGTTGACACGTTAGGCACACTATCTGTTTACGTATTTTTAGAAAGAATACAGCAAGAAAACAACAAGAGATTGAATGGAAATCAACTCCCAGATACACTATTTTGTATTGTAAATGCCTGGATTTTTCCCACAGAGCATTAATGCCCACTGATGTGTTAAAAGAGCATGCTACTCCCTAGCAGAGCAAACCCAAAGATGTTTATTAAATAGTGTAATAAGAAATAATATTCATAATCCCTAGGCTTTTAGTGCAAGTGAGAAGTACATTACTCTGAAATAACTCAGTGTTATTACGAAGAAAATAAAGTGAAGAGGATGAACATCCCGCCTTATTTGGTCCTCACTCTTTTGACTAAGAATTTTGTTTAGTCTCTACGCCCATGATAGCAAAATTCTCTACAGAGTAAAAGACTAGTCTTATGCTCAGATGCCAACCCAAGACTACGCAAAATGTAAGGACATGAAGATTTGTCAATGTGTGATCATCTTTTGAAATTTAATATAAGTTTCTTCAGTATGACATGGCTTTTTACTCAGAAAGAAGTGCCAAATGCTTTAAGGACATTCATCCCTTTCCTAAAATTCATCAAATCTAGTTGGAACTAGATGATCTTTAAGGTTCCTTCCAACTACCACAATTCTGTGACTCCTCTACAGGAAGAGAAGGAGAAGGGTTTAGGTCAGAACTTGTACAGGAAAATCTGCTCTTGCAACCTTGAACACAAACTTCAGGCAAGAAAAAGAAAAGCTCAAAAAGAAAAAAGAAAGAAAGCTCAGAAGAAGCTCCTAACCAAGATCCAGTCATTGAAAATTCATAGATGCATCTTCTCAGAGTACTTGTTCATCTCAGATGACTCTGAATTCATATGAGTCAATCTGTGTAGAGGCTGAACAGGCATCTGCCTTCAGCAGATCTTGGGCCAGGTGTGGATTTGGTTGCCTTTTCGGGGGTGAAGACTGTGGAATTACAGTATCACAAATACACCGGCCTTTTCTTCACTAGTAATTTCCTTCAAGAATCAATTTGCTCATGACATCTTAAGTTCAGTATTCACTACTATGAATATTCTCAGTCTCTAGATCCATAGCATGCAAACAGCTAAAAGGTATGTTTTCATGCATCAGAAATTATGACATTCTAAGCATCAGTATTCTGCCTTATGCTGCCTTTCTTTATGTATTGCACCATTGGGCTGCAATACTAGCCAGAAATGGAGGGTACATGACTATTAAATAAAAGAAGGGAAATGCATTTTCTTTCTTTTGGTCTTACCCATGCAGTAAAAAGGTAGGCAC
>JAYRBT010000139.1:49192524-49220369 GCA_036023395.1 Myiotriccus ornatus
AGGCACATCTTCAATTCAGAGTTTTATAGCTTGGGTGCAGCTAAGCATTATGGATGGCCTCTGTACAAAATTAATCTATCTCATGTTATGCAGAAGATCCAGACACTCCCTCCAACCCTCACAGTAGAAACTGTAGGAGCAGTAGGATCTTACAGGCGCTTTCAAGCCTGCACATTCAATACATCATAGAATATGCATAAATCCCTTAGCTTCAAATGTTAAAGAAGATAAGTAAGCCCAATTCTTATTGGGCTCTTCAGTACCAGCTACCATCTCTAGACATAGCAAGTGGAATGGAGGTGGAAGAACTATGGTTGTCTGATGAATCAGGTGAGGAAAATAAGGCATCAGAAAGACAAATGTTATAGAAAAGGCTTTATTTGCAAGCTATGCTTTGTGCAGCTGTGGCTATCCTGCTTTATACCACAGCTGTGCTCTACCCAAAACAGTGAAAGAAAATCTGAGTTTCTCATCACAGAGAAATTAAGGAACATTGCATGGGACAGAGAAAGGGGAAATGGGGACCCCAACTAGATTAAGTAATACCCTGTGAAGCCAACTGCACTTACCCAAACTCCAGTCAGCACAGCTTTACAAAGAATGAGGCAAGAAGCAAAAAGTGACATGGCTTAACATTTGCTAAAGCAGTTTGGGCAAGATGAAATTACTGCCATGGAAGCCTTTTCAAGCCAACACCAATTTCAACAAGGTGGTAAACTTTCTACTACGTGTGCCAGTACAGACAGATAGCAGCAACAGAAGGAAGATGTGCAACATCAACATAAGCAGATGGTGCTGGTTTGCTAAAGTTATAAGCACTTCCAAACTGGAACTTAGTCAATGTGGAGAACCCACAGTCCATTCAGTCTAAACACTGACTAATTCTCTTGTGCTTGTGTTGGGGAAGGTATACACCATGCTGGAGTTGTCTGGGCATAGAACAGTGGCCTTCCTGGAGAGTACAGATGTTCTAAAACACTCATGCCAGGCTGGACATCAAACCATATGAGTTACCAAGATGAAAAAGCTGAAATCTCATCCTCAATTACTTTATATACAATTTATAAAACTGTCTTGTGTTCTCATTTGACCACTATAAGATCATAGGATCATATAGGATCTTATATAGGTCATACATAGGATAATAAAGCTCTGAGATACTACAACAAGGCTAGTAACATCTACCATGTTAAATGTTTATGTACCTTTGTCTAACAATATTAATTTTGTACCAAACAGAAAGAAGTATTGAAAGAGAGAGCTGATTTATGGGGCTTTCAAGAAATGTGTCTGTTCTTTGTTTACACATACAATTCGGGCCAGAATTCAGCCATAGTGACTTTTCAGGGAAGTGCTAAGTGGAATGGTCTTGGTCTAGTCGACATCATAAAGTTTTTATTCTCAATTTAAAAGCAGCACTACTCATAATCTGAAGCATAAGTCATTTTGCTCTAATATTGAGTACATGACTCAGAAATACATACTATTGCCGTAATCCCCTATAGAAAAAGGGAAAAATTCACTAAATGCAATATGTTTTCCAGAGTACAAGTCTCTCTATAAAGAAACTAGAAAGATATATTTTCAGAGATCATGATATGGTTCGCAACTGAAGTTTACAAAGTTCAAATGATCAAACCAGCAGAAGTATACTACAAATGGATTTTTATTGACTAAACTGGATAAACAGATTAATTTTTTTAAAAAATCATATTACAAACTGGTGCAGTACCATAAAATTAGTTTGAACACGTGGACATGCCATCTTTAGCCTGCACAGCTCCTGCAGCGCTGTAGCCCATTCTCATTGCATGCAGTGCACTTGAGGGCTTTGAATGAGTCCGTAAAGCAGTTCCGAAACACAGACATCTTGCTCCCATGGCACGCTGAACACAGCAGGAAACCAAAGCCCCCGCAAGAGAGGCACTCATGAGGATGCTGGACTCTCTGCTCAAAGAACGTGAGAAAGACAAAAATGTTACCTCATCAACCACCACAAGCTCTAGGACAATGAGGACTCTAGAAGAGCTGAGAATACACATTTTTGTTCTCATTTTCGCAATACCCGCTGCCCATCCCATGGCAAACCACCATTAAAGACCATTACATCTGCATTTTCCTTTGGTTAGATCCACATGCAGTGGTTAGACAGGCTCACTGCAGGTACAGTGGTCACTTTATACCTTAATAGCCTGCATTTATACTTGCCAAAATAGCTAGCTAAAAGATAGCTTGCATACATTACTCAGACGTTTTTAGGTCTAGATTAATTCTAGGAGGTATTGCAATTGATTGAATCCAAACTCCAAGCAGTTTATGCTGATGTTATATTTTCTATACTGTATGTTAAGATATTATGACTTTCAGCATTTGCATGCTCATGCTGAACATACTATACCTATTACAGTTAAAGATGATGATATAAAAAAAGCAATTCATAGCTTCTGACAAGTAGTGCTCAAGGAAATAAGCAATGTATTCAAATTTATGGGTGTAGAATGCTGAAGCTTTAAGTATAAAGAGGAAAGATCATCAATGTTCAACAGTTATACCCAGAGGAAATTGCTGCAAACAAGGTTTGGGGCAGCTCAGTTGTCCCAATTCCCAAGCAAAAGAGTAAATTTACTTTATTCTGTATTGGATTAAAGACAATGGAGAACACAAGAAGAGATTTCAAGATATTTTCAAGTTTCACTTGCTGAAAATGCGGCTAGTTTGCTTAATGATTGCTTTAAAGTTCTGTATCAGAGAAATGAAAGGTATGCCACTTTGGGTACTTACCACCACATAGTTTAACACTGCACTGTTGAGTAAAGACTTTACAGGTTTACTCACAAAGAAAGAACAAAAATCCGTACAGTTTCTGATAGAGTTAATCTGAAGAATTATGTACCACTAAAAATTAGTGACAAATTACTAACAGAGTTAAAAAAATACCCACAGATAATGTAGTACCTGGAGTTTCATCAAGAAAAATGAAAAGATTTCTGCAAAACCATTTAGCATTTATCTACTGAACGCTCAGATGTACATGCAAAAAAAGCACTTTTTTTTTATCCTATAGTTCATAAACTTACCATTCTTCTTCACCAGGCAAACAGCTCCTATTACTATTAGATTCTCTAGGGACAACATTTGGAAGTATTTAATGTACAATTAGCATTCTTTTTATCTCAGGTGTGCTCACATCTTTCATAATTTATGATGACGGTTTACTTCACTGGACATTATAGCAAATAATCTCAAAATTTTAAAAGACTAATATTTTTAATCTTTACATTCATTATTATTTGTTAGGCTTATAAATATACAGATACCTTTTCACACAGTTAAGGGAACTAATTAAAAAAAAAAGCAAAATTCTTTTAGGTCAGTTCCTCAAACAATGAACTTTTTCTTCTTGAACAGATGACAATTTGTGTAACCACTTTCTGCATCTTCAGAAATGAAAAAACTTGACTGCCCCTTGCAAACCCATTTGGGGGGGGGAGAGAAAAAAAAAGAGAGAAAAAGAAAAGGAAAAAGCCAAACAAACAAACAAACCAAAACCACAACGAGCACCAAAAGGTAGTGAAGCAGTGATTGTACTCAGTGAGCAGTTAGAGGTCTGCCATACTCCGACATTATTTATCTTCTATATGTATTTTTTGTC
The DNA here is from genome assembly GCA_036023395.1 of Myiotriccus ornatus. Classification (NCBI taxonomy): domain Eukaryota; kingdom Metazoa; phylum Chordata; class Aves; order Passeriformes; family Tyrannidae; genus Myiotriccus; species Myiotriccus ornatus. Next base: position 49,196,177 of record JAYRBT010000139.1, read on the forward strand.
CCAAGATTAGGACACGCATTGGGCTAGGTAATAACATTATAGGACCCCCAAAAACAGGACATTTCATTCCAATTTGGGGGACATTTCATTCCAAATTAAAATGTTAAGGAGCTATATTAGCTAACCTTTCTAGTCAGACAACAAGAATGCTGCATGCTGCATGGCACTTTTGTAGGAGTGCCAGGAGACTGGCTATAAAAACCCAATATACTTCACAAAAAGAGAAACTCATTTAGTGTCTAACTCAAAAATATATGGTATACAGTTACTCAAATCATATGCTGTAGTTTCACTAAAGGAAGGGAAAGAAAAACCTTGGGGTTAAATCAACTAGTATGTAGATTCCATTTGCTCTTTCACAATGTCTTTCACAAATATCATATCTTCAGAACTACTTTTAATTTTTATGTTACACACTTCTGAAGTTTATGTATTATCTTAATTTGGCTAGGTGTGATTTCAAAATAACAAGATAATTAATAGCAATACATTCCTTTTCTAAGGACTCAGCTAACCATATAACCCAGATGTTATGACACACTTCTCCCAAAAAGGTTCTTTGTTGCAGGATATCCAAAGGAAAAAAGAAAATGCCTTCAGCAGTCAACAGCACAAGACCAGCAGAAAAGTCATGACCAGCAGAGATCCCAGCTTACAGCAAAGCTATGAGAGCAGACCCACAATTCAAGTGTTCTCAGGGAGTGTGCACCAACTGTTCGGGGTAAAAAGGCAAACTTGCCCAGAGAACTTCAATGGACACAGCAAAACAAGAGCTGGAGAATAGCATGATAACCTGTAACATGAAATCTGTGCAAATTGGTGTAATTGGAAACTTCCAGCATTTGCCCAGGTTTTGCAGATGTCCAGCTATATGTCTAGCCAGAATAGAGATATACAGATTTCCAGTACGTTCACTGTAGCACACAGAGAACTGGTGCAAAATCCACAGAAGAAACCTAGCTCCCCCTGGCCAGGGTGAAGGTTAAATACCAAAGATGATTTAAAAAGCTGTGGGAAAGAGAAAATTGTTTGCCTCTCCCCCTGTGACAAAATCAAGAGAAAAGAGAGATGGACATTTTGGGCTGATGTTATCACTATTCATGTTTTCTCAAACTTAATGGGGTGTGATGCTATGTAATCATTCATTCAGAGAGAAAAACAGAAAAGCATTTGGGATCATGAGTTTATAACAGAAGAGAAGAAAATGGTAAAAGAAGAAAATCTACTCAGTTACAAGTAGTCAATGTACATTCCCTATATTTATTTGCAGAAATACAATTACCTCAATTTTGGTTAAGAGATCCTGCAGTTCCCCAGATTCATTCATTAGTAAAATTTTCTCAGCACCCTATTAGGAAGAAGCAGAAGAAAAATGTCAGCCATCTTAGCACGAAAAAACAGAGATGATTAGAAGATTTGGTCTCGAAATTTTAAACAGGTTGAGGACAAGTTTGACTCACATTAAGACCTTCAATTAGGTCAACCTTAGGAAAGCTAGAAGGAGAGAAGAATCTAATCACAGGTCTGATAGTAATGCTTGAAGCTCATTACCAGGTGACGTATCACATTGCCTTTTTTGTAAAAGGTGACACAGCTTGGAAATTCTGATTGTGTTCCCTTTATTTTACAGGGTGTGCTTCCTGACAGAATAAAAAATATGTCTAGTTACCATGTCAAAAAATTACAATTACATAAATATACAGCATATCAGAGAATGCAGCAGAATGAGAGGAGGAAATTGTATTTCAAATATTCTGGCTGTTAAGCATTGAATTAAGACATAATGTGCCTAATGTACAACACAAGGAGAAAAAGGGTAATGAAAATCCTGTAATAACATTAAAGTCAGACACAACAATGAATAATAATAATTTAGTCTCATTACATTAGGCCTCCAAGGGGTTCTGTGTCCTGAACCAAGGCAGTACTGAAGTGGTGGGTTTTTTTCTTTCTGAAAATAAATGCTAAGAGATCACTGCAGACAAAATTAGTGTCAGGGATGATATAAAAATTTTTGTTCCCTTTTCTTCTCATTAGAGGGCCACATTTGAATGTCTATTCTTCATTCATGAAACCAAATCCATTGAATACTGCATATTGCCGAACAAAACAAACAAACTTGCAGACAGTTTTAATCAGTGGATCACAAGAAACCAACAACAGGTGAGGAAACTGAGGCACAGATGCACAGGCCTTACTTGCTGGTAAGGGCAACTGGCCACATCTTGACCACGAGGCGAGTTCGTGCCATTGTGCTGCCCCAGTTAGCTAGTCCCTGCATGTCCAGATTCCTAAATTTCATCTTTGAGGTTGTTTCCAGTGTTAACCAGAAGGTGTGGTGGGATGCCAGCATAGCACTGAGGGATGTGATGGGATGCTGGCACACATCTCGGGTATGGCCATTACTTTGAACTCTCCATGAGCACCTCTCTCCTCATTTCTGGGAGGACCAGGAAAAGCTGCTGGTGAGCACAGGGAACATGTATGTGTCTCTCATATACCTCTAAGTGTCCAACCATTCACAGTGCCTTGCTGGGGACAACAAAGGCTACAAGTGTGTAGCCCAAAGGCCAACTAAGGACGACCAAATATTACAAAGGATTTTGTATGACACCCTACTAAGGTTATTTTCCCTGTAGAAAGTCTTTTTGCTCTAGTTTTGTACAAAACACTCTGTGACTCTGTGTTTGATTATTTGCATTTTAGTTAAAAAGGAAAATATTAATATTTTGGTTAAAAGGAAAATATCAATATTTTAGTAAAAGGAAATATCAATATTTTAGTTAAAAGGAAAGTATTAACATTTTAGTCGATGTTGCGTGCCATTTTTTCAATGAACACTACTCAGTGTGTTACACTTTCAGAGTTTTTTTAAAAAACTATCCCACAAGATAATTAGTTGTGGTTAATTAATCACAGAAGACAGGAGGCTGATCAGCTAGCCTTCCTTGTGCTGACTCTTCCATTGAAATCTATTATAGATCATGAGCACAGAGTGTACGAGTTCCAACATATGCATTAGGCTCTCTGAGCCCTCAAGAGAGCAGCTTTTAGCAGTCTGTCGGCCCCTTTCACGCTTGTTCTCTTATCTTTCTCTGCTTTCACACAGAACAGGCAATGGAAGTGATTGGCACAACAAAGTGAGGATTTGCCAAGGCAGCCCATGGAAGTATCAGCTCTGGGCCTGAATACACTGCAGCAGCTAAAGACAAAGCTTGTGCTGCCCATCTGATGCAGAAACATTAAAGATTTGCAACTTTATTGATGGAACTGCAGCACGGCAAATTCCTTAAATAAGACAAGCCCCAATTTACCCTCGTTTAGGAAGGGATCTCTTCTCTGTGGCAACAATTGGCAAAAGCATTCCCATGACTTCTGCTCCGTGATACAGTGATGTTGTATGATAATGCTTCCTGGCTTTTACAGCAGTGTAATTAAAAGTCTGACAGGTTTCCCATTATAGATTTATATTTTAAAGGATTTATAAGGCCAGTGACATTCAGCTGTGTTCCTTTCAAAGTAGAAAGCTACAGTTTTTAATTTACAAACCAAACATCCAAATGGCTATCAACGTTTTTAAGTGTTTCAGTGTGTCTCTCCTGATAAACAGCTGCCCCAACTGAAGTATAAATAAAGGATAGTTTGCAGGGGTTAACCTTCCCTTTGGATGTGTGAGTCTTAAAATGCATTTTTTAAGTAATAGAGTAATTAAAGCAGCTGTTAAATAAGTCCAATAGCTGTTTTCTGACCGAAAAGCGATGCCTTTCTTTTTCTTCCTATATTGTGCTCAGTGCACAGTAACCCACAAAGGGATGCAAAGCATTAAATAGTCTGTCCCTCCTGAGGTTAATATAAGGAGCATGAGGGACAGTGACCATAATGTTTAGAGAATCATCAGTGAGAAATGAGTTTTCAGTTTTGTTAACCAGATAACTTTCAAAGCAGCAGCCTGTTAATCCCTTATCTACTAACTTTGCTAGCTGTCTATCATGGGAGTCCAGGGTCTGCGGTCAAACCTTTGCCCTTCTTTTGGCAAGGAAATGACAGATTTGGCTAAAATATTCAACAGGTTTTCTAGACCACTGTAATTAATAAGATTATTTTCCCAATTATCTCTTAAGAACATCCAGAAATTAACATCATGTTTCATATATTACATTCCCATATATAATTCCCATTAATTGCAGAACTAGGACATATCCAAGGTCCACTAAGTTTTCTACTGCCCCAGCTCTGTCCTCACCTGTCTACTGCTCACCTCTCTTGGATATAACCCATTAGCATTTTTTTGATGTAGTTCTTCATCAAGGAATAAACACAGATATATGGCTCTGCATTTGGCTCTACTAGAATACCTGCTGGTTTTGGGAAGCAGTCTGTCTTTCACATCCTTTCTTATATACAGAGAAAAATCAGCATTGCACTGCAACATCCCTCTTGTGGACACATTTCCTGTGCAAATAAATCGCACACCCTATTTCCTTAAAAACAAACTTTTGCTAAGTATATAAGCAAGGTCTCTTGCTAAGCCAGCAAAAATGCCCTCACACATTTCACCATCGCTGGACCTGCCACTGTGACTTACCAAGAAGATGGGCTTTATGAATCCCTGTCTTTACCCAGAACTCACACGCTCTTCAGTCTGCAACACTACACCTCTTACAGCAAGGTGCCCCTTGGCAGCAGATACACACGGGGTATGAACAAAGACCTGGAAATCTGCCCTTAAACTGAAAATTGCAGTATAGTACCAGCACCAAAAATGCTGGATTTGGTATGCAAAGAAAAGGAAAGGCTGATGTGTAAAAAGGCATCAGAGAAACTGAACCCTGCAGTTCCCGATATGTTAAACTGCAAAATGGGGGAAACAAGTTGGAAAATATTAGCTGACTCAATGCAATAATTACATCACAAATTTACTGTCGCAGAGCCATTCATATCCACCCCATCAAGTGAATACAAGGACCATGTGTTTAACAAAACTTGGAGGCTATAGAGAGGTACTAATCATATATGGCCACTGGAAAGCAGCTACAAGGAAACTCTTAATTCCTGTTTAACAAAAAAATATGTTACACGTGTACTTTCTAGAAGTCAGTTACAAAAATAGACTCATCATTCTTTGGAAATAATCATAACCAATGTCAAAAAAAATAATTTTACTGTAAATTTCATGCTGTTGTGGATTAAGCACAGGTGGGAAACTAAACAGGAAACATTTTCTTCAGAAAAAAATTATCAAGTTCACATATCGGAAAAAACATGAAGTAGGTTTGTATGGCAAGTGAATGCTGGAATTTAATCACGTATTTCAAGTGGAAAAAACCCCCTGCATTTTTTAACTATTATGCTGTGAGTTAACATGTTTATTAAGGATGACTGTATTTGTCCTTTTTTATGTCTATCCCTTTTCCAGGGTCTTTGCGTAACTTAAACTTTTAACAATTGTGAGCGTCACATTTATAAGAGTGAATGAATGCTCCATATGGTTTTTTCTGTGTAGCTTTCTGTTTTCTGGAAGTAATTTTTTATTCTGCGTTGGTATCCCAGCAGATGGCATAATTCCATTTCAGATGGAGACAACCTCAGGTGAAAAGAAGGGATTAGATCAGCCGGTAAAGACCATGCTGCAGAAAGAAACTGCAGTTTACTGACAGACTGATATTTAGACAGTGTGTGTCAAGAAACACAATGATTCAATCCTGAAAAAAATGAGAAGACTAAAAATCCTGCTGTACTGCAGCATGCAGGACTTTGCTTGACAGGGGCTAAATATGATTTTTCTGTAGCTTCCATCCAAGTCACGGATTTGTTTCATTGCCCCTGTGCAGGCAGTGATAAATTCCACAGCGCTGTCAATATTTATCCACACAGCCTGCAGTGTTCTAACAACTTTGTCCGTGCTTCTGAATGGCTTGGGTATCATAAACACATATATACTGTTTTCTGGTTATTTTTTTTATTTTATCTCATTAAGAATAATCTAGTCACCTTTAAAAGGGTTCATATTTTAATTAGGGGAAGGGGTATTTTTTCACCTTTAAAAGGGTTCATATTTTAATTAGGGGAAGGGGTATTTTTTCTCCTTATGACTTACATAATATTGAGTGTGGCTAAATATGGATTCTTTTTTATATTGCTACACTGCATCTCTTTCAGGGAGGAGTTTTTCAGCAAATAGTCAAAATATTCAAAATTAGAAAAAAAGAAAGAGGAAAACATTGCATGATCAATTTACTGACACACCAAGCTTCGTGATTTCTGATATTAGCATATCATAATTATCATAAAAGGAATTATAGAAATGTCCACTCTTGCTAACGAGACTGAATTCTATAATTAGTTCTCCATCACATTTTAATGAAAACAAGCCTAGCATAGGTTCCAGCCAATATACTGCCTTTCAGGGTCACTGACCGGGAGGTCACTGTCTTGGGAGGGTGAATTGACAGATCTGGGGAGTGAATACTTCATTGCCAGACCTTCTCAATACACAGCGTGCCCCCTTCTTATTTCTCTTCCTAAATGAATGAATGACAGCTTCTCTTGTGAAGCCATATTAAGAGAGAGAAATAAAAACTGCCATCCAATAATGGGGTTTGCCACATTTACCAACCAGAGTGTGTGCACGCAGTTCCCTTGCCAGGCTCCCCCTGGTGCTCTCCAGCGCCCTGCCAGCCAGGGATGCTCTGTTTGCAGCCACGGAGGGCTGCCCAAGTTACCTCTGCTCACGTTAGACTTAGTTTTGTCATCGTAGTTAATATCTCTACTAAAGCACTTTAGAGAGTGATGGTGTAACAAGCAGCGATGCCCCCAGTATGCAGATAACTGGTGGAGAGCCGTGGGGGGCAGAAATCTCCTCTAGGAGTAGATGTGAGGCACACCCACAGTGGCAGAGGGAAGTGCTGCTGCCTTCCCGTGTTCTCTGTGAGCAGAGCAGGCATTTCAGGGACTGTTCCCTGCCTGAAAAGCTGGGGTTTTTTCACAAATAATGTCACTCTTACATGAAATAACTTTAATCCTCTCCTGGAACTGAAGTCTTTTCCAGTTAACTGCAGTGTGCCTCATCAATTATGGGGGTGAGAGGGGGGAATAAGTAAGAAAACACATACCAAAGCTGATTATTTCAATTTTTTTTTTACCTATAGGAGGTAGATTTGTTTCTCCCACAGAAAGTGTATTGCAACAGAAAGCTATCTTCCTAATTCACTTGCTTGCTTTTCTATACCTCTCCAAAGTATCTTATACAGTAAACTGAGAGCTTTAATGAGATTTTATTTATTTGGTTCACTATTGGTTCTCTGTTAACAAAGACAAGTTTCTCGCTCTCTTCCAAAAAAAAAAAAAACACAAAACAAAACCAAAAAACACCAGCAGTGACTTAATGGGCCATCCATCATACCGAAATAACTGTAGCCAGGCTACTCCTATAGCTAAGCAAATAATTTATTCAATCAATTTGAGTATTTTATCTGAATTCTTTTGAAAAACTGGTGACACATGGACTGAGATTTTCTTGGAGTAGGTCATAACTCACTACTTACATTTTCAACGTGATTGTTAGGTGAGAAAATCTTAGTCTGAAGCCTGTTGAATTTTAAACTGCTATTGAATGAAGCACTTCTGCTCCTGGCTGGCTGGAAAACTCTCCAACTCAGGCTTTTGATAAAAGCACTTGCTACTATGAAGTAAAAATCACTGTCTGCAGTGATATTCCACACACAGACAATTTTGCAGCTGCTTTTGTGGTCTGGCAGGTCCTGTGCCAGCAAATGCATTTGTTATAGTGCTCAGGGAAGCCTAACTCATGCAGAACACAAGGAAAAATAGGAAAGGGATGGGGAAAAAGACAAGAAAGGGTATTTGACTGTTCATACAGGCCCAATATCAATTATGCCTGCATGTTGATTACATTGCCCTTTGTTACTTAAATGTTTTGTGCAAATGAAAGTGTTAAGTGATGCAAGCACAATAACCTCACTGTGTTTAAATATAGTTTATGCCTTCACAAGTCACAGTCTCACAGCTGGTGCTAATTGCTAGCTTTTTACCACTTGAGACAAATACCTTCTCTGAACTCTCAGGCTGTTTCCTTTGTGCCATGTTCCAGAATCTTTCTTCTGATTTTTTCCACTTTTGACAAATACATTTCAAAAGTACAGGTTGGTTTTAATGAAAAGGTGGTTTCAATTATCAACAAGATTCTAGACCTAGAGTCCTAGGGTACAAACGGGGATTATAGTTTTCCATTTGGAGTTTATGTCTTGCAGTAGGGCACAGTTGGGCTGTTTTCCTCTCTCTTCCACAGGTAGACTTTTTTAAAAGTAATTATTAACCAATTCTGTACCTAAAAGAATGTTCAGTTGATTAGAGATACTCATACAGATTACATCATCTAAATCAATGCATATTTAAATTCTGACACACCAAGCTGTTAGTTTCATATTCAACACAGATATTACTAAGTGGCACATTTACGCTTTGTGTGTTCATCTTCCTGGGTCAATCATACATACAGGTTCTCATGAATAAAAAAAAAAATCCATCTGCCTAGATTATCATGGTTTCAGCTACAAAGATGAGCTATTTTTTAAGAAACAGAAGACAGCTTAGACTGTATTACTGCCTCTTATTCCCTTCCTGACAACTTCTACCCAGTTACTTTTTGCATCCTCAGATGAAACCTACCAGTGTGGATCTGTGCAGCATATACCACAGAAGGATCTTTGCCTTTGATTGTTCCCATCATTTCAGCATTGTAGACAATTTTCTAAAAACCCTGCTTCTCATTCATCAAGATTTTCATGTGTTTTTCCTGACTGTAAAATAAAGCATAGGCTGATGCTTTACTTACCCCAAGATAATGGCCATCGATAAACACAACAGGGAGCGAAGGAACTTCACAGACCCTCCTGCATCTTTCATCTAGTTCTTTTCCATAATCGCTGTTCAGAGCAATGTTTTTTTCTTCAAATTTAACTCTGTGGTTTTGAAAGATCTTTCTAACCAGTTCACATCTCTCAAAAGTGGTTCTCACCACACGGAGACTGGTGGTATAAATTACTATGCGGCCAAACTCGGGGACTGTTGATACCTGGGGAAAAAAAAAGTTTCCCATTACATTAAGCAAGGTGTTAATAGCTCCCAATTATTGAGTAATTTTATGTTAAACAGTATTTAAGAAAAAAAAAAAAGCATATCTAAAACAATCAAACATTCAGCTTTTTTTCAAATGTGAAGATGGAAGGGAAAGAATTAAATTCTTGCAAACACCAACCTAAGGCAATTTAAGCTTTTTATCTAAGTAAGGTTCAATGACTTTTTATGGAAAGTTTTAGAGATGGTGAGTCAAGTTATACATTTTCAAGAAACATATTTGAGATCCTGGTGGACTTCCAACTATGAATAAATTGACACTGTTTTGCTGATGTCTGATTCTGTCAATACAGTCACTCATGTTTGCATGAAGACAGTCTGGTAGTATCCAGACTAAGACTAAACCTGCAGATCAGATGTTGTTGACAGCCTGCTTTAAGCAGGATGGGAGCCTAAGATAAGCTTCAGCATAGCCATGAGCCAACATTAACTTAGAATACTTTAAGTGGCTCCAGACTGAACTTCAGAGGGGACAGAAGAATCCCTAATTTTTCATGTGCTTCCACAAAAAAATTAACATCCAACCAACAATAAAAAAAGTATACTTTGTGTGTATTCAGTGTTCAATCCAGAGCCTACTGCAGCTAGGGGAGGCAGTTCCCTTGGCTGGAAAAGGTTTCACACTACAATTCATCTTTGACTTTTTACCCCTCTTTTTCACATGTATATACTACAAGTTTATACTGCCTCTTTCCTTTTGGGGATGAAAATAATTAGAGAGGGTAAATACTACAGGGATTAGTTTGCCCAAGAGAGTGATACATTTTCAAAAAAGCCTGAGAATCAAAGATCCTATGTTCAAATATATAGCGAAGTTTTTAAAATGTGGCAAGGCATGTCCAAGCTTTCCAAATTATCCATTATATTCAGCAAGCTGTATTTAATTATTTCATCTGTATTCCAGGAATAAAAAATGTAAGTTAGAAAATAAAAAGCAGGGATACCTGTAATGCACTGTAGCACTGTAGGAAAAATGAACCTTGATGGGTGAATGGATCATTTTTTAATTGCATCATGCAATAACTGTAGAGACATAGTTTAAAATTTGGCAGATGCCATTGCAGATTTTGCCACATAACTAGTCATGATTTATCTTAATGTGTAAATGCCAAAAAAAAAAAAAAAGTCATTGAAGAAAGCATATTCTGCTTAGAAAGGTGTTCACAATGTTCTTCCTATGGTACAGAGGTCTCAGGGAAAACATTTGCATGTCACAGATCACTTACAGAGCATTGGAAGTGTAATTGCAAACATATGTAACAACGTCTTTCATCTCCCATTCCAGGAAGGAAGCATGTTCTGATAGGTCAATATTTATTTCTCTTTGAATGGATGACAGAAATTCAATTTTAGGAACAAATGTTATAAAATGTGGGCTACTTTTCTTCAGCCTGTTTTTTAGGTTGAAAACCTGTTATATTGCTACTGTAGCATTGACTCTTTTCCAGCATATTGTTCACACATTGGAAGTGAGAGAATTAGCTCATCCTCTGCTTAAAAGACAAGCACTCCAGATAAACAGTGCCAAATATTTTAGTAACCACACCTGGGTTGCTCAAAGGAAGAGGAGTTAATTGTTTTAGAAGTAACCAAAAGGCGTTCTTAAAATATTCCTTAAAAAGAAAATTTTGCATATTCTTTCTTTCTTCCTCTTTGGAGTGGTAATACATTTTGAAGGGCAAAACTATTCAACAGGATGGAAACTCTTGTTCCTCCAAAGGTCTAATCTCTAATACTGTTTGTTTCCAGACACCAGAGGTTGGCAGCATAGGTACAGACAGTCATTATCTAGTGAAGCATCAGGGCTGTGGTGTCCCTACAGCATACAAATAAGCAGCTGAAGAGACGGAAAAATGGAAAGTTGTAAAGTGATCTGGAAAGATATCAAGTGGAAAGTGTGTACACAGAGTCCCTTTTATGTTTATTCCTTTATTTTTTTCTAATGTGGCAGGGAAGAAGTACCCTTGTTTGCCCTGCAAAGGGGTATCAAGATCACTGACTAAATAATTCCTTAGGGAAATTTTAGTAAAAACCTTGTTTTCTGGGATACAAATGCACACAACTTGTCCTTGGCAGGATTTTATCATAGCGGAAAGATCTTTCTTGTCACCCACCTAGAACCACACTCATAATCAAAAACAGTGTTTCTCATAGTAAGAATCTATCCTAGTTCTTATTCTGCTATCCAATTAAATGGCTATAGCCTGTAATATTTAATTAACAGAATACACTTTTGAAGTAAACCAGTAAACATTGTGCTTTTCTTTCCTAGGTTGGAACTGTGACAAAAACATAATAAATGATGAGGAATGTAAACAGATTAATAGAAAGACACTTTAGAAAATGAACTTTACAGTTTAGCTTAGCAAATTTGAAATTAGTCATGTAATTCACAAATGCACATAAAAACAAAAGGCAGTTCTCTTGTTAATAGGCATGACAAAACTTCAGTAGAGCTTTTCACTTTATTAAAGTGGAAGTTGGGCAGATTGTCATAGCAAAAGATTTGGAGCAACTTACATTGACCACTTTCTTGCACTTCTTATAAGTGGGAAATTCTCACTGGAACATGAAGCTTTTGGATACCGGTTGGCCTGAGGTGGCAAATATTGTGAGAGATCCAGGAAACCCTGTGCAAATGGACCAAGCGTATGCTTCAAAGTGTCTATGTAGAAGGATTGCCAAGGAAGGGATTTAAGTTTTCAGAGGGAAATAAAATTGCTTTAGTAACAGTCCTCTACATAATTTACAGCTCTTAGTTTAACAGCATAGTGCTACCATCTCCCCAGGGGTCAGGGGCAGTATCTGCTTTAGTTCATCAAACTGAAGAGCTTGCATTGGGAGTGTCAAGTAGGGCAGCAATGGCAGTAGAATGACATGCATCACTTCACAGCAGAGCCACCACTCCCAGTGACTCAGGGACAGATGCCCCTTTTTTATTCAGTCCAGAGAGAAAAAGCAAATGTTGCACCAGTTCAATTCTGTTCATTACTGAACATGAGAATAACAAAACATGTTTCTTATTTTGCTCCTGATTCAGTTTTTTCCCAGACTTCTTTACCAGGTGGATCAGGCCCTTTGCAAATCATGGAATGGCTTGGGCTGTAAGGGACCTTAAGAATCTATCTGACATGGTTGCAACTAAATATAATAATTAACTCAGCAAGTCTTCTGCAAACAGCATGAGGGATGTCATACGTGAGGCTAAATTTGTGAGCTCAGCATCAAGAGAGACCACAGAACAGAGAAAGAAATTGCTGATGAGAAAGAGAAAACTTAATAGAGCAAGCAAATGAGCAATAAAACCAAGGGATGCAGATGCAGGGGCCTAAAAAAAGGTCTGAAAAGATGGAACTAGCAAAAAACAGGTAATAAAACCAAAAAGTTTCAGGATACTGACAAAGAATGAGTAGTACAAACTGTAGAAATAAAAACATAAAAAATATGACCAAAAAAAAAAAAAAAAACACAAAAAAAAGAAAAAAAAAGAGTGAAATGAAACAAAGTAAAGGACAGAACAGAGAGATAGTCACTGAAAGGAGACATCCGGAACCTCTTTTAAAAGAAATCCTGGTAGTCAACAACAACAAATACATTACGGAATGTGTGAATCTCCAAGTTGTTTCAATATTTTGAAGTGTTCTTTAAAAACCTTTGTGTATTACTGGCAATTCAGAAATAGGAAATTTGAGAATCACACTCTTAAAATATGTTTGAGAATTAGCTCTTCTGTGTAACAGCTGCCTTGAAAATAATAACAGACTTCTTGGTAGCTCTGAAAAAATACAACAGTCAGGTGTTTCCATGGTGCTTCTGAAAGCCAAATAAATATGTACACCATAAATTTCCCACAGACTTCTCTGGATTCAGGCTTTCCCCACTGTATCTTATCCCTGACTTCTGGATCCAATTGCAACTGAAGCAGCAGCAAGAAGAGTCTGTGTTTCTGTATTGGTCTCGTAGCTACCTTGGCCCTGACCAGTCCTGCCAGTCTCTGCAGATATCACTCACACTCCTATTTGTGAGGGGAATTTATGCAATGAGTTAGTGAATAGCAATACTAGATTATTTCATCAGCCTAATTGTCATGAATTGCTTTCTAAAGGCTATAGATTTTCTTTCATATAGTTTATGACATTTTTTTATGTCTGCCTTGCTGGCTGTGAGTGGCGTTTTATCTTTAGACCAAGACACTTATCATGGACAATTTTGCAGAATTACTAAGAACTGGCCAAAGTCAGAGCAGAGGGAGTGATCCGAACCAATGCCTTTCTGCTTCTAGTGTAAGGAGCACTGCTGGACATTGGGGCATAGGGTGATTGTTCCTGAAACAGTGGTAACATTTTCTTTCTGAAAACCTTTACATATGAAGCATGTCTGCAAGCAAGTAAACAGACAAGTCCAGCAATAAGAGAAATGACATAAACCTCCTTTTTATTTGGTTGCAGATGAAAACCATGACAGCAACACTACAGAAGTAGTCATGGGTTTATTTTTTAATCTTCTTTCTGGATGGAAAGCATAAACATGAGTTTTAACCTCTTTGGTGTGAAAAGAAAAGCTATTTACCTTCATATTCATATGTAATTAATTTCAGTGGTGGCACTACCCACAAATTTACACTTGATTTTTTTTAAGTAAATATAACAAAAGAAAAAATCACTAAACCCACTCTATACTTTGTATTAAATATTTGCAATTGCATTCTAGCAAAAGCAGGATATTTTTCTGCTAAGATTAATGAGATGGTGTAAAAACTCAATAAAAGCTGAAATGCTTTATTACATATGATATTTTTTAAGGGTTTTGCTATGTTCAGATATAACATTCAACTAGTGTTATTCATGCGGTAGTGAATTGCTTCTGTGACCTAAATCAATGGCTGATATGCTCTTCTCTGTCTCAGAATATCATCTTTCAACTTCTCAGAGTGTTCTATTGAAATATGCACCCCTTGGCTCTGTAATTAGATACTATCAGAGTGGTAGAAGTATCTACTGTCCACTAAGTAGGCTGAGGCAGGAGGCTAGAGCACATTACAAACCCTGTGCCAGAGATTCTTCAGTGAGTAAATTCAGCTTTCATGATATCAAAAGAAAATGCTACGAGAAAATTAATATATACATATATATGTATGCATGTGCACACATATTTTTTATGTATGTTTGAATATCTAAAAGCTTTAAATCAAGCTGCTCACTTCATAACTGGCATTAGGTGGCTTATAGCTTGAATTGGTATCAATAACTGAATGGCAAGAAGAATTGTCATCTAACACTAGTTTTCTGATCACAGTCTGGTTTGGACTTCCTGTTTTTATTTTACACTCACAAAAAGAAGAGAAGGAAACAGCTATGACTTTCTTGTTGAAGAACTTGTACAGACAAAAAAAAAAGCAATTTAAGGATTTAATTTCTGCAAGATTTTCAAGCTTTTACTAGCTTTTCAGTTCTAAAATGCTTTCAAAACACATACTGAAAGTAATTAATACTTTCTGAAAGATTATTTTGAAGTCAAAGCTATGAACAAAATTTTTCAGTTTTTTCTACATGACATTTCATTAATGAAAAACTTTTCATCAGGGCTTTGCTTACATGAAAACATGCAACATTCTTTGAAGGAGATTGAAGGAGATTGAAGGTTTGTGTTGTAGCAAAAACTACAATATTTGCCATCACAACAGTATGGTACAGTGCTAATTGAGTTCAGAACCAGTCCATTCTGCCTGTTGGTTGCCTGGTTCAAATTAAAGGTTTAATGTTGTTTCTCAGGAAGAACTGATTCGCTGGTCAGAAGACCTCTTCCAACAAACAGACTTCATTGACCAAAGTAATTTACGCATACAGGAGCAATTGCAAGTGGTCCCCAGCCATGGGGTGCACTCTTGTTACAAAATAATGTTCCCTTTCACTTCACCGTTTGCAGTTCCAACCCTTTGCTGGGCTCACACAGCAAAGCACTATTTGCACTTAAATTTAAATTTACACTCATCTCTTAAGTGCTGATTACGTTAGGATTGCAGTCCTGTTTGCATTGTCTTCGAGGACCTGGTACTGCAATATTTAGTAAAATTCAGAACTTTATTAAATTCAGAAAACTGCATTTTATAAAAGATGTGTAGAAAGAAGACTGATTTCTGCAATAGAGCTAGTCATATACTCAATTCAAAGCATGTACTGACTTCTTCAAATATATGCCTTCAAAACCACTATATTATGGTTTTGATAATCAAAGGGACTATAACTGCATGACTTTTAGTCTGTGATCCCCTGGGGCAATGGAATGATATCTGCAGTTACCATCCTCATAACCATCAGCAAGCTGAGAAGGTCTATCAATACCAATTTACAAGTGAGAGCATGAAGAGCTGAACTCCTAAACAAGGTAGTCAGAGAGTCTGGGACACTCTCAAATGTAGATACTAGTTTTGCTTTCTCAAAGGAAATGCTCAGGTCACCGTTTTTCTCAGCAGTTAAAATAGCACAAATACCTGTGTGGCTTTTGTTGGGCTGTATGCTGTAACTCATCTTCCCCACAAACATCAGCCCTAGGAATACATCAATTTCCAAAAGCCTGAAGCACAGGTTCCTCTGCCTGTGTCACAACACAGGGCATGAAACATCTCATTTTTTCCTGTTTGCATTTCACAGGGCTAGATAACTCTGAGGAACTGGTCTCAGTTATAGAGGAAGGCTGTGATCCAACAATGACTTGAATTCTTTAGCTTTCTAACTCCTGGACAACTGTTGTCGCTCTTATCTACACACACCCCACATACTGCTGATTGGAAAATAGCAGGTTTACCTCCTGAAGGTTGACATCCTCAAAATTGTTCAACTGCAGTGTAAAATAGATATAGGATGCAATTATACCTCAGGCATTGTTATATATACCTCAGGCATTTTTATATATGTTTGTGCTTTTTAGGCTGTATATCAATTTTGGGGATGTCAGATGAAAATAACAAAAGAATAATAATAGTAATAATAACATTTCACATGATATTTATGTTGTTCCTTTCCTCCTAAAATCATTTGACAGTATACTAAAAAAAAAAGAAAAACAAAAGGAACGCTTTCCCTCCTCTGACACCATGTATATGTGTGTTGTTACCCTTCCTCTTCCGCAAATAGTACAATATAACATCATCTCTCTTTTTCTGCCACTGCAGACTTTCCCACATATTTTCTGGCACAGACTGCTGTTCAAGGGATGTCAAAGTGTTCTCATTTCAAAGCAGTAAAAACACTTACAGTACCACAGCAAAGGAGTAAAGGGCATGACCTGGCCTCTCCCTGCTCTTTGGAATGCTTCAGCCACCTTCAGGTTCAGAAGGTGCAGAGACTGCGACTGAGCTCACCTCCCAGTGTCCTTACTACTGTTCAGCCAGCACACACCCGTACAAGCAGGTGACCCGAGCTCGGATAAGAGAACAGGTTGTGCCCCCAGGGTTCATGGTCTCTGCCGGACCCTGATGCCTCTGCTTCTGTACAGTCTGTAGTCAAACTGTCTGACACAGGCATGGCACTGACTTGGGGGTAAAAGCAGCTCCTCTTCAACAAGGCACAGCAATGCTGTGAAGTCAGCCAGCACAAAATTTATTTCCAATAAATGAAAAATACATTCTAATTAGTTGAAAGAAGATCCATATCTGTACGTGCCTAATTGGATTTTATTTATTAGGCGTTGAAAGGTCTATCAGTATTTTCTTACTAATTTATTTATGCTGTTCTGCATATGATAGGAAAAAAATTAAATGTTCAAAAATCAGAAGCAAAAGATGATCTTGTGATTAATTCTAACCTAGTCTGCAATTCTCCTGAGAAGAAACAACTCTGTAATATAATGCTTGTTTCTCTCTTTTGTTTGCTCATGGCTTATTTCTTTCTCCTCATATTTACCAATTTGACATCTCTGGGAAATTCTTAAAAAAAAAAAAAAAAAAAAAAAAAAAGAAAAGACTCTCTGGGAAGACTGTTGGAAATGTTACTCCAGTTTTTTACCAGTTTGTAATGAAGGAGAAGCATTTCTTTGTTGTCTAAGGACGCTCCCCACAAAGACTGAAGGGGAAGAGGCAGGAGCTACTGAAAATAGTTTTTTCCCAGCAGTTTACATGAGGCATTATAAGCTGTTTGAAACAAGGACTGTCCATCAATCTCCTTTCACATTGTGCAGTTCTTTGAACCATTCCTGTATTTAGCAAAAGTTAGACTAGTTGTAACTAGACTGTCCTGTGACGATTATGAAACTACTTCAGATAGAGTAGTAGGAAGTAGGTTGAGACAGATAATAGCTGAGCCTATTATTATTCTTTTAAAACCCTTCATTGTTGCAGAGATATCTGTGTTCCAGTTTGCTAGTGTTCTTCTTCCCTCTCATCAGCCTTATAAAAACAGAAAAAAAATACAGTCTTATGGAGCACAAAGCAAATAGCAATAAAATATTAGAGCTAGACACATGATTCTTCAGTTGGTCTGTAAAAATGTTTGACTACCAATAACTTTGAAATTTCCACTACCAGTACAAAGAAAATCATAAAATCATAGAATGGTGATTTGGGTTGGAAGTAGATTCAAAGATGACATAGTTGCAGGCTCCTTTTATGGGCAGGACACCTTTCACTGGACCAGGTCACTCGAAGCCCCATCCAGCCTGCCCTTAAAAAATTTCCAGGGATGGGGCATCCCCAACTTCCCTAGGCAACCTGTTCCAGTGACTCACTACCCTCAAAGTAAAAAATTTCTTCCTAAATATCTGATCTAAAATGACAGTCTTTCTGTTTGAAGTCATTCCCCCTTGACCTATCACTGCATCTTTATGACTTGGTGCATATCAGAGAAATCCAACACATAATTCAGTGCCATTTTCTCAACAGTATTAGCCAGAGAAATTGATTTCACAAAATTTTCATCAACCAGCACAATCACCATGCAAAAATAATATACATTAATTTTTTAGGACCAGCAGATTCAATGCTTTGCCATTTACGGCTGGAAACTCTCAGTGCAATATGAAGGCAGCAGTCAGGAAGTGCCTACATCAAGTTTCAGCAAGGTATATGATAACTTTCTCCTTCATTTTCAAAGTGTGCTGTGGGATCTCACACAAGATAGACAATTGAAACCTCATATATACTATCTTTCTGCCTTATTATGGTCTCTTCTGCAAAATATGACTGCAGCCAAATATTTCCTGGACTAAGCAGGAGTCTAAATCAGGAACTGAGTGTTGTCCCATTGCTTTCATTTCTTTGAGTATATCAATCATCATTGGAAGCCACGGAAAGAATTACTCTGGGATAACTATTTTATATCAGGGGTTTTTTAAATAATGCTACAGATACATTTAGAGGTTTTTAGCCAGTTCTAGTTGATAACTAAGATTCTGCTTTGTGATAGTAAATGTGATGAAGGGAATGCTTTGTCATTTACAAGGCATTCACTACATAGATATATTTCATAAAATTATTTTCTAGCTCTTGGAGTACAATTTCTTGAGCACACAGCAGGGACTATTCACCCAGATAAAGTTCTGTGTGAGTTTCTCAGTGTTTGTATTTTACAAAAAAAATGCAGTGTTTTCTTGTCAGGTGAGCAAAGTGGTCTCAGACCACATGGGAAGTACACTTGCTTTTTCTAATATTGGTCTTCATTTTCACTGAGAGCTTGAGTGCTTCTCAGCCTTCAGTGGCAGGGCCATGTCACAATCCAGACTTGTTCTTTCATGTTAGTTCAGCAACTGTATTGTCAGCTCTGAAGCAAACTGATTGGGAAAGAACAGAGTAAAGAAAGTTGATAACTGCTCTGATGCTGCTCATCAAACAGCCGGTTCACCTGTTACTCTCCTTATCAATTAATTTAAGAGTAAAAAGAATTCCTATACAGCAGAAAAAGATGCTGAAATTACATTACTTATAAAGACAGTATTTGCAAAGTGGTTCTTCTGAGACAGTGAACAGCACTAGATGTTAAGACCTTTTTTTTCCAGTAAAACAAACTCAGTTTCTCAGTGGACAAATGCTGCTGTTTCTGATAAGTAGGTTTTGCTTTTCATAGCTGTTTTATAGTATATTTAATATGAACATGCTTAATACCTTAAACTATACAGAACACATTATTGCTCAGAGAAGTTGTGAATTCCCCGTCCCTGGGAGTGTTTAAGTCTAGCTTAGAGGAGATTCTGAGCAACCTGGTGTAGAGTGTGACATCCCTGCCCATAGCAGGGTGTTGGAAATAGATGATCTTTAAGGTCACTTCCAACTCAAAATGATTCTGTGATTCTACATCATGCAAACTCCAGCCAGAACCTGTCCTAAAAATGGATTTTCTTTGGTACTGGATTATGCTGTATTTCCCCTCTGTGGTTACTCTGTATTGAAGACTGATTGTAGTGTGTTGTAACCTGGCATCCAACCAAGGAAACATTTGTTTTCTACAGGTGCAGTGCTAGTAGGAGAGTTAAAAGCTAGTGTTACTGGTGTTTGATTATCTGCTATGTTTGATAAATGGCTTTCAGCTGAACAACCTGAGTGGTGGTATAAACAATTTCTCTTTGTTTGATGTAATCGTTGGATCAGGAAATTGAAACCCGTAGTTCTGCAAAATTGTGTTACACTGTTACAGGAGATATTAGCTCCCTGATCTGCTTCTTGGGCCTTTGACTGCATAAAAACAAATGCTAATTAGGAATGATTATTAAATATTAGTACCATTTCTTAAGACCCAGAGTATACCGTTCCAGTCAGGTGCAGATGAGGAGTTAAATTTAGGAAAATTAAAAGGTAAAAACTGCAAAAATCTTGCAAAAATTCAAATTCCCTTGTGGTTAGGACTGAAGTTCTGGTGGAAATTATGCTACAGTTTGTTCTTCTGGCTAAAAGAAAGTGACAAAGAAAATTCACCATAGATGTATTTAAAATACAGGTATTTTAAAGCTGCACTGGAAAGAATCAACAAGTGATTATTCTTAATATTGGTCACCAATAGGTGGTTGAAATATGGTGTAAAAAAAAACCCTACATGCTCCCCTTTATCTGGCTTTGCCAAAACTTATGAATCAAAGCTGTAATTGAAAACTGTTTCCCTCGTCTCTTTTTCTCTCTGTACTTCAGAGAGCTGACCAGACTGCAGACTAAGCTTCACTTTCCCTCCAGCAAGCCTGATTGCTCTTCATCTGTCTCCCAGGTCAAAGTAATCCTTTTTTTAAAAAAGTTCAAAAATGAACACCCAGTTTCCCCACATCTCCATAAGAGATTTTACTTCCTCCAATACTGCCAGCATACAGAAGCCTTTCTTCTCCTCTCTCACTTTTGGCTTTATTCTCTCAAGACAGAGTACTTCATTGCCACACTTGACATTTCTGGCAGCTATTGAGGAACAGATTTAAATACAGTCCCTACCTTTTCATGAGATTTACATAAGGTCAAAATTACAAGCCTGTGCTGCAGGCAGGTTGCAGGAGTGGCTGGAAGCTAGAGATTTCCATGGTGTCAGCTCAGAAGTAGACGGTATCTCCTTAGAGGACTCATAGTACTAAGCAGATAGATGTCCCCAGATGAAACTAGGGGCATTTGTGGATAACACAGTTTTCAGGCTTCTTCTGGGCATTTATACTCACTGAAAGTATCACACACATCTTGCCCTTTTGTATGAAGATCATCGCCATGTATTGCCATGGAGCATGGACAGTGGCACCATTTCAGATGAACTCTGGCCATCTGGCGCTTGCTATTGGTTGCAGTTTATGTCTGAAATGTGTTGAATTCAAAGCATTGCTTCCTTCTCTGGTAGGTTTGTTGAGGAATTCTCTGAGTCCAAGTGAACACATTTACCTAAATCATCTTAACAAACACTGAAAATACTTAAAATTATTGCAGAGCTTGTCCACAGCCAACACATCAGCTTCACAGGCCCCCAAACAACATTCCAAAAACTGACAATCACAGGTCTTGTATTTTGCTCCAATATGTCTCTGTGAATCCAGATAGCAGGAAGCTTTTTCCAGCATCTCATGGATAAACTCATTTTTTCCTCTACAAGTATTTGATTTTTCTCCTGAATTCCCTCTACAATATCAGCATTCCTATTTTATTCCTCTCCACCCAATCCCATATATTCACAGTCACAGGCCTTGTATAATTATCACCAGAGATTTTCTGAAAATTAATTACTTTATGCCAGTATCGACAACCCAGAAAGTATTGTTTGCCATGGTCTTGGTTTCCACTAGTTCTGGTTCATCTTTTCAGTTGTGTCTACAGAATAACTTGACAAGGATGCTACATAATTTCATCCTATTGACTTTGTACTCAGAGACTCAGAGTGGTTTCTCCAAAGAGACTTCAGTTACAAGGGAGAGGGAGAGAACCCCCTTTTCTTCCCCCACCAATTACCTATAGT
The DNA here is from genome assembly GCA_036023395.1 of Myiotriccus ornatus. Lineage (NCBI taxonomy): Eukaryota > Metazoa > Chordata > Aves > Passeriformes > Tyrannidae > Myiotriccus > Myiotriccus ornatus. The sequence continues at coordinate 49,217,731 of JAYRBT010000139.1, forward strand.
GTTTTACTCATTTACTCCCACTATCCATTCATCCATTTTCTCTCTCACCTCCTGCACTGCTTGATGCAAGTTGTTTAAAAATCATCAGATACAAAATTTACTGAAATTATTAAGTACTTGATTATGTTGAAATAATTTGCACTAAAATTCCCACCCAGTCCACAGAAAACATGGTAGCTGTGAAGCATGGTGGCATACCAGTCATCAAACTGAAACTTCCCTCTTCTGCAAGAACATTATTTCGGATAGACATGGCTTGTGTTGTGACAGGACTGAACACAGTTTTGATGTCTAAAAAAATGGACAACATTATGTTGTTGCATGAATCCTGTGACCACTTGGAGATATTTTAATTTAGGACTACATTTTGGCTTGAACTTTCATTGCATATTAGACTCATTTTGTCTCAAGTTGCATGTCTGATCTATGCAAAGCTAGGAGGACACAGCTCTAAATTATCCCAGAGAGGGTTATGACTGTGTTACATCAGTGAGAAAGAAAAAGGAAAGAGATTAATTTCTACTTTGGCTGTTTTCAGCGTTTACCTGGAGATAGTTTTCTGAATATTTTGCTAACAGAACAGCAGTGTAACAGTTTATGCAATGTGCCTTTGACATGAGTAAGAAACAGGGATTTTAAAATGTCTGGAAAAATTGAGAAGTCAAACTAAATGTGAAAATAAAAAATAGTTCACAATTTATCATTTCTATACATTTTCTGTGTCTACTACCAGACAACACAAAGTTATAGAACAGGCAAGTTGGAAGGTCACTGTTGCTTCAATGTACCTTGAAAACAGAAACTAATTAATGTAAAAGAGGAAAAAAAAAGTCTACTGCATGTCACCTAAAGAGATGCTGCTATCAGTAAATTAAAAATGTATGGCTTGAGCTACATAACATATGCCTGCTCGAAGGTGTGTCAGTAAATAGTGTCAAAGACCAGAGGACTGAAACAATGGATCACAGATGGGTCACGAAAAGAATGTTAGTATTAATTACACAATTCTACACAAATTGAAAGCTCTGGAAATCTGAGAATAAGTCTCTATTCTTAGAAGAAGATTTGTCCTAGATTACATAATTTAATTTCCTATTGTTTAACAGTTGTGTGTTACCACCTGTTGATAAGAGTTATATGTAGGGGGTATGAAAAATAATTATTATTCTACATTTTATCAGTATTTATTTCACTTCTATCTCTTTATCGCTAGCAACAGGGAGAAACAGACTGAGCAAAATGAGAATTGAGCTTCTATAAAATGGAACTTTTTCTCAAGTTTAAAAAACACGGTTCCATTTTTACATTCTTTTTATTCTGGGCCATTCTGTTTTCTGTTCCTATTCAAAACAAGAAGAAGGGCTGGAAATAAAAGAAGAGAGCATGTAGTGTTTGGTCACTTGACCGAAAAGAGCTCTAGACTTGCCTGTATGTGGTTGTATGTATGCAATGTTTGAATAAACAGCTAGTATTATTCTGACATATTCATTTTTCTACTGTCGGTTCACATTTTAAGTTACTTTGGGGATTGCTTTTTAAAAATATGAGTAGTATTTTTCAAATATGTTTAATTCTCTTGAGAAGAAATGTTTTGTTCTTTGAAAATATTCTCTAAGGATGGCTTTAGTTGGAAGTGACCTAGAAGCAGGACTTGCTGAAAACAGGCAGATAAAGGTGAAGGAGTTCAATATCTCAGATCATGTGGAAAAGTTAGCAAACAGCATGGCTCCAAGTGAGTCCTAGTTTGAGCACACCGGCGCTGTCTGCCTGTATCGCTGCTGCTTCGTTTGATAGAATGTTTCGTACTGCAGAGAAATACTTCTGTGATCAGCAGCAAATGGCTGTCATGGAAATTACTTTGTCGACTCTGGCCCATTTCTTTTTAACTTGGCAGCAGTTTTGGAACACCTTGTTTACTGTTCTCTGGCAGACAAATGAAGTTTTTTTTTTTTTAAAAAGGTTTATATCCCTTCCTAGAGGTTTATTCCACTTATATCTCTTTCTCTTCACTCCTCTCTTTCACCAGTCCCTTACTCATTATTTCTAAAATATTCCTTTGGTATCACTGGACTCATGGGGAGACTGATAGATGTTAATAATAACATGATGATAATAATACATACATACCTATAGGGGTCTCTGACTCATTTTACATTTAAACATAGCCAGGTGCAGTTAAATCATGTGGTGACCTCCTTTGTAGTTCCCAAATATCAGTTACAGTTTGGTTAATTAAAAGGCATTCGTGGTCTATGAAAATGTATTCTAGTCTTGCTGAGCTTCTTACAAATGTGATTCATTGTATTTCTGACTGCAGATAAAACAGCTGCTGAGATCCTGCTTACAATATTACATGGCTATTCCTTCTTTATCAGCTACGTTTAGTGTGGTAAGTGTATCTGTTTTCCCAAGACATTCTTTCAATATATCAGAATATCATCAGAAACAGAACAATAGCCTTTGTACGTGTAACAATTCTTTATATTTGCACCTGGTTGCAACTGGTTGTTTTTTCCTAGTGTTAGAGAGAATCAGCATGTAAAAACTTGTATTCAGGAAAGATCTTATCAGTTACACTTAGCTGAGTTGAAAATTTACTGGATTTTCATTAGTAGGTTTGTCAGCCTTTCATCATGGAT
>JAYRBT010000139.1:49220469-49231141 GCA_036023395.1 Myiotriccus ornatus
TCTTATCAGTTACACTTAGCTGAGTTGAAAATTTACTGGATTTTCATTAGTAGGTTTGTCAGCCTTTCATCATGGATTAATTACACCCTAGAGTCAGTCTTATGCAACAGAACTACTTCTGTTCACTCAAAAAAACAACTGAGGAAGGTAATAGCATAAATGAAATAAAGTGTCCTTCTCCACTGCAATCAATACCAGAGAAAATTAAAAAATTACAATTTATTTTTCACAATTTACCTTCCTAAGAAATAAAAAGAGAGGAAAGAGTTAAATGAGTTCTTGTTTTGATTTGTGATGCACACTGGAGTTTTCATAACAAGCTTTCTGTCAAAAGTTATTTTATCTTTTACTGTGTTCCTGCAAATGGAAGCTGAAATGAGATGCACTAAGATCCTGAAACTCCCAAGGTATGTTGAGCAAAACTGGGAAACCACTATTCTACCTTAGTTTTCATTTCCAAACATGTGGCAAATGATGTAGTTCTTCTTTCCTGACATTTTATAAAATTTAAAGTCTACCTGAAAATGTTATTCATCTGGGCTGAGATAAAAACAGACTGTTCTGTAAAGGTTGAAATTGTCATTTGCACTGCACAGTTAAAGAAAAAGCCAATTATTTGTCAGGTGAACATGGAGCATTCTCTCACCTGGGGTCACAAAGCACTTTGCAACCAGCAATGAATTTTCCACAGGTCTCAGAATGACACGAAGAGCAAAGTTAAGAAGTGATTAGTGCACCAAAGTGCTGATTCAGTCCTTACTCCTCAATGAGAGCCCTATCACTCAATATATGGAAGCAAGGAAAAGGAATCTTTTGTAGTTATAGCACTACTTTGTTCTCTATTAGTGCTGAGTGATGAAGGACCTGGTTTCCCTGCTATATTACTTAACCTAATTGGAACTATGCTCTCAGCTATCTCATCACTTAATAATATCTAGGGACTTGGTACCTTCATCTTCAAACCCTGAGTAGTTAATTACTAGTTATATATTCAATATCCATTTTTTAAATTAAAGATCCATCTCCACTGCACACATAAAGTGCTTTGTTTCTTTTCTTAAAGGCAGAGAACTTCAGAATTCTGTGCAGATATAGAGGATACAACTCCTAGACAGCATACATAAACCAGCTTTGCCCTAGAATAGTCTACACTGTGGCTGCTAGCCTTGATATATGAAAGGGGACAGACAGTTCTGTGGGAATAAAATGGAATAGAACTTTGTGGAGCCGAATTAAGGACTTTGTTGTTGGAAAAAAGGTAAGGTGAAAGCTTTTGTTTTGGTTTTTAACCATGCAGGCATAATGTCGGAAAATCAGAATATAGCAGGTTGTATGCTTTATGCCAGCTCCTAAACCTGCTAGTCAAAATAGCTGCCAAGTTAGTTATTCCATATATATCACCTCTGCAGCTGGACTAATTTTTAGCAAGGTCAGTGTGAGCAGCTTTATGCTTTAGTCTGATACAGGATTTTGCCCAGAGATATTTATTTGTTAAATAAAGCAGAAACTAATGTTCAGATAATCATAATTTTCATATCATAATGTTCTTACAAGAGGGCTGGGATCTATATAGTGTCATAGAGTTAAATGTGTTCTGGTCAAGGAATAAGACTACAAATTAAGATGCTAAGATTATTAAATTGGCTATCTGCTTTTATTTCAGAGGAACATTTCCATGTCTTCTTTGCACAGATGTCATTTAACACCCTACAGCAAGAAAAATTAATAACAACATTTATTCTAATATCATAACATGTCTTCAAACAATTCTGAAACTCCAGACTGATTGCATTTCTGCCAGCTTAATAACCTTCTGCCAAAATGAGAATTGAGACAGCATAAAAAACAGGTCAGAAAGTTTGCTAGACATCTCTCCTTTTTTTGAAAACTCTTGCCAGTATCTGTTGTGACTTCAAAAGAGAAGTGCTGGAGCAGTTGATGATAAAACCATCTGGCTGAAGGGACTACATAATTCAAGTCTGCTCTCAGTCAGTGACAGCAAAAAAGAAACCAGATAGTATTAAGCCACCTGTATCCCAGCTGCAAATATTGGCCACTAAAATCGTCCTTCCACCCCACACTCTCCTACATGAAGATGCACAAGATCATCATGCACCAAGCAGATAGGTTTCCAAAAGGCCTGACCACCCAGCAGGTACAACAGCAATAGCTGCCATGGCGATATTTTACAGAATGAATGATGTACAGAATGTATTTCCTGAATGTGTCATTTATAAACTGCTGCCTCTTTTAAATCTTTATGATACCTTAAGTTTGGCCTTGGAGGGACTGAGTAGGTGCTTATATTTTTGAACCACAGTGGGATTTGGAACAACCAGATATACCCGTTGCATGTGTGTGAATCTGACTAAAAGCAGCATAGAATCATAGGATGGTTTTAGTTGGAAGGGGATCTTGAAGATCATCTAGTTCCAAATCCTGCTGTGGGGAAAGGCACCTTCAACTAGATTAGGTTGCACAGAGCCCCATCCAACCTGACCTTGAACACTTCCAGGTGTGGGTCATCTACTGCTTCCCTGGGCAACCTGTTCCTGTGCCACATCACCCTCACAGTAAAGAATTTTTTCCTGATACCTACAGTCTTTCAGTTTGAACCCATTCCCCTTGACCTGTCACTTACATGCTCTTATAAACAGTCTTGCCCCATCTTCCTGTAAGTTCCCTTCAGGTACTAGAAGGCCACAATTAAATCATCCTGTAGCCTTCTCTTTTCTAGGCTGAACAATCACAGTTCTCTCAGGCTTTCCTCATAAGACAGGTGCTCCATCCCTCTGATCAACTTGGTGGCCCTCCTTTGCTCCAACAAGTCAGTGTCCTTCCTGAGTTGAGGAGCCCAGAGCTGGATGCAGTACTCAAGGTGGGGTCTCACCATGGACCGCATCAGACAGTACCTGGAAAGGGGAGTTCTCAAGATGCAGATTAAGGCCTGTGACAGGTGGAAAGAACTCCAGCAATAATGCTTTAAAGTCTCATTTTTCACTGTGCCTATCAATATGTCTCTTATGACATTCTCTGCTTGAACAACAATGAAATGCTTCATAGTTGCCTATAGGGCTAGGAAGGAAAGTCCTTTGCATTTAGATGTAGTAAACCAAGTGCAAGACCTGAGAGGCTAGGCAGGAAAATATCACATTTTCTTTAAAACCCTATAAGTTCAGTTGTAGGTTTAGAAGCTGACTGCTTTCTGTCTTAGAGAAGTTGCAAGGAGAGACAGATTTTTCTTAAATAGCAGTGTTTGACTCCTGTCAATTCCTAGTAGTTTTAAAACTTGTTAGATAATTAGCAATCAGTAGTATTCCAAACAAGGCTACTGAGAGTCAATTCCGAAGAAAAAAATCTTTGCCTTTGAACCAGCATTGGTTGATTTGTCAATGCAGCACACAACACCACATGTTGTCATAAATGTGTGCAAATATTGCCAGTAAGGCTTTGTATATTTCTTCGTGAGAAAAGGAGAAAGAACAAGTTTGTGTGTGGTATTTCTGCAGTAGAGAAGACATACTCCTCTGACATTAATGGATGATGTTTCTACGTAAAGTTCCAAAGCAAAATGGTACTAAGGTTGTTAAAATGCTTTCCACAATTCATACCGGCAATGAATGATAGTTTTTCTGTCTTCTTTCCTGCCAGGCGTGAAATGAGTCTCTGCCTCACTGACTCCAGCTGCTTGTCTGTGACCGTTTCTGTTGCTTTGTATGATGGAGGCAATAAAGGGTCGTGCTGTGGCAGCCTCTCCAGAGTGTAACTACTGCATCAAGCAAAACACAAGATTGCCTGTTTGGATGGAGAGCTGTATCTTTCCAGCTCCTTTTTTAAAATCAGCAGGCTGGGGTTGCTGTCCTACTTATTATTCCTCTTATAAGTTTTGGAACATTTCAGTGAGAGTTGAGTTTCATGTTTTGTACTGCCTAGCAATGGATGTTGCAGAAATGAGAAAGGTTTTTATGTATGAAAGCCATACCCTTTTCCCTCTGGTAGAAAACTCTATTCTAAAGAATGTTTTATTCCACTTCAGCTACAAAACTATGGTGCTGCCAAACATTGCAGTCACAGGCTAAAGCTCTAGCCAAAAAAAAAAAAAAGCAATATATTTTTGACCATTTCTTTCTTTCAAGCTGTTAATAATGTACCTTTTGTTGGTGCACTGTGTCATAAACTGTCATAAACTGTCAACACTGGTAGAAAAATGTCAGAGCAAGCTGCTGACAGACCAGAGTAGGAGCAGTCTTGCAACATAACATGTATGGCACATATACATTTATATTTTCTAGCTTGTATAAGCTTACTAGCACATTTGCAAATCCTATTTCAGAACTGAAACAGCTTTGAGATCTGCAAACTAAAAAAATAGGAATTTTAATGCACTTAACTTAATAAGAAATTTTTAAAGTTTAAAAAAAGGAGCTGTGTTTCATCCTCATTATTACCATATTTTTGCAGATGCACAGCTGTGCAGTCTTGTGACATATTGACCCAATGTAGCCAAGTATTTGCTTCCATGTTTATAAAGTTTTAAGTAAAACATACTTCACCTAAGACACTCAGGTGCAATGAGGGCCCTTAAATATTTTTTTGCAGAGTAATTTATTTGTACACGGAATTAGGGGTCAGTGACCAAGTATGATGCTAGAATTAAGCACATAGGACAGTTCATATTTGTAGGCAATTTAGTTCATCTTTATATGTTTGACAAAATTTGTGTTTGCCGTGTCAAAGGCATGCAAGTCTCAGTGGCAATGCACTAGCAAGCAACCTGTGGTACCATTTCAAAGAAAATGGAATAGCCCCAAATTTTCTGGACAGCCCTAGTTTTAAGAATACTTCAGAAGACATTTCCTTCTAATTTTCCTGCTGAGTTACTGAGTTGAGATTCACAGATGGCAAAAGACAAGAGTTACTGCTGCTAATTAATGATTAAGACTAATCAGTTCATCTTTTTCATTTCTGTTGTAAGAGGCCAATTCAGAAAAAATCTTAGTTTTAGAATAAGCAGAAAAAATTTCTGCACTAACATCCTAAGATCTTTTTTGATAGGCTGTTTGCATGAGTGTTTTTCAAGTTAGTTTGAAGTAGGATGAAGCACTTTTCATGTTAATTCAAAGGTTGATCACCTTATTGAGCAGTTCCGCAAAGGGACATTATGTAAGAGTCCCAGAGTAGCACATAGGCTCAGACCCACTGTTCATCTGGTATTCCAATTCATCTACCAGACAGATAATTAAAAGTAAGAGGATGGAAAGCATATATGGCATTTTCTACTAATACTGTCTTATTTTATGACTAGTTTCAGCTCAGAGAATATCCTGAGGCCAATATGACTTAGGAATCCCACTTGGTACAACCAGAAAATGTCTTTTTCCACTTGGCATTTGCATTCATTCTTTCAAAAATAAAGCAAATGTATTTTTAGATTTAAAGGCAGAGGATAAAGCAAGGTGGCAGAACACGATTATTTGCAATATGTTGTGTCTTGGATACCTGGATTCAGTCTCTTCTCTACCTCTTTTCCCTAGTAAGGAAGTCATAGGCTACCAGCTTCTCTAGGATACCTTCATATGGAAGAAATGTGACCACTCTACTCCTTAAGAGTGAGATGGGGAGGGAGGGAGGAAGGGAGGGAGGAAGGAAGGAAGGAAGGAAGGAAGGAAGGAAGGAAGGAAGGAAGGAAGGAAGGAGGGAAGAAAGAAAGAAAGGAAGGAAGGAAGGAGGAAAGAAAGAAAGAAAGGAAGGAAGGAGGGAAGAAAGAAAGAAAGGAAGGAAGGAAGGAAAGGAATGAAAGGAAGGAAGGAAGGAAAGGAAGGAAAGGAAGGAAGGAAGGAAAGAAGGAAGGAGGGAAGGAAAGGAAGGAGGGAATGAAAGGAAGGAAAGGAAGGAAGGAAGGAAAGGAAGGAAAGGAAGGAAAGGAAGAAATGGATGTCAAGCAAAATGCTGAATGGTAATGTTTGGTATAGCAAGCCTGTGTTCCATTCCTGCTTCAGCAACTTATTCATGCTGTCTTATTACTGTCTATTTCAAAGTACAACTCCCACCACTGCCTCCTGCAAGACACAATTTGTAACAAAGCAGAATCTGCTTATGTACTGTTTGTGTAGGATCTGATCCACCAGTCATGCTCAGGGAACACCTACTGCATCAAGCCCTGCAGGTGAGACAGGCAGTGGAACCCCTATTTTATGGTTTCCATAGGACACGAGTAGGAGGTAACTGTCATGTCCTGTCAATACTGAGATGCTGAGGCACATGGCCAAGGCAGAGAACTAGTCAAGTTTTCATTAGTGAAAGGCTGTTGCTGCCTTTGAGGCAAGGCAGCACCAAAGAGAAGTTTGGAGGATCTCAGTACTGGAGCTTCATTGTCTGAGTCCTTCTTCGGAGGCCTATGGATTTTTTGAATCTATATCTGAAGTCTTGATTTGAATCTCAACTCTAGTACTACGTATTCTGTATATATGTGTTCACTCCAGTATTACCACAGTTTCTTTGCTATGTCCTTTCCCACGCAAGACACAAGGCCACTGTCTCAAGAACACTGATCTCATTTATAGATCCTTTAGAAGGATCAAGATTCATCAGAGGAAGAATAATTTTGATGCCATGCAGTGCACTGGAAGGTTGGACAGATGTCCAGTACTTGCTAGTCAGACTGCGAGCATAAAAGTCTATCCATTTTTTTTCTACAATTATAGACTCAGTCTCGAAGAAGTGGTTAATGTAACCATAGTTTTATTGCTAAGCTTCGCAATGTTGAGTGTGTTTAAAAATCAAGAATTCCATATCTACATTTTTAAAAACGAGGCAGCTAAGTCTTTTTTAAACCAAAGTTTGTATATCCCTTTCAGTGGTTTAGATAGTTTACAGTCTATTTGCTGATCATTCCAATTCTAGGTCAAATATGTAATCCAAGTCCAACAGAAGTGAATGCTAAAATGCCACGAATAGCCTAATAATAGACTTGTCTGACCTCAGTGCTCTACAGCTGATTTCTACAAACACATGAGAACAATAAAAAACAATATCCTAAGTACTGACCAAATCCAGGCTATAGTTAAAAGCTCACAGAATTGAACTTTTTAGTTTTTCATTCAATGTGTCTGTTTAGACATTGGCTCTGGAAACCACTTGTTATAACTCTGAATTGATCAACTGCATCAGCTGAATCACTGTGCCATGCAATGTGGTCACAGATCAAAGCCCTTCTGAAGGTACAAAGGAAGTGGTGAAAGGATGCTATGCCCATTCCAATAGTGATCCAGTTGTCCTTCTAACACGGATTTTTCTGTAAAAAGCAGAAAACTATTTTTCATAATCACTTTATCCCCTGTGTCATTACAATTTTTCCTGTTCTCCAGTGAATTTCAGTGCAATGTATTTCAATAATTAGTTTCTCAGACTTCCTAACACTAGGAAGATACACTGGAAGTTTGTACCTCTGATACCTACAGCTCATTGGGATTTTATCTCCATCCATGTAAGTGGCATTACTGCAGCAAATGCTCTGTACAAGCAATCCAGCACATCTTTTTCTTTTGCAAGCTATGCCTATTTGAGAGTCACAAGGTAGTGTGAATGGATGAGAATATGAAGGAAAAGTTCAGGAGATCTTTTACAATCTTTTTCCAGTCCTAGTAGAGGTCTTTAGGTTCAAAGAGTTCAGTGATGCTGGAGTGTCAGCACTGATCATCTGCCAAAGAAGTGAGAAGGACAATATCATGACTGCAATTCTCTAGTGAAAGTACAAATCCCTCTTTCTCATCTCCCCAGACTTCTGGGAATTTTAATGATATATGGCCCAGAGGAGTACTATACAACAAACCACCCGCCTAAAAACCTTTGTTTGTACGATTGCACAAGAAACTTTCTTTAACGACGCTTTGCAGCATCTGTCTTCTTTGTAAGACAGTTGGTTTTGCTGCTGTATTTCAATTTATTTTGTCTGTAGTATTAGCTAGCCCTACTGGTTTGTAAGCTCTGCATGTCCTGCTGTGTATTAACTTTTCCAGGTGTGAGAGACTGAAATTGATTAATGGCTTAACAGCTACAAGAAAGATGAAAGTGAACTTAACCATCCCAAACTTCTCTTAACAAACTTCCACCTGATTCCTTCTTCTTTCCCACCTTTCTCCCTAAACATTAATAAGCTCATTCTTTATCAGACTGAATAATGACGTGCACTTAGCAACCTTAAATGTAAGCTCTACCTGAGAAACCGTGCTGGAAAACGTTGTAAAGACCAAGTACATTGTGTCTGACTCTTGACCCATGTCTCTGACGCAGTGCTCACAAAGGCATTCATCAGGTTTGTTAGCCAGGCCTGCCCTCTCACAACAGACGTCAGCAGGCCCTGCCTGAGAATTAGTTCTGTGGCTAATTTAGCAGAGCGTGACCTTTCAGAGGAGGCTGGAAGGCCAGTGGAGTGTGTAAGTATGGAAATAGAGGAAAATACCCTTGCTGAAGCAGTGAAAATGAGGGGACACCCATATAAAACCTTTGGCTGAGCTCCATTACATTGCACATTGGGATGGAAACCCAGTCTGGCATGAAATGATCATTGTATTACCTAGTAATATATCAGACAACACAAGGATTTTTGTTCCTTGTTATTTGGAAGCCATCATAGGGATGGTCTAGTCATAAAATTGGTCGTGAAGAGAATTATATTTATTTCAAGGAAAAAAAAATCTATTTCTCTACCACTTTCTATGGGAAAATATAGGAAATATTCATACCAATTTGCATTTAAACAGTATTCTAATATTAGAAAGCAAAATGTCTGGTAACGTACTGAAATAAAACCACAATTACTTTGGGTATGCAAAGAAGGGTCATTTGCTTCTGACACAGTTGGCAAGTCACGTCCCCAGCTCCGGAGCTGCCGACACTGTCAGTTTTAGTGTTTCAGCAGGAGAAAATGTCACTTACACCAAGGAGGTGCACAAACAGGGAGCTTCAGCTTATTCCTGGTTTTCAAGCTTTTCAGTAATGTCTGTTTCTCACGAATAAAATGTTCCTGGCTGTCTGTCACCTGTATTGCCAGCACTGTGGGAGGCCACCCCCCAGGCCCAGTTTAGGTCCCGGCAGAGGCCGGGTGACACATGTGACTGTCCCTACCCTTCACCAGACCACTGGGGACCTTCCTCCCACCTTCCCCACTCAGGGTGGTTGCTATGTCAACCCCATCACCCCCCCTCCTAGGATGTCGTTGCTATGTCAACGGTATCCTTGTGGCATCCACCCCATGGAGGGAAAGGCTGGAGGGGTTACCATGGAAACCATGCTGTCCTGAAGCATCTGTAGAGCTGGTCTCTTCCCCACCTTTCTTCCCCCAGAATGTTCTGCCGTGCTGCTGAGACAACCCCCAGACATGTCCTGCTCTGTCCCACATTCCATCCCCATGGCCATGCCATCCCCAGCTGCCCACAGCTGCTCCTGCCTGCCTGGCAGAGGCTTCCACAGCCGTGCAGGGATGGCCTTATGGGAGACCTTTCACTGTCACCGCACTGGAGCAGCTCTCATCTGGAGACACAGACAGTCCTTGGACAAAACAGTGTAAGGGACTTAGCTCCACTTCTCAGGAAACAACGGAAATGAGAAATCACGGATTGCGTTGTTGATGAAGTGCTCAATGCATGACTGTGAGAAGATGTAGCAGGGGATGCACATCTATTTGACAGCAGATACACATTCTCAGACCAGGCTTGTATCATGTAACAACAACCACCAAAACCACCTCTTCATCTAGAAATACTTCCTGTATTACATCACTCTCTTAAAACTGAAATAAGCTCAGAAGGTGTGATTTATTTTTTTTTTCAGCTAACTTTGTTGTGGGAAGAAAGGTTTTGAACCAATTCTGTAGAAAGGCTGTAGTAAGAAAATGTGGGGAAAAATATTCAAAACCACAAATATTTGATGGAACACTAAAATATACAGGAGTACTTGCACTACAAGTATTTGAACAGAAAAAAAACAAAGGTCTTGACTGCACAACATAACAAAGCTCAGTTAATGAATACCTGCTTATCCCTAGAATATCTGAGCAAACTGATTTGTTTTCAAGGATCTCTTCCCTATCACAGGGAGCATCTAGGGATTTGGAGAAGTAGCATAGTAGAGCAGTTTGCAGATACAGTCTGAAGAATCAGAGTGCTGTCAATGCAGAAAACATTTCAGGATCACGAGACAGACGTAATATTTTGCTTCTTGCATACACATTTTAGTTAATAAGTGATACGGTGAATATTAAATAAGAAGTATTTGCTTCAGAATTTATCAGTGCCCAGATCAAGAGATTTTGAGTTATACCTTCTTATAGAGATATCTTTTTATCTTACCATATTTTTGAAAGAAGAACTCTTGTTCTCTAAGCGGTATTCCAGCAGGAAGTCTGGAACATGCTTACAGAAAACTAGAAATCATCCTCTAATCTCATGCTAAAGGCCATTACTTCATTTGTAATTGGATGGATTTCAATCATATTTCACATTACAATAAAGCAGTTCCAAATCCATCTCAAAACCAACCTTTTTGCTTTGCTCTCCTCAGTGTTCACTGTGTAGCATAGAACATTGGCTCACAGTATGACATAAAAATATGCAATCCATTGTTGCTCTTCACTAGACTTCAGACTTTACCTCTGTGGAAATAGGAACTTGTT
>JAYRBT010000139.1:49252399-49267155 GCA_036023395.1 Myiotriccus ornatus
TTATTGTTGCCTTTGCTGGAATCAAGAACCAACCAAAATTTATGCAGGAATAAGAAATTAAAATATATTTTCAAATGATGCTTGAAATGAGGCAATGACTGCAATGCCCATCGATTAAACTAATTTCTTGTTTAAATATTCAAACAATCTGACAAGGTAGATAGTAATTTTTTACCTAAGGTCCAGCAGTGCAAAGTAAGAGTTGATATTTACATCTTTGGTGTTTAAGTATGTTTTCCTTTGGACACTGTTGCTTCACAGGTCTAACTCACAATCTCTAACCTGCAGGTTTCAAGTATAAAATATTGAAATAATGATTAAGCATTTAGTGATTAAGCACTAAATGCACTACTATGAAAGTAATTGCCTAATAATCTAATTAAATAATAAGCATATAACTTCTGATTTAGTTACATAATTTTGCATAATTATTGCATGCAATTACAAAGCTGCTATCACTCAAGTATTATGAAACACGCACAACTACTATTGAATTAGAGCTCTATCACCCTTTTCTCCCACCACCACTTAGTACGTGGCTGCAAGTCCATCTACCTTTACCATGCCCCACGTCTAGTCTTTCAGAACATAGACCTGAAGGAAAGCTCAGTGGGTTGTCTGAGAGCTCCCTCCAGCACTCCAGAAGATGAACCAGCATCTCAATTTACAAGTCAGCTTCACTGTTTGCAGACATCTGTGCTCCTAGCATCAGAAGATTCACCCCCTTCTGTGTTCCTTACACCTTCTTCAAATTTACTTTATTTCCAGAACCACCTATTTGTCGCTCTTGCACCTCCTTTGATCAAAGTCTTCCTTATGGACCAGAGATAGACCAGATCCTTTGCTTGAGGGCATATCTTGGTACACTTCGCCTTTGAGTGTAGTGGACCTGTTTTGCACTTTAAGCCCTTAGATGGTGCAGGATCCTTCCTCTTGGTGCTGGAAGTCACCAGCTTCCATCCTTTCACTTCTCCAGAGGTTGCACTTGCCTTAGGACTAGGTATGGATGGTCTGCTTCTCTACTGCAGTTAGGGTCCAGGGCTATTCAAGCTGCTGCATCTCAGAGATCCCATCTTCTCCACTGAATGAATTCTTCTCCAGATCTTCTGATCTCTTCCCTCTATAACTCTTCCACTTGGTGGCACAGAAGAGATTCTCTCCTGGTATCAGAGAGAGGGTCCAGGCACTGCTGCAACTGGGGTGTTTTAGGGTTGTATCTGCCACCTGAAGCTCAGTCTGTGCCACAGCCTCTGCCCTAGCAGGGACAGCTGCACAAACAGCTTCTGAAGAAACTGCTCTACCGTGTGTCACCACCACAGCTATGCACCTACCTCTTATACAGGCCTGTTTCAAGCACCATCTAAAAGGGTGCTTGATCTTCCCTAACTGGTGGCCACTGCAACAAAGGCTTCCATCATTTTGGGTCAAGGGAGGCTGATCATGCTAGTTAGAAGCTGCTAGAGCTTCCTTGGGGTTTGCACCCTTGTATCTTCCCTTACCTCATCCTTAGCTGATAGCAGCAGGCACCCTTAAGTTTCTCAGAGGTTTCACAGGCATTTACCAGTGATCCTGGACCTTGTTCCCAGAAGGTCTAGGAGCTCCCAAAGCAGAATCCAGACACACTGCTGCAGGAATTACTGAAACCCTATAGAGAAGCTAAAAAAACACAGAGTCCCAACAGCTTGGATCAGCTCAGAGAAAAGCAAGCCCCATGAAGCTGTGTAGAAGTGAAATATCGAATGGATAGCTCCATATATCCAGAAAAGTCTAACCAATGTCTGTATAGGCAAGCTCTGAATTCGGAGAGGAAAAATTTGCTGTTATGGTTTTCTGTGGCTATTTTCCTAGACCAAACACACTGTGAATTTGAATTTAAAATCTGAATGGGGGATATACTGAAATAAAAGGCTGTTTTGTAGGGCCATGTGTTGGCAAAGCTATGATACTGGTGGCAGAAGTAGGGTACAAAAGTCCTCTCCCAAAGCCTGACCTATTTATTGTATTGACCTAATGCTGCAGGTTATCTGCACCAACACTACAGACAGCCAGAAATTTCAGACTATGGCACACTATCACAAAGACATTTCTTTCTGGTCTCATATTTTGCTGCATCCCTTGATTGATAAAGTTATAGTTTGGTACTTACTGCATGTGCAGACCTGGAGCTATTTATCTGCCTCTTAGGTTGTATAATGGAAGATTTTTCAGACACCCAACTAACCTGTGACCACGGAAAGAGAAGAGAAAGCAGCCACACAATCAGGAATAGATCTTTAAAAAAGCCTTGTCTCTGAGTGGCCTCAAACTTTGCTGTCTTTAAGCTTTACAATTTTTTTAATTCCCAGTGATTGCGTGTACACTGCTATGTGGAGCACCCTATAAAGTCCAAATAGATGTTCATCTGCATTACTGCAGTGTAGGATGCCCCCATGGTCCACAAAGTTTTTAGGCTAAAGGGAAATCTTAGATGCAGACAGTGCTTAAAGTGTCTCTTAGAGTTTACTTGCCCTGTGGACAGGATAAAGTATCTTTCTATTTGACATGTTCTTAGGGTAGCCGCAACAGACAATACAAAACTTGCAGCTGTAGTGGAGACAAAGCATTTGGAGCCAAGATGTCCAGTAGTAGAGTTTTCTTACCTGCTTGTTTGAAGTTCATTCATTAGAATCTTTGCACAGATGCGAGAAAATTAAACAATCAAATATGAAGAATGTAAATATGCTCAGGGCAAACACAAACCTGGGGAGACCTATAAAGGGAAATCACTAAATTCTCAGCCTCTATTTTATCCATGTTTTGTTTACTATAAAAATGTGGAGAGGCAGAGGTGATGAGGCATTTGCTCAGGAATTATTCAGCACCATCTGGCATCTTGAGGTAATTAGTCTGCACTGTACCTCCTTTGGAAACCATAGCAACTCTACAATAACTTAATTGTGTTCTCTGAAGATGGCATAATAAGTAATGTGCCACTGCCATAATATACTAATTAATGCATTCTCAACTGCCCAGCTGCTGTATACAAATGCGTTGTCTATTATGGGTTTTTTGGTAAGAAGTGTTTGCAAAACAGAGAAAGAGAAGGATTCCAAAAGAGCATAATTTTGCATGAACTCACTCCTGGATAAATTCAAGGAGGACCTAGTATGTGATTTAATTGATTAAGAATTGAGGGAATCTAATTAATGTCAGTCAATATGATATAGAGGAAATAGATCCATTTTGTCAAACAAATCTAATTGCATTTCTTAAGAGCATAAGCTTTGATGATTTAAATGGTAACTGAGGAGGTATAATCTACACAGCTCTACAAGGTATTTGATGTATCACAACATGACAAAATATGACTAGAAATCAGTATTAGACAGTATCAATAAAGTGAATATTAAAAGTATCATGAAACAGCTAACAAACTGGGGAGAGGGCATTAGCGGGGCTGTGTGGAAGCCAAATCTCAAAAGCACAATTCAACTTGGCAAAATGTAGTTTTTTATATCTAGAAACAATGAACACAACCTATTCAGCCAAAACGAATGAATCAGTAAAGTAGTGAATCTGAAAAATATCTCTGAGTAATATTAGAAAAAGAATACAAGGTAGTGGATCTGGTAGTGATAATATTGGTGTTAGAATACAGTTAACAAAGTTCAGGCGCCTGCTTGTATGCAGTGCAGGCAAGAGTGAAAGAAATTATTCAAGATTGGAGGAAATACTCTAAAGCAGAAAAATGTGGCCATGCTGCAGCACTGGCCCTTACACCAGGCAGTGTTTGTCAAGCTGGTGGTGGGAAGTCATACAGCCACAGCAGCACAGTGCAAACAAGCCCAGATGAGATACAAGGGTTATTTGCACCATGTGTCATCTCCTTCTTGACTGCATCCAGATTCTGTGCTCGTACTTCAGCATAAGGCTGCCCTACATAGGGAACACATGCCACCTTGCTCAAAACGAGCCCAGGGATCTCCAATCAGGCCCAGCATCGTGGTATTTAGACGTGACAGTACTCTGCTGATTTTGTGTCCAACTCCAGACACCACACAATATGAGAAAATGAAGCTAAATATATATTAGTGTCCTAAAATCAAGCTGGATACTTTTCAGACTTAGTTCAGGAGATGGTAGTAATATGATGGCCTGTGATACATAGAGGATGTTACAAAAAATGATCACCTGGCCCCAATAAGTGAGGACAGACCTATGATTTAATAAAAACATATAAATAGTCATCTCAGTCCTAGTCTGTGATTACCACCATTACATTTTCTGACTGTGAAAAAACAGCAGTCTGATTATCCAGTCCTGGAACAGTACAAGATTTGAAAATATTGTGTTTTCATTAAGACTCAGTTTAATTAGTCAGACACATTTTAAAATCAGGTATTTGTCAGTAAAATAGATCCAGTAAAACCCATATTCCTTAATAATGGCAAACTGAATTTTGAAATGACTATGGAAAAAAAGTGAAATTTAGCCAACAGAACATTACTTAGTGAGAGTTAAATAAGGGTGCCATTGCCAACATTAAGAATATCGACACAAATCTCTCCTTAGTGACATCCATATTAATTTAATTTTGTAGTGATAGGACAAGAAGTAATGGGAACAAATTAAAAGAAGGGAAACTTAGTTAGTTATAAGGAAGAATTTATTTATGTTGGAGGTGGTGAGAAACTGAAACAGGTTGCCCAGGGAAGCTGTGGATGTCCCAACCCTGGCAGTGTTCAAGGCTGGAGTGGATAAAGCCTTGAGCAACCTGGCCCAGTGGAAGGTGTCCCTGTCCATGGCAGGGGGATTTGGTGATCTTTAAGGTTCCTTCCAACCTCTTAACATTCTATGAATTCTATGAATTGTGTGATTTCTTAAAACACCAGCACAAAACATCATGTTTATTCTTCTCTTAGCCTCTCCTTTAGGCTTGTTGGTCATGTTAGCTTTGACCCACCTTTGTTTCCTAACGTAGATATGACTGTGGTGTTTTCCCAGCTCCTTAAGAAGGAATGCACATTATGAAATCCGGTGTGAGTAAATACACTCGTATTCCAAGTGGTGACTGAAATACTTTTTGATCTTATTTTTGCAATGCCCAGTCCCATGCTAGCTTAGGCCAAAACTGTGCCTCGACCCTTCACAACAGACCTAGCATGCTTTAGGTATGAATGGCAAGTTATGAACAGTCATAGAACAAAGATATTGAAGATAATATACATGCTAAAGAAAGATATTTGTGTTTAAAAATGAACAGGCAATGACAAGTGAAAATATATTGATTTACCAGGGGGGGAAAAGGAAAAAAAAAAAAAAAAAGAGAGCCAAGCACTAAGCATATACACATATACACCAGGATTTCAGAAAGAGAAAATAATCACAAGACAGTCATGATTTATGCTTATATCCATCATGATTCATTTTTGACTCATGGTAAGTGAAATGAATTTGATTCACAGGCATAAGCACAAATACTTTTTCCTGTGGGAAGCTAAGAGTTGTTTTGACTCGTTATTAGTACCACCCCAGATAACCATTCCCAAGTGTCTGGGGAAAACAAAAAACTCATGCGGTCAGATTCTGCTATACTCATTCCCATTCCAGCTCATGGAAAGAAACAGGGGAGCGACTGCGCAGTTTCTTCCCTTTCTCTGGCAGCCGACCCTTCCTTTAGAGATATAACATCTAATCAGGCTGAATTTTGTCACAGTAGAGGCAAACGTCTGTTGAGGCTTCCCAAGGCTCCCCTTTCCCGTGCCGATGCAATGCCCGCAGCCTGCCACACTAGGGTACGCATCCCAGGAAACAGACGTACCGAAGGGGCTCCTCCAGCATTCACACCTTCCCCTGGCGAGAGTGAACCCGATGCCGCTACAAGGGGCAGCAATACCTCACTCCCACCAGCTCTGTGTCAGCAGGACACACAGCAACATCATGGCAAGAATTCTCTGGGAAAAGAAACTTTTTGTCATTTACAATATGACCACAATTATCTGACAGGCTTGGACAAAAGTCTATAGCTTTACATCTACTCCTGTGAAAAGCTGATTATTGTGCAGTATTTCATGCAAGCCAGTCAAGAGAAATTTGTTAAACTCATTTCTGTATTTTAAAATACTAAAAAAGTTAAAGGACTGCTTCACCAATTTACTTCACTTGAACGAGCTTCAGACCCAGAGCTAAAGGAGCGTGCTCTAGACCTGTGTAATTGAAAAAGAATTCAATAATGTATGTATTTTTTCTTGATAGCATTATATGAGCATACTTCATTGTTCATTTTCAGAGATACTGGGAGTTAAGCATAAAAATAACAGTAACTGTGTCTATGTAATGTGTGAAGTGGGAGGAAAAGGGGATCTGAAACAATTTCAGAATTAATAATGGTGTGCTATTCTAGGCACTGCTATTTTATCCTAACATCACAGAAAACTTCAAAATTGTTTGAATGCTTTTTGTCAGATGAGCAATACTAATTACACAAAGTATCTCACGTTCTTTGCAGAACAAGGGAAGGGTATTGATCCATTTCCCTTCTTTTCCCCTTCCTTCCCAAATCTCTCCTTTTCTTTCTCCATCCCCATATTTCTGCAACTTGCATTTTCATGTGAGAGTAACTCTTACCTTCACAGCTTCAGTAGCACTAAGCTAATAGGCAGTGATCTAACAATCACCAGCACAGTCACTGGGTCTTTGTCCTTACAAGAAATTTATGG
This sequence comes from Myiotriccus ornatus, assembly GCA_036023395.1. NCBI lineage: Eukaryota > Metazoa > Chordata > Aves > Passeriformes > Tyrannidae > Myiotriccus > Myiotriccus ornatus. The sequence goes on from JAYRBT010000139.1 coordinate 49,259,098, forward strand.
GTATGTGCCAAAGCCTAAAAGTATGTTCCAGATGAAACTCAGCCTGAACAATCAATGGATCTCACCCCCACTAATAAGCCCAAGTGAGATACTTCAGCAGCTAGACTTGACAGCCATCATCAATCACGATGCAGAAAGCAGTTCAGATCATTTATTGCTTAGAGAGATTGAGATCTTTCTCCATGATTCTAGTTTATCTACAACATCAATTAGGTAAACTTAGCCTCATTTCCAAGAATAAATGGATAGATGCTGGTTTCTCTGTTGTAACATCAAAAAGGAAAAAATTATTGTAACATCAGAAAGGGAAAATGCTCAGGGATGATTAAGGTAGCAGTGTTCTAATAAACTCAACATCTCATCTGGATCTGCAAGGAAAGTGTGCAGTGCCAGGAATTTTCTTGGCTTTCGCCCTGAGGACTCTTGCACTTCACGAGACAGCCTTGGCTCTCCAGCTCTCTCAAAGCATCTGCTACCCTTGCTCTCCTCCTGCCTCCCACAAGGAAACATCTGCTAGCATTAGTTGATGCCACTTAGCAATAGCTGACACTCTCCAGGAAGACACTACCTTTCTGAAAGATTCTAGCCCACCACCTGAGCAGTCTGCAGAGGTCTGCCTGTGGACAGAACTGCCACTCACCTGCTCCCATCCTCCCCAGATCTCAGCAGTGAACTGCGCTTGCTGAGATCCTGCCACAACCTCCCTAGGAACATACAGCCTCTCTCACAGCCTACATGGGCAAGGGCATATCCTCACCCCATGCTCCTATGGAGGGGCTGTTCTGGGCTATGCACCAGGCTGTGAAATCTGCTGCATTGCCTTGATGTAGAGCAATGGGAAAATTCTGCCAGACCACATTTCAGGGCTTCTTTCTAATCTTTGTTTTTGCTAGACTAAAATCACAAGCAATTTCCATAACCCCATTAGGCAAGGTATTTCAGAAAACACTGACAACCTACATTATATGATTATTGTAATAATGAGGTCTTTCATCGAGGAAGTCTATGAATAATTAATTCTAATTAAGTAGCTGGTAGATGCAGTAAACCATTCATCAGTGCTTGAGTCCTGCACATTACAGACTGTAATAATTTTTCTGTTGGTGTAAATGCTGAGCAAGAAAGTGTAATCAATGAAAACATTATTAAAGATTTGTGTCACTGCTAGGAAACAAATAGCAATTTTTTTTCTCTGCTTTTGTTTTCCTGATTTGTTCTTGCAGTATTAGGCAGTAGCTGTCCTTGGCCAATGACTCATTCTTACTGCAGCACTCTGAAAAATAGGAGTGAAGCAGTAAGTACAACAATAGGAAGAATAAAGAAAAGAAGAAAGATGTGCTATACACATAACGCTGTCGGCTTTTTTTATTAAGAAAACTTATGAGAAAAATTTTTCTAGAAAATGGTGAGCCAAAGATAATAGACACAGAAAGCTCATTTTGGAGAGCTTTACATTCTGTGAACTGTCATTACACCTGCCACATATAATTTGGATTTAAAAAGTTGGCATGTTATGCCTAATTCTGTGATCAAATATCCCTAAACTGTTTAGGTTCTATTAGTGAATTCTGAAAAAACTATGCATATTTGAAAATTAATGGCAAAATCAATGTAATAAATATGGTTGTGATTACATGTAGAACCATAATACAAGATAATATAAATATGAGCATATAATTCATATTAACTCAAAGCCTGAATATACCTATATAAATGGACAAAGCTCTCCTTGGACCCAAGTGCTCACACATTGTACAAAGAGGGAACCCGAGCACACAAAGAATTCTGGCAACATTAAAGGTGAGGAGATAATGCGTGGAAAAGCAGTGGCTTGGTCATTATTTCTTTGATAACTGTTGAGCCTTTAAACAATCTGGATTAAAATTTAGGAGGAAAATGCTGTTGAAGTTTTTGTCATGGACTAGCGAATTCTGGTGTTTTCACAGTCCAAATTTTACTTGTGGTTTGGGTTTGGTTTTTTTCCCCCAGAAAGCGAATTATAATCTTATTAATAATACCAGGAAGGTGTACATAGTATAAACTCAGGAAGGAAAGCTTTATTGAGATTCTCCAATTATCTTGAGATGCCATGAGAGACAGAAACTTTTGCAGGAGCTTAGATGTTTAGAATTCAATGAAGGATCCAGGTCTTAATGTGCTTGGGATATGATATAATAAAAGACAGCTTTTACTGTTACATCTACTGTAAACAAAATGGAGAAAGTATACTTAAGTATATATTATATACTATATAGTATACTTCTTAGAGAAAAATCATAATTACAAAAAGCAATAGCAACAAATACAAGAAGTAATTTTAAAAATGCATCAGGAATTATAAGGATGATTCAAAAGAATTTAAATTCACAAGTTTGTGGAGAAGAAACATATAAAAATCAAAGCCCATAAATAAAAATATGTATAGGAAGGTGGTAATGAAACTATTGTAGTATTTTCTCAACAATTTTCCAATTTTATTTAATGAGTTTTCAATTTTTGACAATAGCAACAACTTCAAATGCAAGAATTTGAGTAGATGCCAACGAAGAAACCAGAACTTAGAAAAGGGATTAGAAAAGGGAACACAAGCAAAATTTAAAAGAAACAAACAAAAAACCAATAACAAACTACAAAAACTGTAAACAAATGTCTCAGATTTTATGACAATGTTCCTCCAACAGGATATTTGTCTACTTTGTGTTTTCATTGCACTGCAGTAGCCACTGCCATAGGAGATACTGAACACCCCATAATTATGTTTTTTCACTACTATGAATCGTGTGTATTGTCAGAAATATACCTTTTTGTCTGGAGCAGAAAATAAAATCCTGAATAGCATGAAAGTGCCTACTTGCTCAGACCTATAAGTACAAGCCTAATGTTGGTCATTATGGGGAGTCCCTCTGACTGCAAGAAAGCAAAGCACATTTGCATGTCTTTGTAGAATAAAGGCTGGAAGTTGCCACTGATGGAGAAGAAAAAGATATTTATATGGCAGGTGGAAGAAATGATAAATCATACCAAACAGTTCTCTGGCACAATATTGCAGTAAACACTGTGCCTTTCTTTCCTTTCCTTTCCTTGAGTATATACTTTGCCAACGGTAGTTATATACCAACGCCAACTTGCAAACAGTTTTTTTTAGTTTCAAATGTACATGCACAGCACTGAGGCTATCAGTCATCTGCAATACCTGGGCATAGCTCAAGGTGGAACTATCTTATTTTTCTTCATCTTGATCAAAATAATAAAAATAACAATAATAACGTGGTTTTAGTAATATGAATAAAAATGTCAAAGTCCATGTATTTCTCAATATTTTCTTAACTGTAAAGCAATCTATTCCCCAGGAAGAAGAAAGTAAGTTATGGGAAAATGGATAAAGTAGTGTTCTAATTATTTTCTCTGATTTACTTAATAAAAACAGTTTTGCCTGTTTTGGGGACAGGTGGAATGATACAGCAAAAAGAGACAACAAAGCTCTGAGCCAAACCCACAGCAGTCAGTGGAAAGCATCTCACTGATGCAATGACTATTACAGACTATTGAATACTACATTCAACATTCAGTGAATATTAAATTCCATCATCTTCAATACAAACCAGATTAATCCTAGATTAGTTCTCTTGACATTAGTTTACTGGCTCAGATATATCGTTTTTACCTTGAGTGATTCCACCATGGCTTTTTTTTTAAATGTCTCCATTAAGAGAAGGCAGAATAATATCAATATGACAGAGCTAAAGGAGCTTCATGTGCCCTGCAGGTTTTCAGTCAGATCATGCTCTTGTCACCCAGTTATGGAAAGAAGAGTCCCTACTGATGAAAGCCAAGTGAGCAGCAGTCTACCCAGAAGCCTGCAAAGAGCCTTTCCATCATCAGCAGGTGTTTTATAAATGGCATAAAAGGAACACAAAAATCCCATGAGTATTCTAAAGCACACTAGAGCTTCCAGAGGATATGTTGAGTAGACCCACACAGGACTACAACTCTTACTGCTGAAGGAGACACAGAGAAAGGTCTAGTGGAAAAATGAATTAAAGCTGTCCCATACTTGCAATTACAAAAATAAGGTACTTAATGGATGAGCTAATGAGGACAGGATCCACCACAATGCTGAGCAGTAAGTCAGCCATGGCACAGTTTCATTCTTGTTTTAACAGTAAGATGGACCTCCACTTCTTGCAAGCAAACCCCATTACCATGAGGCTTGTGAATCATGTAAATATTTCTAACGCAAATCTCTCTGTTTGATAATGTTAATATGATAGTTGTTGTTCCATTGGCAGGGGTAGCTGACTAAAGAATGGAAATTGGTGTACAGAGGCCACCTCTGGTTTTATGAGCAATACCTTTATAGACTGCAAAGGTTATAGTGGTTGTCAGAACTTTTTACTATGTGTTCTTCGATATTTATTCTGCTCTGTGAGACCACAAATTACTGAGTACCTTTTCTGGGTTTAATTCATATTTTATGTATTAAAACAGCCAATCTAAAGTTAGAAGTGTTTTTAAATGACAAACGCTAAACCCCATCTTCAGGCAAACAACAATTTGTAATTCCTTTTTACCACTTTCACCTTTTAAACCAGTCACATTTAATTAAAACAGCAGAAGTAGTCTGTTTGTTGTAAATCCTGTTGTAAATTATGGCAAATACAACAACACCACTGTCAAAAAATAAGTACCTCAATGCTACCTTTACTTAACCAAGTTTTCAACAACATCATGTGTCACTGCTTTACTTTAATCTTTTAACTCCTCCAGAGATTAGAAGAATCTGGGGAAAGAAAGTCAGTAGTAACATACATGAAAAAATGTTTCATTCCTTTTGCAAGCAAATTTACAGGGTAATAATACAGTCGCTCTTGAACACTGAGAATAGGGCCTCCATTATCTTTATTGTATAAGAGCAAAAGACACTCTATAAAATGAATCCAGGTATTTACAATGTAAGTTTAAAATTCACTCTTCTTTATACTAGAGCAATATTATATCTCCCATGTGTTTCGATATTGAAAGAGTGGCTACTTCCTTGCAAAGGGAAATCGATTTAGTATTTCCTGAAAGAGAAAAAAAATCAATTTTTTTTGTGACTGCTTTTTTAAAACCATAGAAAGGGCTGTATTAAGTTTAGGGAGCAAACGGCCTTCTAACCTGATATTCAGGCTCAAGCAATAACCAATAATGGAGGCCTAGAGGTGCTCTTCTTTACTTTTCAAATTCCCAGAAAACCTAAAAAACCCCCAAAGAATTATTTAAGAATTAAGAATTTATTTCACTGTATTTCTTAACTGCTATGACTAAATACATCTAGTTTTAAACTATAGTTATACAAACATCTTGTGTGCATATCATCCGTTTATGGTAAATACTCCCCATTAATCATGTTATACAAAAGCACTTAGACTCTCACATTAGCAGATAGCATCTCAGGGCAACAATACAGGAACTGCCCAATAGAAAAAACTAGTCAAGGGTGAAATGGGTCTGAGAAAGAGAAGAGGATCAACTAAGACTACAACAATTATTAGTGGAAATTAGGCAAATTAAGGAGAAAGTGGCTAAGATGAAGGAAAAAAAGAAAAAAAAAAAACTAAAAAATAGAAAACTCAGCACTAAAGTTAAAACAGATTATGAGAGTCAACATAACATCCCCAAAAGCTCATACACATATGCTAACATGACTCTTCTGGGAACAGCATGGAAGTTATGTAAGAAAAATATTTTACAGTATAAAGATCTTAAGATGGCAGCAGATCAGTTGCAAAACAACGATAATTTGCTCACAGGGTAAAAAGTCCCAGAAAAACAAGTGAGATAATCCTTGCTTTTTTAGAGAAACAGAGCTTATGATTCACTATGTGAAAGGCAGAACCGATGGGTCAGAGCTCAACATTAAATCTTGTATCTGTAACTACTATGCCAACAAATGGAAAAGCAGACCTGAGGAAAGAAGACAGAGAATGAATTATACATAAGTATTTCTACAATACTACAAGTATTTTAAAAATGAAATGTAAGTATAGGAACGAACCTGCAAGCAACCTCTTTCTGTGTGGCAAGGTCTACTTAATAGCCTGGTGTAACTGAAACCCCACCTTTTGCCCCTCAGTGTTCCCAGGGCATGTGCAGAGACTGGAGAGTAGCTCTTAGGAAGAGACATGCTGCACCACAGAATTAAAAATGCAGTATGAAACTGCTGGGAAGGATCCCTAAAACACTCTCACATCTCTCTTCCCCATAGCAAGTATCCTGGCAGTGTACTCCTGAAATCTTCACAAGGAAGGATTCTGGAACCAGAAGCATACACATAATTCCATATATTGTAAACTATTGCCATTACTGAACAAAACGATGGAGCACAGAGCTACCCAGGTAGCAGAGAGATCGATGAATTTGAAGTCAGTGGAAGGTCTGTACAGAAAGCTCCTTATAGTACAAAGATGGAAGAGGAAGATTTGTAGGAGCTAGGTGTGTCCAGGTAAGTATGTAATTTCAGGTATCTAGGTTTAGGGAGTTTGCAGCTTTAACATTTTTCCACTTGATAAACAAAACAAAATGATTTTTCTTCGCTTCTGTGCTCCTACCTAGCACATACCTAATAAGATTTACTTTGATACGTCTTTCAGAAATGCCAGGCTATGCATACTGGGCAAAGAATGCAAAGTGACTCCCTTCTAGAAATTAGAACAGAAAACATGGGAACTGCAAACACAGATATTTTTAAAAGAATACATGGTCTGCAGATACATGGGCATGCAACAAGAAACACTGCATTTTTACCAGACTCTCTTCCCTTTCACGTGAACATACCCAACTGACAGTAACGGACATGTTGCATTACATGCAGCTACAGTATAAAGGACAGACAAGATCAATATCTCCTATGTAAATAATTAATATTTTTGGTTAGACATTAATCTGTTCCATTTAAATTCATGACTCATTTCTTACATGTAGCTGAGATTTAAGGAACTACATTTAAACCAAATGCTGTGAAATTACAATATTTTGACAAAGCAAAGTGGTTAGTGTTCAAAGTTTTCTACTTCAATAGCACCACAGATTTTTAATATGCTAAAATTAGCTAACAAGTATTATTAGAAATTATTCAGGGGTTTTAAAGGTCTGGTCTCATCACCATTAACCAAAAAGAGAGAAATTTAAACAGAAATTTACATCAAATAGGCAACTCTTTAAAACCCTTACTGTATATTTAATTTCCAATCAACTTCTCTAAAATCTGAGCCTGAAGGTTATGAATAATGGCCTAGATTGAGCCCTCCCCAATAAATCTTCCAGCTATACTTATACCTCCATAGCACTGTATCCCTCTCTTTCCCACCCTACCTCAGAACTGGCCAGCCTTTGGCAATCTCACCCCAAATATGAACTATCATAGGTGTTTAATCCTGTGATAGTCTGGAAATAGGTAGATATACCCTATAAATTCTTTTCTCTAATGCTGCCTCCAAGCCAGAATCAGGGGCCCAGCAGCCATACTATGCTAGATGACAGACACACATAGTTATGGCTTCTTGCCAGTATCTAGAAACCCACAGACAGTCCTCTCCCAAGTAGGATTGCAGACACTATTTTCCGAGGTGGTTTATTTCCATGACAGACAGAAATGGGGGTGATAAAAACAGTCCAGCAAAGTATCTCTTCTGTGGGCATGCTGAGCCTTCTGGAAGACTAGGTTTTGGAGGCCTTAACTCTGTCACGGCAGAAAAAGGAGTGCAACCTTCTGGATGCATGATCGCATATGGACCCCAAGAGACCACAGTGTGTGTGAAGAAAAACTTCAGTGATGGCTGATATGATCAGTAAACACCCCTCCAGCAAGTATATTCACCATTTAAGGAAAAAAACACAGCTGTTAGCTTGCACCTGCATCCAGTGAAAGTAGATGGATGGGTGGCATAGCAGTTTCTGCATGAAGTCCAGGAAGCTGTGGTGTGATCTTTGGTTTATTTTGTCATCTATATACAGCTTTGCAAAAGATCTCCAGACATGCAATATAAAGATATTGTCTCTAGTTTTAACCCCACTCTC
>JAYRBT010000139.1:49269668-49293543 GCA_036023395.1 Myiotriccus ornatus
CCTCTCCAAAAGCTGTTTTTGAAAGAGCCAGCCTTAGGTCACTGGAAAACAATGATGGAGTCCCAGATCACTTCTACGTAGTCCCAGTCTTTCTGCAGGATGCTCTTACCAACATGCAACCCCCCAGAAAAACAGAGATCAGTCTGGAGGAAGTGGTAAAAGACAAGCCCAGCTCATTATTGCTGGTCTTGTTATTAATTTTAACTGCATGTGGATTTTGTGATGGAACTGGCTTACATTTCTCTCCACCACTGTCAAACAGGGAAGGATAAAAAGCACTCACTCTTAGAGCAATGCACTACTTAGTTGTTTACTCTTATTACTATTGGTAGTACATTTAATCTATTCAGTCTAACATGGCAAGGTCTCATATGATTTGTAGAAGGTAAGATGCCTCTTCTGCTTCAGTCCCAAGTCAGCAAACAAGTATCATTTTCCTAACTGAGTACTTTGGGGGAGGGAAATGGGTGTTTTCTTTTTGGTTTTAAATAAAAGGATAGTAATCTTTTCCTATTGAGTACTGATAAAGTCTATTATGCTACATCTTCTAAGCATAAGCTTGCGCAGGTCATGAGTATGAGGATTTTTTTGTCTTCCTGAGAATTGTTTGTCTTTCTCTACTTTCTCCTATTTTCATTTAAACATTTTATATTGTTCCACTGGCTGTTTTAAAATGGCACATAATTACTTACAGCCTGAGACCCAGCAGAAAACTCAGTCACTTAGTAACGTGTGAGTGTTACACATTCACTAGAGGGGAATACAAAGTCCGAAAATGTCACCTGGCTAATTGTTTAATAATATTCATTCATTATGCTACGTCCTGCCACAGATGCTGAAAAATGGAACACACCTGAATAGCTGTAGGCAACTTGTGGGGAAAGACTCAAATCCCCTTGTTTGAGCCTTCCTGTCCTCTGAGCTTGCCCCAGCGAGCATAGTGTGCACAGGAAGGCTGGATGTACACAGCAGTAGACAAAGCTGGTAATATCACCTATTGCCAGTCTCCTGACAGCTTCCATTGAAAGATCCTATTTTGGTTGTCTCTGCCTAAGTCTTTGGACTAAAATTTTCTATGCGAGGTTCTCTGCCTCAGGCTGAGTTTCATTAGAGGCATTGCAGGCAAAAAGTACTACATTGTGTCAGAAAGCAGACTTGATGGAGGAGGGGAATATATTGCTTTTTCCACGTTACCAAAACAGTGTAATTAACTAAACTGGAATCTGTTTACAGTTGTTTTTCCCGTCCCTTGTGAGGTGCTGCAGCTGATCAAGTGCCTGGATCTGTGTGACCACGGGAAAAAACACCTGAATGATGAAAATTGCAGTGTTTGAGTATAGAAGGAATTAGATTTTTTTTTTTTTCAGTGAATCTGTTATCAGCTAGAAAAAGAGGCTAATTCTAACCATTTACAGAGCAATTGGTACCTCCAAGCAGAGGAGGAGAAGACAGTATTAGGATGAGACAGACAAAATCTGCACTTGAGGGAGGGAGAGGGCAAAGGAGAAGTGAGGGCCACAGCCTTGGGCTTGCACAGACAGCACTCTCTGTTTCATACTCTGATGCAGACAGAGATCACCAGGTTCCCCACCCTTTCGGTGTTAGCAGAAACTCGTCCTCATTTATATGGCTGCTCTGAGAACAGAGTGACAAGTTGTTATCTCACCCGATGATGGAGTCAATAGATCTGTGTATTGGAACTAAAATATTCAATACTATTGATTGACCCTGCCATGTTAATATAGTCAATATGATTCCTCTATAGCAGCATTGGTTTCCTCTGTTCTTGGACTTGTTAAATCTAAGAAATAGGCAAGAAAAAACATACAGATAATTTGCAAAGTTAGTTACATAATACTAGATTAAAAACTGGTTCTGTATTTCCTATCACATGCCATGTGGGACTGATCCATTTAATTTCTTAAAGCATTTAGTTGCCAAATTCTGCTTACATGCTTAGAGCAGAGAGAAACACTGACTGATGGTGTAGAACTGGCAGAAGCACTGAGGGGAAGAGCCTGGGCAATTCTCAGAACATCCAGGTCTTGGTCCCTCTCAAAAGTATGGGAAGAACTGGGTTTGCATCTATAATTTAAAACAGAACAGTTGGTACCCTTACTGTTAAATGCATCTGTATATATAATTTGCCATTGCTCTTAATTTTAAACCTCCATTTTAAGCTCTTTCAATAAAGAACAGCTTTCTTTGGACAGACTTTTTTAATTTCCTACCTCCACGCTTGCAGCAGGCAGTGAAATGCTAGAGTCCTCTCTTCCTCCGCTCTTCTTTTCCTCCCTCCTTCACAGGGAAGATGTATTTACAAATCATGTTTTACAGGAGGCTCCCAGACTCTAAACACCCATAAGCAATGTAATGAATCACAAGCACAGACATAATGCCACATACACAGGAAGCAGCTGAAATCACTAGGAAAAGTAAGTGAAAAAATAAACATGTTCTGTAGTGTGGAGAATGTGTTGGAGAGGCAGGAAATGCTCATTTCTGAACATCTTCATTCTGAGATATTGGAGGCATTGCAAGGAAAACAGATAGCAATGCTACCTTCCACGTACGATGTTTTTCATCAAATAAAGGGTGGTAGGCAGAGACTAACCACTTTATCAGGTGTCAGGCTCAGTGTGCTCTTCCCTAGCTCTCAAGGAAATGTACTCTGCAGTTACATTGGTTTGGGGGGGGAGAAAAAAAGGCCTATTTTTAGTGATATCCATTTGAATCAGTCAGATTTCTGGCAGTTCACAGTCCAGCAGTCAACCCTCAGGCCTTGTGCGGCAGGTGGGGACTTGGTGTGCCTCCGAGGTGGCACAGTAGCCGGGCAGGAGGAAGGAGCCAGCTGGCCGCCCTGCAGCCCAGCACTAGGCAAGCTGCCTCAGGAGAATGAGCTGCCACTGCTTTAGCTACCAAGGAGGAGGACTGGGGGAGGGGGAAAAAGCACTCTAACCAGCCAGCTAGCTCATATCCAAATGCCTGCTGTTCCCTTTGATTGGATCGGTAATCAGACTCGAAGTCAAAAGCAGTTCTGTTGTATATTTTTCTTTCATAACCCACCTTGAATAGTAGATATCATGATAGCCTGAAGTGATAAAGTCTAACGTATCAAACAGGAGCATCCATTCAGGCAGTATTAGTTTCAGCTGTGCATGCACCTTTGCATCAGAGCCACCTCTTTGTGACCTGTTCCACGCACTCCTGCAGTTCCTCATGGGCACCCAGATTTGCACTATGAAGTGCATTGTAATTTGCTCAGTGCAGTGGGGCGACTCAGATCTAGTTTGCTTATCAAAAAAATCCCAACAATATGAATACATTAATAGGACATAGATTTCAGGCATATCAACAGTTACCTAGAGCACGGTACAAATCTTGACAGAAATTATGTTCATACACATGAAAGAGATTGAGAACAAAAAATCAGTTAATGGTAAAATGGAAAAAAATATAAAAGAATACCACAGATAAAACCCATCTCTGCTGTGAGCATATTTCTCTTTAGTGCAGAGACCATTTCCAGAAGCTGCAGGAGGAAACAATTGTGAGAGTCTGCCAGACAATCTGCGACACAAAAGCCTGGAGTGGAATGATAACCAGAGAAAAGCACTTTATTCCCTCTACATGATATATTTGTTTTCCCCCCAGAAACCACAGAGCCATAAGCTGCTGTTAGGATTCTGCAGATGGATGACGGATAGTTAATGAACGGAATATAGCTATATTAAAAACTTCTGCTTTACTTTATTATTTTGAAGTTTAGCTGTCACTAGCAAGGAAGGGCTCTTTTTAACTACACAGATAGCATGTCTTGAGTGCAAGATGGCACATGGCATACACAGGTCTTGCAGTAGACTAGTGTAGGAAGGCAAGCAATTCTGAAAGCTAACAAAAGTGCTTCATGGAGCTCATTGTTATTCTGGGACTGCACTTGTTTTGTAATTTTATGGGAACATTTCTTCCTCTACAGCAATTTCCAGCAGATTCCCTGAAACCAGCTTATTTGCTTGAGCCATGGGTGAAAGACAGATTTCACTTTTAAATAGCATTATTTGACCTAAAAACATCCTGGAAAGGAATGGGGATGTGAACGGGAAAGGTATTTTTTGTAGAAAGTGGTGCAATGTTTCTTTTTTTTCTTGTGTTTTTATGAGTGTTTTCCAGACACTGAAAACCCACAGGGAAAGATAGTCCTCTCTGAAGCAACATACAGCAGGAGTAAGGTGCTGCTCTGGAGTGTGTTACTGCATCTTAGCAGAAGCAGAGAAGCAGTTTATCATGTAAAGAAACACACAAAGCTCTCACTTTAAATTAGACATGCAAATGACAAATATGGTTAGCAGCCCAAATGAACTCACTGAAATTTAAGTGAGCAGAATTAATTAATGACTTAAATCGATAATGAAACTACCTATGTTAATTTTTCCAAAATGGTAATTAAATTTTTCCTAAACTCAGTCAATACACTGATCAACAGGCAAAATAGAAACATTGTTTTCTTCATGAAGTTCCTTTCCACAGAGATTAACAAACTACCGATAACTAGTTAGTGAGATATTAATTCCTTTATCTTTTACCTGTTAAGCATAAGGGGATACAGCAGAGGAAAAGAGAGAAGGAAATTAAATAAGTGTGTCTTTAAGTACACAGTAATTTTAATTTCTCCTCCCCCCAAAAAAAATTAAAACATAAACACATTCTTTTCTAATGTTACTGCACCTAATAATATCTTGTAGTTATCAAGAGGATGTACTCAATTGCAAAAAAAGAGAAAAACCATTTATTTGAGATTGGAATAGAAGAGGCTGTGCAGTTTCTTTCAATGCAGTCCACACTCTGAAATTACAAAACTTCTTTCTGTGTGAATGATCTTTGCCAGTACTGAATAACCAATATCCATATTAATATAGAGCCTACATCATAGATTTGCTCTGAAAGTCAGTGACCAGATTTTTTCTGTGCAGCTTGTGAAAATGAATAGCATAAGGAAGCACGGTTTTTTTTTTCTTCCCTCCTTTTTTGCTATATACATATTAAAGTAAAGTTTAGAGGGAAAATAAAAGCTCCTTCAACATTCACTCCCATCTCCAAAGTAGTGCACACCTCATAAAGTCTCTCTTTTGCTAACACCTGAGTAGCATTACAATTTAATTTCTCATCTTCGCGACTGTTTGGTATAAAGCTTTTACCAAATACATCACAGTACTCTTTTATTTTGTCCATCAGGAGTTCACAAGCCCAAGTACTCAAGGATGCTGGGTTTGCACAATTCCTTGTGTGCCCTTCTGCCTCTGAGCTGTACCAGGAGGTTTGTGCCTAAAGCTGAAGTCCAATTCTTTAGGATTCAATCTGAGGAGAAGCTCTGCTCCTCACAACATTTTGAAAGTAAACTGCTCCCAATCACATGTAGAGTTTGTTGAAACTCTGAATCACAAAAAACTCACAAAATTTATGACTAGCTTCTTAAAAGACACGTGTAACTGAAAGTGAAGAGTTAAAGCTTTCTCTAAGCTACCTCACAATGCATGTTTCTGAACACCAGAAGAGCAAAAGGAGACTACCCTGGACAGCCTCTGCATTAAGCAAGTATGCTTAGAAATTGCAAAAGCTGATTTTTCAAGAAGCAAACTCAGTTTACAGCAATGCAGTTGTTAGATTTGCTGCAGACCAAGAAAATGTTTGTCCAATGTCAGCTTTCCAGAGTATATGTCGATCTGTAGACCTGACTCTTTAGAAAGTCTTGGAATTGTTTACATCTCCTAGTATTTTCTGATTCCTTCTGTTGACCTAGTAAACACTGAAAAAAAGTAAAAACATGATGATTTAAAGTAGTCAGCCTTCTGTCATTGATTAATTTATTTAGACGCCTAAGGGAGTTTATGCCCTGCAGACACAAAAATTCCCAGATCTGGGTCTTTCTGTAGACCCATGCAGGCATAGGTTGCCTCAGTGCAATTAGAATTATGGAAATAAACTGAGAAAAAAGTGGAAACATAACTTATAAACTAAACAGCAGAGCTTATTCAGGATGTAGCTATGTTTAAAGGTCAAAAATCATTGTTTTACAGCCTGGGATGACCTTTAGTCTAAAACCAGACAATTAACCTGGAAATAAAATCTTATCAAACTACAGTGGTGGATGTTATTGCCCATTACCTTATCAAGGTCACACCTTCCCTCACAGTGACACTCATTGACTGGTAAGATTTCTTTGCCCTTGGTACTCAGGGTTCTCAGTCTTCCCCTGCTAAAATCTAGCTCTGACTTTGTGCTGCCAAACACAAATGAAAAATTGCTATCCTAAACAGCTGAAATAAATAAGTAGTCTAACTGAAGGAAAGCATGCCAACTCTTTTGCTCAGGTGTTCCTGCCAGGTTGTATGAAAGGCCACATTTTACATCTGGGTCAGGTCAGTGGTGGTCCTTTTCCCTGCCCTTTGTCTGGATCAAACCCTCTCCCTTCAACACACCCACAGCTAGAACATTGCAGTCATAAACTCTCTTCCCAAAGAAATAACAGGAGGAGAAACATAAGAGTACCCTAAATCTTTACCTTACAGTTACCTTGTTGTTACACAAAGGTAAAACAAGGTGAGATTTTTAACAGCAGCTGTTCTGGAAAAGTACACCCATATTTACATGAAATGGTGCAGCAATACTCTAAGGAAAAAAAAAATTATCTGAGTAATGAACTGCATGTTAGTATGGCAGTGAAATTGCTGTAATGGCCAGTCTTCGCGAACGAAGAACCGGGGAAGGTCTTTACACCTTCCAGCCTGCGCATTGGATTTTTTAGGTGAGTTACAGTGTGCGAAATTGCTGTAACACAGTAACATATAACACAGCTGTTGCAGATTGCTAGGCTTGCTAGATTCTGTCCCCCCGTCAACCACCGGCACTACCTGTTATGGGAAGCTTTGTTTCATATTTGTTCTTTTCTCCAGAAATTAGGTCTACAGATGTATAATTAATAATATCTATGAGTAAAACAAGTAAATAAAATCAAACAATATTAGGCCTAAAGTTGCACACTGACTGTGAATGGGGAGAAAAGAGGTAGCTGGAATACCATAGGCTGTAGCAGAAGGCTGACCACAGACCCTCACGAGTCTGTGTCTTTCTGCAGTGTGGAATACAGTCCCTGTTTCATGTTGGCTGGGGAGCTGACAGATGAAAAAAAACACTAAGAGGCATTATTGTCTCTCCCATCATTCCGTCTTGAATGATCATGCATTCAAACCAGTAATCTGTGGTGGTTCATGATGTGAGATGACACAGAATTGCTCTAAGTAATGTGGGTAATGTCTGACATAGAAGGAATAACTTACACCAGTGTTTAAAATTTAATTTCCTAGACATTTCAAATTATTCCTCATTTAACACTAATTTAATGTTTAGATATAAGTCTCTTCAGGGACAAGGAGACAGAGGAAGTATGACTGTGATGCCAAGAATGACTGGGTGGTTAGAATGAAACAGCTAATCTAGAAAGTTAAAGCCATATAGAAGAAAGAATTTATAGCAACTGTGCTTATTGACTAAAGTGGAAAAATTACACAGATGATTCTACTGTTTTGAAATTTAGCTATTGAAGTGAATGTCATAGATCTTATTCTGGCTCAGAAGTGGTGTCACTATGAACCCAAGCTGTGTAATCCTAAATTTCTTAGTGATTAAGATCCTGCTCCTAGAACATCAAGGTCTCTGTGCTTGTTAGAGTGTAGCAAAACCAGAAGGCAAACAGCAAGGGAAAAGGTTTTTCAAAAAAAAAAGTGAGTGGCACAAAACCAAAAATTCTTCCAGTTTTTCTAGTTATTATTGTTACAGAGATTTATTATTCCCTCAAGAATCAGTTGAAGCAAATTTGCCATCATCAAAATGTAAAGAATCACTTAAGTGAACCAGAACTAATAAATTGATCTCAATTTTAAAAAAATAATCTGTAACCATGCCGCTGTATTTGAGATACTGAAAAGACTTTAAGGAAGTGATATTACAGAGAAAACAGCTTCAAATAATTTTTCCCCTGTTCCCTATGCAGACCTATCAGAGAGACAGACTCCAGCGAGGAGAGTCACAGGTTAGTCACCAGAGCTTGTTCATCTGTAGTTCTCACTTCATCTGGAAGATGGCTACAAAGGCCTAAATATAATTATATAAATATATACCTATAAATATAAATATATTCTAATGTTCTATGTGGACCTGTGCTGATTTAATCCAAGAGAATAGAATCACTGAAATTATCCATACCTTGGGGACATGTCCAGCATTGCATATGATACATAGATCCTGACGGCAGTTTGGACACCAAAGCCAAATTCCACCACTCTCCCTGAAAACAAAATAAGCCCTAAAGAATGAAGAAGGCTGAACACTTCTGTAATCAAGGACTAGGAATCAGCTGTTGTGACACTGAGTGAATCCCAGGCTTTCCTAATCCCAGGCTCCCTGTGCAATGCACAGTGTCTGCTTCTGCTTTCTTCCTATTCTGTTGAGCATAGCAAAACCACCAGAACACCTTCTGTATCATACACGGTTAGTATTTATTTATGAAAGCAGCGCTCTGTAGCAACACTTTTCCTAATGCCAAAAGCTAAAACAAAAAAAGAGACACCAAAAAAATCAACTCACATATTTTCAAGGGTGGCACTTAAATGTAACTGCAAGTCTTTGTCATATTGTCAGGAGAGTTTTCTGTATTTTTAGAAACTAGAAAGACAAAAATAGAAGAGTAAGTCTAATATTACTCTGCTCTCTTAACATATAAGCCATTAAAAAAACAGTTTAATTATATTTATTTAAAAATGTTCTTTTCTTTTCTTTATACTGCCATTTGCCCAATTAAACTATAAATTGGAATATCTCTTGATAGAACAAAGTACAATAGAATTTAGATTATATCCTATTCCCTTTTGAAATTCAAGACAGTGAAATAATTATTTGCTAGACACTTTAAACAGCAGGAGTGCAAAAAACCTTACTTTTTAAAAAGAAAGGGGGGAAATTTCAGATTTAGTTCCTACAGTCTCTATCCATAACTGTTTATGATGGATGCTCTAAGGTTTTGAAATGCTAAAATAAGTGCAGGAGGGAGTAAATTGGGGGCAGAAAGGGGTGAAGGGGGTGAAAGGAAGAAGAAAATGTTTCAGAGTGGAACTGCTGAGCGCAGAGTTTGGTCAGTTAATTTGATGCAATCAGATTCCCAGTCCTCTCTGGACATTGCTTTTCTAAGGCTATTTAGTAGCTGCTTTAAAAGAAAAAGTTTAAAGTATAATGGAATTTCAGTGCTATGGCTACTACCATTATGTTTGGGAAACAGATGCATGCTATCCTACTATCTTAGCTTCTCAGGTCATAAAAGAGCCAAGTAGGCAAAGCCAGGAGATAAGGCAAAATCACTACTATTCAGGTTCAGGTTGATCCCGAATTTCTAGATGGAGGCTTACATTTTCCAGTTACCATTGCCTCTTTTCTTTTTTCTTTCCCATTTGGTATAGCATATAGCTATATTTCAAGAAAGCAGAAACTGATGAAAAATAAAATATTTTTTCAGAGCAAAGAAAAGTTCCCATCGAAAATACAGGAAATAAGAAAAAAAAATTACACTACATTATATAAATTTCAAATGTGTCCTCCAAAAAGGAAGCAGAATCAACAGCCCAAGCAAAACAACTGGGTTATTTAACCAGCTTTTCCCCTCTGTTCCAGGAGAAAGAGTGAAAAAAATTTTTTTAAGAAAAAAAAGATGGGAGTTCTTATTAAGTTGGAACATGTGCCCCAGCATGACAAAGGAAGAAACCAACATATATTTTACCATTAAGTGAGAAGTAAATATCTTTACTATCTTCTAATTTACAAAAGACAGCTTATCTGGATGAATTATTATCCCTGCTTGCAGAAATAATTTGAGAAGTTTTCCACAAGGTAAGTTAATTAAAATTTACCACCAAACAATGGCAGACAAAAAGAGAAAACACAGATAAATAAAAATTAGGCAAGGTTAGAAAATGCATGATCAACATCTTGTTAAAAATGTTTAATACAGGGGATGCATCTAGTATTGCTCAGAGATGGGAGAAAAACACAAAGAAAGGTAACTGAAGCAATGTATTTCTGTAAAAATTACACATTCATCAAGATGGTGGTGTTCTGATGGGGAAAATATAATCAGGCCGAAAAAGCCTAAGAACATTTCAGTTCTTCTATAGAAAATAAAGTTTGACCTACATGGATCCTGTGCAGTCTTGCATTCTTACATGTTTAAAGCAGTTTTGTTAATGTGTCACATAATTGGTAACTCAGATTTTTTTCCAGGCAGGTCCAACACTGCTCACCAGCATACTTCACAATGGAGTTGGTAGACTAAATGAAATAAAACATTAGGAAAGTATTAGGACATTTATGGTTACTTTTTTTTTCTTTCTAGTGTCTGTCTCATTCTGTGAAAATAACACAGATGAGTTATTAGGATGAAAAAAACTCCTTTGCCAAATAAATTAATGGTGTCATAAAATCAAAGTATGCAAGGAAGATTCAGGTCAAGTAGAATTATAATGACATAAACCCCAGGAGGAGAATACAAGGCCTACTCATAAACAGAAAACAGAAAACTATCATTGCATTAAAGCATCCATCATTCCCTTCCTCCTCTCCACAGAAATAAGAATTTCCAGAGAATAACATACAATTTTAGCATCACAGCTTTTTTTGCACCAATTCTTACAAAATATACCACTGAAAGCAGTACTTTATTTGAAGCTGCATTTCTTTTCATCTTTTGCCTCTAATAATTAACATACATGGGATCTGGGCACACAAAATCGTCTTAGATTATTTCCTTCTTTGTTTTCAGTAAAAAAAAGGGGCCTGTATCTGTCATGTGTCCCACACAACATGCACATATGCATATGCACAAAAGCCATTTTATACTCTGTTTGGAGGATTCAGCCTTTGCCCTTTCCGAGACATAAGAAGCTCTCAGGAAGAAAGATGTGAGTCTGGAAATGGGGCTAGGGAGGCCTGGCGAGGCAGGGACTGCTGGGGTGTATGTGTAGGCATTCCCAGGGTGGAAAGATGACTTGCAGGTGCCCAGAGCAAAGGACCATGCAGAAACTGGTCTGCTATTAGTACAACAGCCACCTCTTATGAACTGATTCATGCACATAAACTATTTTTTCATTTATTTTCAGCTGGATTGTCAGTTAGATACTGAAACTCCTATATGGTTAAATCTGTGGCAGAATTACCGAGCACCCTTCTGATATGCATGCTCTCCCATGTATTTTCAGAATAATCAGGTGCATTCATATTGCGATGTTATCAGAAAAACATTTTTGACAGGAATTCTTTCAGCCAACTTGCCTTGCTGTTCCAGAGACAGGATTTATGTCAGGTCAAGCAATCCTCACTTTTTTTTTTCAAGAAGATGATGACAGATTAAGCACACACTGAGAATGAGAGATGTTTCTAGGGGGAAGAAAAGGCCAGCTTTTTTCTTAGAAGGCAAGTGCTTAGGAAAATTACTGGTCTTTTTGTCAGCAGCTAACTCTTGATCCTAGCACGCAGCTGACAACTGTATTTGCTTGGCTGGCTGTGGCTGCCAGAGGCGGCGCGGCTGCAGCGCAGCAGGGGAACGGAGGAACTCCCCATGTCGTAGCGTTGCTGTTTGGCCACTCAACTGTCTGCTGCAGAGATAAAGGACTGAAAAAAAAAAAAATTGCATCAGTTAAAGGGCATCTCTCCTTTCAACAGTGTAGCATGAGCTCTTCACTGAATCCCTTTTGCCTCCACTGTAATCAAGGCACAATTTTATTAAGAAAAGCACTCAACAGAGCAGCGACATCTTCACTTTAACCATATAAATAGTGGCTCTGAACCAATATACTTTGCATTTCACAGTGAAATAAGAATTGAAATGGATATCCTATAAAATACATGGACTGTTTTAAAAAGAATGTCCAGTGCACTAAGTCTCAAGACTAAAGCCTTGAGACAAAGCACAAGGTAGCAGTAACCTGTGCCATGAGGCACTGCTTGGTAATCCAGCAAGGACTTTAAAATCAGTCAAACTTTCTTCACCCAAACAAATAACGAGTATTCATTCAGTACTTTGCCAGACTGTTCATCAAATTTTATTGATTTTTATCAATTTGTAAACATTTATCAGTTTGAACTTTACATCACTCTCAACAAAAGACCTAGATTAAAAAATTTTAAAACCTAATGAAAGTGTTCCAAGGCGTGAAAAGAGTCCAGATAAGCTGAATTTATTTGTGACTGAAAAATACTGTTAATATCTGAGACAGAATGTCTACAATAGCTTTATTAAACATCAAACTTTTTTTAATTGATTCGTTTCAGAAGACTTGTCAAGTAGAAATACATATGGGGGTTCTTGTAAACTAAGTGGTAAGAAGCAAAATACAGGAACTAAAGCAATAATTGGCATTCTGGAAAAGCAAATTTGAAGCCTCTCAAACATCAAAATAAAATTACTAAATACCATACCATGTGCTTCTATAGCATCCAACATTTATGTCCTCAAACAAGATTAACTGAATAATTCATAAGTGTTGCAGAATTGGGAATGAATGAGTTTCCTATACTAATCTTTGTGAAAGTGATTACCAGCATATCATGGGGTTCCCAGTACTCCCCTTTACATTATGAATGAATGTGTTACTTCAGTTTCATAAATGACTACTCAAAAGGGCTTTTTTCCTTCTGTGCCCTCACTAAATATGGAACATACACTGTTGCCAGCTAATTTTTTTTTGGGGGGGGGGGTTTGCAGCCTGTATTATTTTCAAAAATAGTGCAGGATTACTTGGACATTTATCTTCCATAGACACAGAGGATTTTCATGCACAGGACTAAAATCAAACTCTCATTAGACAGAAAAAAAGCATGCTAAAACTGTTGGTTGGCTCAGAGATTGTGTTTAAGCTCAGGACTGATTCTTTTACTCTCAACCGTGTGTGTAAAGGCAGTGACTTCAACTGATAATATCAATTTTATTACCTGTCAAATGTAGTTTATAACAGGTGCTTTTTCAGTGACAGCATCCCCATCCCCAGAATGATTTAATCACAAAGCCAAGTAAAGATAATGTTATTGTGCAATCAACAAGAATCCAATTAGTGTATGTGTCTCCTTGGTTTTATCTCAACTCTTCAGACATTACTACAGGAATCCAGCTTTCAAAGCCTCTGACTCAGCCTTGAGACCAAGCAACATTTCTTGAAGCAGAGGAGTTTTGCAATGACCAACACACTTGTACCATGCAAAACTCTTCAGCTTCCTGCTTAGATGGGTCCTGCATCTATCTTTGCCTTCCATGCGTGGCCTTTGATCATACTACTTGAATATATTTGACACCTTAGCACGGCCTTTGTAGCAGAGGCTACATTTCTCTTTCCAGGTGGCAACAGGCAATTCCCATTGGGAAGAGGAAGGCAGTAAGAACAGGAGTTCTGGGTGTAAGAGTGCTGGCTGTGCACACGAGAACTGAGAGAAGGTTGGAGGTCCTGCAGGAATCTGAACAGGTCTCTGTTCCTCTCTGCTCCTTCCCTGTGGGGGAAAGGAATCAATTTCTTTCCATTGCCACATTTCCTTTGAGAAAGGAAAGTAAGACAAAGGTCATGTGCTGAATGCTGAGTCATTGCTTTGATTTATGCACCTGTTGCAGTTCGTGTTTGATTTCTACACATTTGAGTAATCATGCAACATTGCCAATCATTAGACTCAAGTCATCTCCATAACTAAAATGATCCTCCATAAATACACAGGAAATGCTTGGCAAGACTGCAAAATAACACAAAATTTTATAGGTTGTTATTTTTAAAACATTTTTTACTTCGTTTTCTATATTTGCTTCTTTAATAGAGAAGAATGAAAAGTGAGCAATGCTATTCATTTGTTCTAAACTAAGAACTTTATAATTGTTTCCAAAAGCTATTATCAGCTACATTTTACTGGTAAAGAGACAATTGTGGAAATCACTGCAGGAAACAAGAGGCATTATCTGGAGTTAAATTCCTGTTTGTCTTCTCGCTTACTGAAGAAAACAATTAATAAAATAGGAACACTGTCAATTGGACACACACTGCTCTTCCACAACAGAAGGTGAAGCATCTTTACTTTTTTCACAGAAAAGCTCCAGTTTGGCAGAAAACACATTTTCTTTCTTGGTTTTCTTGTATTTTTCTTTGGCAAACTGTTCTTTCCCCTTAAATCTGCAAAGAGTTCCATTTGGGTTCAAGACCACTCAGTTCTCTGGGTCCTAAGCACACTGCAGCTGTGCCTGATACTGCTGAAATATAAATAGATCACCATCTCAGTCAGTTTTAAAGCCAAAAATAAGCTTATTAAAATTGAGACAGTGTACAACTGCATTCAGTCCTATTAATGCTGAACTTTACTTTCAGTAACATTGAATTCAGTTATTCCGGAGCACTGCAGAGAAAACTGACAGTCAAAATCAAAACAGCTTGGTAAGACAAACAAGATATAAACAGGTATTGCGGAAACTGATGCAGGTTTTGCAGCTGACATTAGATGAACTAGTTAAACTAGACATATGGTGAATACTGTTCTGGTTTTAAAAATCTGAATAGTCATCTGCTTTAATTTCCAAACATCTGATGTAATAGTAATTTCATTTGGTAGTCTTCATTTCATGATCCTTTTCTCTCAGATAAATGTTAGATTAGTCTCCTGGTGTCTAAATAGATGCTGCTATCTCTAGAGAACTAAAAGAGAAATGGAAGACTTTGAGAAAATGTTTTTTTTTTTTTTTCATTTCCCCTTCAATTTTCCTTTTCTGGGATAATAGTTAGAGCTTTTTGACTTCTTAGAAATCTTACCAACTCTTCCACTACATTTGAATTCTATTATAGATTTATTTAAATTTAGCATTTTTCTCCGGCCAGCAGAATAGGTTCTGATGCTGGATTAGTGCTTTATTCATAGTAGGATTTCAGATGAGTCACGGATATATCTCTGCAGCAGCTGTTGCAGACCTTGTAATGCCATTATGCCCTGACTCTGAGTGAGATGCTGTACTGAGGTACTGTGGCTATAGTCTAAGTGATTCCTACAAAACAGAAGCCCTTCAATGTAGATGATGGGAAAGTATTAATGAAATTTTGATGTAGAGCATGTCCTGCAGGTATAATGCACACAATATGCACTTTACAAGTTCTGTGACCTTTTCAGATCTTATATGGAAAAACACTGCAGAAGATGAGGAAAACCTACTTGCAGAAGTTTGTAACTGCTTCCTGTCAAAAAAGATTCACTTCCTACATCATAGTAAAAAAACCATTTCCTAGCTCATGGTAAAAAAAACCCCAAACACAAAAAAACAAAACCCCCAACAAACCAAAGAAACAAACAAGCAAAAAAACACAAACAACCAAACCAAAACAAAACAAAAAACCAAAACCTACTTCCTTATTGATAGTAAGAAAAAAAGCCAAAACCCACAAAACAAAAATAAATACTTCCTTGCTGATGATTTACAAAAAATCCTATTTCTTTGCTCATGGTAAAAAGCCTCTGAAAACTCAGTGAGGACCATTACTGTCCAGAAGAGCTTTTAGGGGTCCTGCTGGAACAGTATACAATTTCTGAGTTCTGGGGAAGAGTTATCATAAGCATAGACACAGAAAATGCTTGACATTTTAAGCTTCAATGCTAAGAACTCTGCTACGCTTCCACCCTTGAGTGATGCCATCTGTACAGAAATATTAATCCCATATTTACCTCTAAGGTCTCTTACGTTAAACTGACATACTCAGCTAAATTCAGATTTAGAGCCGATAACCTGCTATACCTGGGGACAGGTACATAGAGTACAGCCACTTGTCCTAAGCACTTAGTAAATAACAGTTATGATTATCTTGTTTCTGTAAAGTCAGACAGTCAGATAACAGACATTATTTTGGACTAATGGAAGATGTAAACCTGGTTCCTTGCACACCTTTCTAACATTCCACTGCCTTTATTTGAGTATATGTGGCATTATTCTGGCTTATAAGGATAGAAATAAAGTAATAAGGGACATACATACTAGAAATTTATTAGTAATAAGTTATATGCCTGAAAAACAGAAATCAAGCATAATTCTTATAGTGTGAAGATACATTAATAAAAGGGAAAGAAGAATGATTGAAATCATTTGTTACCCTGTTGCTTACCCAGACAGACAGATATTTTTTGACATGTCAAACATCTCAAAGATAAAACATGAATTCTCACCTCTCTAACACAAGGAATGGACATCTGTCATGATACATTCACTCATTCTATATTAGAAGCTCCCTCAAAGCTTTTCAGAGACTCCTATCATGCTGCATGTTTTCATTTTGCAATGAACCCAGCACAAGGAGATTATTTTGTTTAAAGGTCATGCAAAGCTGAGTACACCCTTAAACAAAACTATTTCATAAATACACATAGTTAGAATATTTCATAAGGGCCCAGTGTTGCAAGGTTTTGGGTATACCAGCAATGATCTCATTCCCCAGATTTGTCACCTACAGATTTGATTTATCACCTACATAAAAGGGAATACACATTGTAAATGCTAACAAATACATCAACACAAAAGATCAGTCTATCAAAGAGATAGACAAAAATAATGTTGTTCTATAATGGTAAATATTACCTCTGGGCAACTAAGTATAGGCTAGATAAACTGTGTGTGAACAAATGGGTACTGTTAAACTGAAAGTGGGATGTTTTAATTTCTTACACTGGCTGTTCAAAGTTTCTGAAACAAAATATGTCAGAATCTTCTTTTTAAAATGTATTGTGGCTGCCTTTCTATCTAAGCAGTCTTATAGCTCTCTTCACTGTGATACTGCAGAACTAAGTGAATGCTGAAGACAGACTTTACTAGAAAGTAAAACACCATGCCATGTGCATCCAACAAAGACTAGACATAATTATATTCTTCATTTAGGAATGGCATTCTTTTAAAGATTACATAATAATACCCTTCTGCTTTTCATCTTTTTTAATTGTGCCACATTACCTTGATCTAGAGAAGGCAGAAAGAAAATGGATAATGCAATAGGTTACATCACTGAGGAATAATATTGATTTATGGCATAACATTATTTTGCACTGTTTTTTTTTGTCAGAAGCAGGTTTTTAGTTTGTTCTACTGACTAGATAATAACAGGATGGGTTTAAAACTACTGGAAAAAAAAATCTGAGCAATTATCCTTGCAATCCTAAGGTCAATAGCAAAACGAGCTGTATTCTTTCTGAGCTTTTCTTTTTAGTGAGGGATGTGGAATATGTCAAGAGAAAGTTTTCACAACAGCAGTATGAAAACAAAACTTCTTTGGGAAGTTGGGAAAAGTGGTTTGTGATCAAAGTCTAAACTGGGCA
The DNA here is from genome assembly GCA_036023395.1 of Myiotriccus ornatus. NCBI lineage: Eukaryota > Metazoa > Chordata > Aves > Passeriformes > Tyrannidae > Myiotriccus > Myiotriccus ornatus. Next base: position 49,287,078 of record JAYRBT010000139.1, read on the forward strand.
GTGCTTCCATGTGTGCATTAAAGCCTGTAAGGTTCAACAGGCAGCCAGGATGCTGAAACTTTCAACTCATGACAAACTGAGTCTGTAATTTTACAGTAAAATTTCCAAGATTTTAAAAGCATTCTAGAACCAAAGATTAAAAAAAATCCATCATTCAGGTTATTTTCAGTTTTCATTAAAACTATTAGATTTAAATCTAAACCGTCTGATATTTTTAATGTCAAAGTTATTCTTTTACTGATGGACTAACATTCTCCTGGAATCGCTTGCCACAGGGTGCTGTATCACCCTGATACTCCTGAGTTTCAAACCTTACCTTTTATCAGAGTTGTTAGACATTCAGTTATTACCCACAGCCCAAGAGCTGAGGCTCTTAACCAAAGACTAGGACAAGCACCCACCCCAGTGTCAAATACCAGATGTTAGTCCACAAGTCTGTTAGAAAGCATGAGCTTCATGATGTCCTAAAAGAGGTGTACTTTGGTAGATAAAGACAGTTTATCCATTATTTTAACTCCTCTCTCTTCCTTTGTTTTGTACAGTGTTCCATTGCTCCTATCTTCCCTATTCACAATTATTTCCTGACTCCAGGCCTCAGTGCTGCAATCACAACTCATCCTCCTTGGCATGCAGTTGTCTCCAAAAGTGACTCTGAAAAACACAGTAAGTTTAATATTTTTAGTTTTTGAATGTTCATCTAGTAAGTGTCCTCCTGATCTGGGAAAGACAGTACTGCAGAGGAGAATCCTCCTCTCTCCCTTGAGTCCCGGCAAATGGTGTAACCTTCAGAGATTTGGCTGTCAAATTCTGGCTGCACTGAGAATCTGCAAGATCAGATATTTAGAGTCATGACTTGCGCAATTTCAGTTGACTTTATTTTCAACCTCTTCTGAGCAATGTCATAAAGCATTCTGCTGACAATTAGGCAGACCGCCTGCATCTCTGCAAACGTTTCTCAATTTTTCAACTAAGTGATCAGTTAATATTTAACAGAGAAGTCCCTCACCACATGCTGTTTTCTCTCTCTTTTAAGGCTGTCTGATCATATTTGGGTGCAGTGAAATCAGGGAGAGACAAGAAGGCACAGAGATCAGTTTCCAAGCTCAAATCTGCTTACCCTGCAGGAGGTCACCACAGGCAGTGCCCCGTTGTACTGCCCTACTACTACAGAGAGAGTGACAGCTGCTCACTCTCCTCAAACATGGAGCTGACTCATGCACCGTATTACTTTATTTAAAAAAATCTATTCTGTTAAGAGTGGATTTCAGATTGGTAATGAATTTTTGCCTAATGATTTCCTTCCCTTTTCTCACATTTCTGATATCATAGCTTCTAGCTATCTATAGGTAGGTATCTATATCAATAGATATTTAAATCTCTTACAGTCTTTTGGAAATGATTGCCTGTAAAACTGAAAGCATTCATTTTGACAGAGGTTCTCCTTATTGCCCCTCCTTGTTCTCCCAGAACCATGTATCTAATTGGATATAAGTATTTTAACAATGCTATCAGAAAAGCATCCCAGCTGTTTTCAGTTTAAACTTCAGAGGCCTCATTCACCATCCTGTTATTCCATATGCACAGTGTCATAACATTTTTAAAACTAAGTGTTAAAGCCAGTATCAATGGAGGAAAACAGCGGCGAGTTCTGCAATTGTTATCAGTGTAAAATCATATAACTTAAATTTGTACTAATTTCTTAAAGTGAAATTAATCTCCGAACAGCAGAATTAAATGGTCATGCTGTGTGGTTAAGGGCTGGGTAGGCCACTAATCATTACCCTTTTAGCCTTTTCTTATATGATTTGCCTTCACAGAAGAAATCAATCTAATCTAAATATCTGCATTTTATTTCTCTTCTGTGGTTTTAACCTACTATTTGAACGTGTGTGATTTGCCACAAAGAGGCTATCTGTTTGGGCACACTCTCCTTGATCCATTTTTTTTTTCCATGCCAAAGTGCTTACTCCTTGTGGAGAAATCTACTCACCACAATACTCTACCCAAACTACCAGCATGACTGTTTCACTTTCTGCCTGCTGAGCAATGGGTGCTAATGTGTTTGTTACAGCTTCACAAACATCAAGGGATGACTGCAGAATGCTGCAATAGCCTTGAACTCAGTATGAAGGCCAAGTGCTCTGGCAAGAGTTCAAATCTTTGCCTTGCTGTTTTGGGTTTTTTTCAGGCATGATGAATTTCCTCACATTTTCTACAGCTGTGAGCAACTATCAAGAGTCACATACAGATCTTGGCTTTCATGTTCCCCTTTAGCTGTCTGCTTTTGTATGATTGCTCTTCCTGTTTAGCCGGTTGCAGCATACAAAGTCTTGTGGGTACAGCAGTTAGGTACTGGCAATCCTGTAAGGAACTGTCCCTACTGTGGACCTATATTTATGATTTAAGACCACGGAAACACAGGATGATGGTCATTTCAGCCCAGCCTTGCATGGTACTGAACACCTCCTGTGAAAGGCTAAGCACTGTTCTCAGCACTATTACTGAGCCCAGAACCTCACTGTAATTGGGCTGGCATTACTCAAACCAGGATCAGGTAGTTCCAGCTCACCTGCCATGGGCAGGGAACTTTCCACTAGATCAAACTGATCAAACCCCCATCCAGCCTGGTCCAGAATACCTCCAGGGACAGGGAGTCCACAACCTCTTCCAGTGCCTTGCCACCCTTATAGCAAAGAATTTCTTCCTAATATCTAATTTAAACCTACCCTCCTTCAAATTAAAGCCATTCTCCTTGTCCTATCACTACATGCCTTTAAAAAAAAAAAAAAAAAATCTGTTCAAAAGATAAAGCTTCCAAAGCTAAAGATTTGGAAGTCATGTGTGACAACTCCAAAGGAAGGATATGGCATAATCAAGATAGCAGAGGTCCCCAAGGATCTCTTCTCACATAGCCCCTCTCTCTGTCTATATCCATCCCATCATTCCTGGGTGCAAATTGAGTTATGTGAAAGCCTATTGTGGGAAAAGATAAAAAATAACTTCCCTTCCCTCCACATGTAAAAATAAAGAAGACATGATGCCCACAATGCCCACCTTCTTCCCAGAAAAGGATAATGAGGTGGATTTAAAGAAGTACTGATACAATCACTTTTAGCATGTGAGATCATGACTTTTCAGGAACTAGTGTGTCTGATGTGAGCTGACTGATGTTGCCACATGATGTTACAGGATGCACACCAGAAATGTGTCCTTGAAGATTTCCATTGCAAGCAACTGCGAGTTTCGGTTTGTGCTATGGAATTATATATCCCTAAGTATTTTTTCCTTCAGTGCCCTGATTGTGAATGTAAAGGAAATTTCAGTGAAGGACATTTAGGCTCGGGTGTACAGCTCAGCCTACAAAGAAAATGATATATGGATGTAGTGTCTACCTCTCACATTCTGGATCTGCTTTGTTTCTGTTTGTCTGGGTTTATTTTACTTTCCTGTGGCTTGTTTATGCAATCAGGCACTGCTACAGACTCTGCTACTTCTCCCACTAGTGAGAAACTAACAGGAATGCCTTCATTCAATCAGCCAAGAGACTGAATTGTGTGATGTGTTTTGTGGCATGCTCTATATGTTTAAATATCCATTTCAGGGGTTTGAGGTTTCTTTTATTAACATGTCTTGCCAGAAGGAAAGGAGAATTTTGTCTTTCATAATCATAAAGGGTACACTCAATATAAATTTACACTGGTTTGTACAGATCAAGCACGTTCTATAATAAAAATGTCACAGATGTAATATTTGAGCAAGCAAAAGATTCATTTTTTTCTGCTAAACCACTCAGAAAACTTCAGGAATTTCACTGGGAGTACCTGAAATATCAGCAAAGAGAAGTAAAATTATTTATATAAACTTGCTTTGGAGATATATTCATCTGAGAAGATTAAAAAAACCTAACATGAGAAATTCCAAAGTTCAGAAAATAAAAAGTTAACAAGTAATTTTGTAAATAAAACATCTTTTTACCATTTTAATGGCTTCAGGAAGACTTTTAAAGCACTTGATCTGATCTGCTTATAGAAAAGTTAGTAGAAGCTTAGGCTTAAAATACGTACAACGGACTTAAAAATCAGTACTCAAAGCCTGGAAGTGTTACTCTTTCACAGGGTCAAAAAAAGTAAGGAAAGCAAGAATATGCTATAGTCCTTTGAGCACAGTACTGGTTGTCTTCAGCAATACCATACATAGTCTTCCAGTAAAAATGGTTAAATGGTTGCTTCCCTGTAACTTTTTGAATTTTAGGTGTAGCTACGTATAAAATTCATTAGAGGCTTCCCATGGTATGAGAGTATTTTATGTATTAAACTACAAAAGTATTGGTTAAAATATTATGCGAGTTTGAGATTATTGCACAGCCATTAGTTGCTGCATTATCCTATGAAGCAAAAAAAGACATATGCCAGAAGTCCTTTCCAGAAAACTCTGGGAAAAAAAAGCAGAAGTTACAGTAATAATTTTCCCTTTCACTATTGTATGAAACCTGGCCACCTATTTTCTGTCAGTATATCATAAAGGGAAATTGCACCACTTCATATGCATTAATATTATTACTGGAAAAACCTAGATTAAAATTTTATATGTGTCAAGTTTGTGAAAACTTGAAGACTGCAAATCTCATTTACCCTCATTTATACATGCAGTCATTTTAAATAAAGTATTTCTTACTCTGGGAGGCTACTACAGTGGATATGTGGTATATCAGAAAGAATGTAAACTTCTAGATTTCCTAATAATGTAGGTGTTCATATCACATGCAAGAACAGATTTCAGCTGGGTTAAGTAGTCTATACCATTGAAGGCCATTAGAGATGTATGGGTGAGATAAGACTGGTTCATCATAACTTAGTCAAATCCATCAAAATATGAAGTAGTATATGTGAAAGTTTTAGCTTTTGAATAAACACGTATCCTTTAACAATTTTCCTTTACTTGCTCAACACTTTATCTGTCATTACAAGACATTTTCTACATCTGAAATAACTTGTTCTTCTCTATGGATATGCGATTTTTCTGCATATATTTAAAAAACAAGGGCTTTGTCTTCTTTTTTTTCCAAAAGGTAGAGTGTGCTAATAAATTAATGCTAAAAAAATGCTATTGGTTCCACAAGAGCTTCCACATGTTTCAAAATACACATGGAAATCGAAGAGCAAATTCACTCCAGAGTGTCATCTAATCTTTAAAGCAGAATATACGCATACTATTTAATTTACACCTGTGCTGGAAAGCTGGATGGCTTCTTCTCCTTTGCAGTCCTGTCATGTATATTCCAAACAAAGTGATGATCCAAAACCAAATACTGGCTTCCTTCAATATAGAGCATACTCTTACTGTAAACTGAGCATACTCTCAGCTTAAAAAGCTGCAGAAGCCTTTCCTGACCTGTTTGTACAAAACGAGAAGGGTAATGCGTGGAGATGGAAACTGCTTGAGTGACACAGGCTCTACTTACCACAGAAGAGGTGAAGGGATGGAGCTCATACACTTGTTTTCCAAAGGAAAGAAACTAATACAAGAGCCAATTGGTTCTGCTGAAAGATCTCAGGGAGGGGAAGGTAGAGGAGATAGAGGCTACTGGGCTTCTTCTGGAGTAATGTTGCAAGTGGATGGGGACTGTTAGGAAATACAGCAGCTTCATATACAGAGTTTCATATATTTGGATGACATCTGGATGAACTGTCTGTTGTGTAACTAAACGGTTAAACATGTTTAGCTTACCATTGAGGCTTTGTAGAATAAACACTGGGAAACTGGAGAATTTCTTAAGTGATGGTACGATTTAATAAACCTTACTCCTTTTTTTTCAACTATTACTCATACTATAAATTCGAAAAAGGCTTTTTCTTTCAAAAATAAATAGTGACACTAAGCTTTCATGATAACTCAGAGGACACAAAAGTATACCGAGAATAAAGCTAGAAATTTGGTTGCTCTGCTATTTTGTAATGTGGATAGTTGGCCTTGTTAAAATTCAGAATTTCAAATAACACTTGGCAGCATTGTTTAAGTATCTTCTGTACTGAAGTAGGTACACTTCCAGCTGCCCGAAGGTATCAGTAATAAGCACCACTTGCCAGGGATCTTACAGCCAAAAAACCCAAATTTAGCCATATAAAGTGATCCAAATGCGGATTTAAGTGGCAATCCTATTTGTCACCAGCATCACAGTAATTTGAGGGAAAACGCATGCTCACTGGCAGGTATATAGATTTATAGTGAGTTTCACAGTTTCACTGTAGTCTTTTAACAGTAGTATTACTGCTGCCATAAATTGCAAACCACCACCACCTCCCAAGATCCTTTTTCTCGAAAGGGCCTTATATATGCTGGGAGGTTTATATATACACACAGACACACACAGATATAGATAGGTAGGTAGGTAAGATAGATAGATAGATAGATAGATAGATAGATAGATAGATAGATAGATAGATAGATAGATAGATAGATAGATAGA
>JAYRBT010000139.1:49300409-49336793 GCA_036023395.1 Myiotriccus ornatus
TGTATGTACTTTTGTCCTTTTCTTGTAATGAAAGTTAGACTGTTTCAAGGAATGAAAACGGAAAGTGTTAAACTACCAAACCTAAAGAAAAAAACTGAGATATGGAAAATACTTGGACAGTGTTTACTCTTTAGAATTTACTGTTGTGGTTTTACTAATTTAAAAAATTTTAATCTAAACTGGCTTAGGAAGAAACCCTGCAAATACTGTGTGTTGGAAGAGAGTTTCTTCTTCCAAATTTATTCTTGGAAACAAAATATGGTCTTCCGTGGGTTCTCTTGTTGGAAGAAGCTCAAGTTGGTGTGGGGGATTTTTGTTTGTTTGTTTGGGTTTTTTCATCGGTTGCATAATTATTTGGACTTTGTTGTTGAAGATACTATTTTGCTGGCAAAACTGAAAACATATATTCCATGCAAAATACACATTTTGCTCTGAATATTTTTTCAGGTACAGCTTGTACCCTGGGAAATAATTACCCAGTCTCCATATCTTCAGAATTGTTTCAAATTGTTTTCTTGCCTTTTCCCACCCTTGCATATGATTTACCTCCGTTCTTTAATATTGAACAGATTGAAGGAAATTCTGAACCAAAACAAACCTCAGTTATTTATTGAGTGACTTTGAATTAAATTTGTGGTGTTTTGTACTTACCCATCAGTAATTTCCAAATTCTGTGTCCTGCTAGCAAATAGCTTTCAGACTACTGAACAAAATATTATGTGTAGTCATTCTACATTATGCAACAGCTTTGAAAATGAACTTCTTGATTAGGGAAATAGTTGAAATCCTTTGATACTAAAGCACATTTTTAATTGTTTTGGCCCTGTAGGGACATAAAACAAAATAATCAAAATACATGAACAGAAAGTGTGATTCTGAATATTAAGAGGGAATTTGTTCTGAAACTTTACATTGCTGCATAATAAATTGTCAGAGTAGTATGATGTCTTTACATTTCCTATTCTTTTTAAAGTTTTGTCTTGCAATCTTTTTCAAGTTAGATGCCTTTCTGTCAGTGGGGACACCTAAGAACATGTGTCATAGAATCTTTTAGATAATTCATCTGTGTGTGAAGTAACAGCTTAAATCTGGTTAAATACCAACTGCTGCAAGCCACAGCAGAGGATTAAAAGTCTTGAAATATATTTATTCTTTCAGAATGGCAGATCTTATTAGTACAGCATCACAGTTCCTATCTGATCTGCGATAGAGGCTGTTTTGCTAATTATGAGACATAAAAATTATTACTAAGAGTTATTTCAGAATTTGTTGTAACCTTAAATTGGTTGCAGCCTTTAAACCAAAATGAGTGATGCTACTTTTGATTTTAAGCCCTGGAACAATGCTTTTCTTACAGTTTAGTGTGATGAACAGACAAGAAGCAAGTTAAGTTGGCATTAGTTTAATATCTCTAGTAATAATTGTGTGGTAATAACTACACTTTTTTTTTTCTAAGGTATTAGAATGACTGCTTCATCTTGAGTTCTTACTTTCATTCTTCACACAGATTTTTCATGCTCTGAATTTTGTAATGACTGATGCTTTGCTGTTGTCTGTGCATGTGTTGTGGTCTTTTTATTCTTTCTGTCTTGATTCTGTAATTGAGGGTTTTATTTTGTTTGTCAACTTTCTGAACATTTGGGTAATGCTCTTCTATTGGCTTGGAACCTTTTAGTGGATTACAGAAAGGCACCAACTTTTTTTAATGCTTCCTGTGTGTTAAATGCATCCTTTTCAAACGCACCTTTATGAAAAGTGTAGCTGCTTCCATCAGGGGATGATCTGATGAAATTTCCCTTCCATGTTCAATTATGGATGTGCTTTTATTTTTCCCTGTGGTTACTTGCAGGCAATATTTTTATGACAGACCAACTTCTGCTTATTTGATTAATAGGCTGAGTTCATACAAATTCATAGAATCATACTATACTCTACATTGGAAGGGACCCACAAAGATCATCCAAGTCTGACTCCAAGCCCAGCACAGGACAACCCCAACAATCACACCATGCAACTGAGGCGTTGTCCAAATGCTTCTTGAACTCTGTCAGACTTGGTGCTGTGACCATTTCCCTGGGGAGCCTGTTCCAGTGACCAACCACCATCTGAGTGAAGAACTTTTTTCTAATACCCAACCCAAACCTACCCTGACTCAGCTTCATGCTGTTCCCTCAGGTCCTGTCACTGATCACGAGACAGAAGACATCAGTGCCTGCCCCTGCTCTTCCCCTCATGAGGAAATTGTAGACTGCATTGACATGTCCCCTTAGTCTCCTCTTCTCCAGGCTGAGCAGACCAAGTGACCTCAGCTCCTCCGTGTGGCTTCCTTTCCAGACCCTTTTCTATCTTTGTGGTTCTCCTTTGGGTGCTTTCACACAAACAGGGAAGAAAATGCTATCTCCTAGATACTGAGCTTTGCATGTCAGTCAAGTCTGTGGGTACTCTAGTGAATATATTCTGAAGTGTAGCTAGGGAGGTGATGGGACATGTAACCTTGAAAAATTTCAGGGTAGTATAACACACCTAGGGCAGGAGGGCTGGTTTTGCTGAAGCTGCAGAGTATAGAAGGCTAAGCATGAGGCTCAGAACGTAACTACTGATTTTTAGATGAAAATTGAAAAAAATTAATTCAAGGCAGTAGGAGGGGAGGTGGTGAATGTTTATGAAGCTCCTCAGCACCTTTTTGCTGTCATTTTTATTAAATAAAAAATAAATGCCGTAATACAGAGATATGAAAATATGAGTCTATAGTTTGGCAGTCTTTTTTAACAAACAGCTAGTAGATAGTGTTTAATGCCTGCTAACATTTGGTTTAACTCTATTTCTGCCAGTTTTCAAGGCCTATACTGGCATCAGTTTTTAAATGAATGCTTTAAAATTAAAGTTGTATATTCTACAAATGCGCAAACTCTTCTTATTTCCTGGACTTGATCAGGCTAGACTTGTGTACTTTAGGCACAATAGTTTTCAACTTTTCCACCTAAGTACTCTCACAGGAACCATGTCTCGTGTTTGCTCCCTCGTGGAGCAACTGGACAGTGAGTGTCCTGTACTCAGAATGAAGGTATGCTCACCTTCATTCAACTAGAAATCTAGTTGTCTTAAAGGTGTACCTGTATCGATTTCTCTTAGAGGGATATTTATTTATGGAACTGTGTGCTGGAGGTTGTGCATAGCCAGTTGTATGATGGTTGTCTCTCTAAGGAGAGGTAATGACAAGGATAGGAAATGATGTGCTTAGTCCGCTACATGCACCTGTGTGGTTCCTTGAGTTGAGGAGTGTTGTGTGGGCACCTGTTCAGGTGGGCCAGTCTGTTAGGCTGGCTGCCCTTCCTCTGAAGAAACTTTTTGAGATATATATACTGAAATTTGAATAGAAGTGTGTTGGATGTGTGCCTTTCATTGGGTGAACTGAAAGGAAAGAAAGAGAGAAATAGCAGTGGGTGAATGGAGTAGTGGGGATTTCCTCTGTCATAATAGAGTCTGTGCATTCTGAATGGCAAATGGCATGAAATTAGAAGTTTTGCTGAGCCTTTGCACAATGTGTGGAGACTTGACCTTGCAAGGTAGTATTTGAAATGTATGTTCTGGATATAATAGGTAAGAGGCAATGTAGTGGGCCAGTGAACTGGAGGACAACTTGGATTTTGCATAACCTGTTTGTAAGATTTATACAACATGCTAGAAATAAGCTTGAATTTTTCATGTACAGCCTCAATTATCCTTGACATGCTATACATTCTAATGTATTCAGTTGCATTTTAACATAGATTTTTTTCCTGTTTCTTTTTCGAGTTTGGCATACAGAGTGAACAGTGTTTATTTAACCATCGGCTATTACACACGCAGATTATTGGTATCACATTAAAACTTTATGGTGATTGCTTTATGCCATACCTGTTTTTACTGTACAAGCTCCAGCCTGAACAGACTGCTTAGGCCTGTTATGATCAGTGTAATGGCTGAATGGTGACAAAATATTAGTGAAAACCCTTAAGAGAGAAGAATACTTTGCTATCCTCTTTTTCAGATGAAAGTTGAGATGCAGGTTGGCTTAAGATTCCTTATCATCTGTAGAAGAATAGGCGCAAAGCTCAGCTTTCATTGACTGGTGGAGACAGGTGCTAGGAATGTCAGTGAGTCTAATAATACTATTACAAGTTAAGCACACACAAAATTAATATAGTGATGTCACTTCTCTGGGAGTAATCTGGCTAATGTCATGAAGAAAAATTGTAGCAAGTGAAGGAATGGTACCTCATTAACCAATGACACCATACAACTAAGATTAATCAATTTAGTGGGCATAGCTTTCAGGAATCCCATCTTTCCAGCTCAAGACTGGTCCATCACAATGAGCAAGAAATCAAGCAAAGGTGGCGATAGGACTGCATGGAGGAAGGCATTTCCTACTGTCCCACACAACAGCCTTGTCTCTAAACTGAAGAGATATGGATTTGATGGATGGACCACTTGGTGGATAAAAAATTGATTAGATGGTTGATCTCTCAAGAGTTGCAATCAATGGCTCAGTGGAAAGCAGGGACAAGTGGTATTCCTCAGGGGTTCGTATCGGGACTGGTACTTTTTAACATCTTTGTCAGCAACATGGACAGTGGGATTCAGTGCCCCCTCAGCAAGTTTGCTCACTACACCAAGCTGAGTAGTATGGTTGACATGCTGGAGGGAAGGGTTGCAATCCAAAGGGATCTTAATGGGCTTGGGAGGTGGGCCTGTGCAGACCTCATAAATTTCAACAAGGTCTTAAACTGAAGGAAGGTAAGTTTAGATTAGGTATTAGGAAGAAATTCTATACCATAAGGGTGATGCGGCACTGAACCCATACCCAGAGAAGTTGTGGACTCCCTATCCCTGGAAGTGTTCAAGATGGGCTCAGGTTGGATGGGGCTCTGAGTAACCTGATCTACTGGAAGGTTCCCTGCCCGTGGCAGGAGAGCTGGAACTACATGATCTTTAAGGTCCCTTCCAACCCAAACCACTCTATGATTCTGTGAATTAGCAAGGAGTCCCTGACAAAACTCAAGCATAAAAAGGGAACATACAAGAGGTGAAAGCAGGGACAGATGGCTGTAGAGGAGTAGGGAAGGATGGGTCTAGCTAGCAAAGTCAAAGCCTAGCTGGGGTTTAATCTGGTGAGCGGCTTGTAGAAGCCCTTCTTGTTGTTCAGATGTAACAGCAGGAGATTATGACTGTGGGAAACATGGACCTGCAGGCTGAATGTGGCAAGAGAACCCACCTGGAGACAAAGGACACAGAAAAGGATACAGTACACACAGTCTTCTCCCCTTTAGTCTCTACTGGTAAGATCAGCCTTCAGGAGCCACAGGCTCCTGATATCAGTTGGAAAGTCTGAAACAAGAAAGGCTTATCTTGGTTTAGGAGGACCAGGCTAGGGAATACTTAAACAAGCTGGCAATACATGAGTCCATGGGATTTGATAAGATGCAATCATGACTGGACGGATGTTCCTTCTCTCATGAGAGAGGGAGCTGGAAGGTCTCACTATTAGGCCACTCTCAGTGGGCTTTGCAATGTAGTGACTGTGGGGGTGGAGGGTGTAGATTTTTACTAAGCCTCTTGACTACATTTAAAAAAATGTATGTTAAATACATAAATTTTAAAAAAATTTTATGTTTTTTCAGGGGCCATTACTTGTAAGAAATGCAAATACACTGGGTTCACATTTGCAATAGATGTCTTTTCTGTGTCCTGAACTGCCTTGATTCTTGTGTATTTAAATCTCTTTATATGAAAATCATGCTGTGTTTTTACAGGCTATGAGAAGACAGAGGATGTTTCAGAAAAAACTTCCCTAGCTGATCAAGAGGAAGTGAGAACTATATTCATCAATCAACCCCAGCTAACCAAATTCTGCAATAACCATGTCAGGTATTAAAACCACTACAACATTCCGTGTTTCATAACAAAACCAAAAAGATTCTGTTTATTCCACTTCTGTCATTTCCTCTGACCACTAATTACAGTCTTAGACTCTGGCGGGGAGAGTGAAGTGAAATGAGGAGACAAATAGAGCCATTTCAGTTACAAACGTGACCCTCTGAATTTTTAAGAATGTGGTGGGGAAGGTATGGATGCTTTACTGCTGTACCATCAGCATGTCCTGGAGGATGGATTATTTCTTCAGGTTTCTGTTCAGTTCATCTTTGAACATATTCATGGTAGCTGAATTCCAGTGCAAATGTATTGCACTTAAACACAGCACTGTTTGTGCTTTGGAAATGCTTGTCTTTTTCAGTCAGTCAGTTACAAAGATGCTGTGGTTGCTTATGAAACTAGTTTTGAATTTAAAGTTCAGGCTTTAGGGACTCTGCTGATGGTTTATGTTGTGGTTTTTTGTTTGCTTTTGATGGATTTTAAGTCATACACTAAATACTCATAAGTAATTTAAGTTTAGATCTGATAACATCCTCAGTTCTGTTGTTTACAATTCAAAGGAAGTGAATGGCAAAAATATCTGTGTCCCATGTAGGTGTCTTTTCTGAAGGTACCTTTGATAATGTGCAGAAATTTTGTAGACATGGAGAATAATGTGGTGGGACTTTCCATGGCCTTGAGAAACTTTAGAATGCTGTTGGTGCTGTATACAACTTAACTTTTCTCTCTTTCACTTTGTTACTTGACAGTGTTGAGGTATTTTGCAGGATACATTCATTCCCTCTTTAAATTGACTGTTCTATGCAAAGTTAAAGTAAACATTACTGACTTACAAAGGAATTAAAATATTCTTACAAGTTTTTTGCTCATAAGTTTTTGGCATGTTGTTTTCACATTTATTGTTTTAGGACCTTAGATGGTGGCAGTGTGTTCTTAAACAGATGTAAGGCTGACAAAGAGCTGGGAACTCAAACATTTTGTGATGATGGCTTAGCAAAGATTGTTGCCCTAGGATAAATTATATTCTCTTCTTCCAGCCTATCTAAACCACACTTAATATCCAATATTTATCAGTTTAAAATAAAAAAACAAACTTTCCGTTCGGTGAAGGGTACAAGTTATGTATTTTAACAGAATTTTAAGATTAAATTATTTCTTAAGTACACCATTTTGATTTAGTTGATCCTGTTATTGGTTTTTTGCATTGAATCATGCAAACTTATACCCAGCACAGAAACTCCACATCTCCTCAATCCTAACTTTTCACCCTCCACATTACACTTGTTATACCTCTTTCCCCAACAATTCTGTTTGATCTGGAGCCACTGTGCAGTTGCCAGCCATAACCTTCTGGGTAGAGTCCTTGTCCAGACGAGGTAGGTAGGTGCCTGCCCTGCCAGCACCCTCAGCAGGGGCAGTGTAACTTCTTGACTCCTAACAAACCTTAATTTTTTTCCTCTCCTTTTTGCCTGTAACTGAGGGGCAGCAGAGCTTGACTTCTTCCAGTGGAGCAGCTGAGGTGAGGAGGGACCTTCTTATCTCAACATGGCAGCTCGTGACAGTCTCTGTGGGTGGCAGGAGCTTTCCTGGGTGAGCCAGTTCATGGACATCTGCAGGATGTCACTGTGGAAGTCATTTAGTTTCACTTTAGCCAAAACAAATGTGTACTAGCACAGGAATCACAGAGGCGTCTGTTTCATTTGAAAGCTTGTGCAACTGAGAGGAAAAGAATACATTAGAAGAATTTTTTGTACTGTAATAAAAGCATGTGTTTTTGTCTCTTTCTTTCAGCACTGCAAAGTACAACATAATCACATTCCTGCCAAGATTCCTTTATTCCCAGTTCAGAAGAGCTGCTAATGCATTTTTTCTTTTTATTGCATTACTTCAGGTAAGATCAACAATAAGATTCTAATGTTTTAAACTTGTGAAGAGATCATTTATACCACAGACAGTGTTTTGCAGAGATACTGAGATTGCTGTACCATTCTTTCTGAGCTAGGTGGCCTCTCAGAATAGCTGTATTGTATGGATGTCCCTTTAGTAAATGTTTGGGTGTGTGGTTCATTTACTCCTTGGAGATAAAAAGATGCACACAAATATTTTTCTGTAAAACAGGTTAAGTGTAGCTGATATACTGTCAGATGAAAAAGACTGTTGTGACAGGAAAATTCTATTTAAAAATATCTGGCATATACAGAAAAGCATTGCATGTAGTTGCCGTTTCTTCTAATGGAGGGTACTGCCTAAAAACCTGAACTTTGTGAATTTTAATCCTGTAGGCTGTTTTGAGGGACAGGGACTGCAGCTGAGAAGTTATCATTTATTCTTAGAGATAAGGATTGAAACTGAGGCTGGACAAAGAAACCCATTTGTGGAGTCCAGTACTATAGCAGCTATTTCCCATATACCAGCTGGTCAATATGAAAGTTAGGAAGGAAGTACACAGTCTTTTCTGTATCACCACTGTAGTTTCATTAAGTGTGTTTGTGAAGTGCAATCCCTGATCCAGTTTACTGGAACTTTTTTGAAGAAGTACATAACATTTTGTGCACCTATCAGAATATTTTAATTTTGTAATAGTTCAAGTTGATAAAGTGGATTGTGGTTTTTTCTATACTATTCTTTGGTTGCATTAGTTGATGGTGAATGAAAATTTAACTGTGGTCAGGTGCACTCATAATTACATTGACTAGTTCTGCATTTCAAATATATTTGATAAAAACACATTTTCTGCATAATTTCTAATGCATTTTTGAGAATGTGTTGGTTTGTCGGTTGTGGAGGTCATTGTGTTAGGGATGGATGTATGAAAAATATTACTGAAAAATAGCACATAAACTACCAATGTGAACTTTTTTCTCCCTCGCTTCAGATGTTTCTGTAAGTGAAAGTGCTTTAAGTGCTTGGGGCAGTTTCTTAGGATACATCTGCACAAGTAGCTTACACTGTTTTCTAGGGGGAAAAAGGTTCAGGGTTTCATTAGGTTTTCTGCCTGCAAGCCTGTGGCTTCTAAATAAACGTCTGCTAATCCCATCTGGCATCTCAGGCTAATCCAGTGGTCCAGCAGGGTTCCTTGTGGTGCCACTGTGCATCTCAAGCTAATGACACAGAATATGAGGTTTCAGAAACTGAGTCTTGGCATGACTGGGTGAGAGGCTGGCATATAGCTACTGGGAGTGTTAGGAAGTAGAGTGTTAGGACTTTCAAGGCCACTATCTCGTGTCAGGCTATCAGTGCAACCGCAGTTTCACGAGAAAGGGATATGGGGTGATGGAATCAGAGTACAGGCTTCATATTTTTGCCTTCATATTTTGCATGGAAAATCACACGCAATTAGAATAGGAATTTGGACATACATGTAGGGAGGAATGAAGAGATAGGAATAGCTGGAGAAGTGATAGATCCCTTTCCTTTGTAGCAAGTACATAGGCATTTGCCCAGCAGTAACTTTCTGCCTCATTTCCACTTAATTCCTTGAAAAATGTGGTTTAGAGCATACATACATATACTATGTACATATAACATCCTGTTTTCTTTCAGAATTACAATGTGGTGGTAGCAAAAAGAAGTGTATATAATTCATAAGTAACATTGGCTGATTTCCAGGCCATTTTATGGTAAATTGAGTATGTCTTTTAGCTGCATTTGAGGCACCACTAGTTAGTGAACTCTTTTCTTGCAGAGAAGGTCGTTGTCAGCACACTGCATTACCCATTATAAGTCTGTTAAGGCAGCAATCCATTCAGCTATCCATAATATGGATAATTGCCATTAAGAACTCTAGTCAGTATAAAAGTAATTATAGATAAGCATCCATGTATATCTTATAAGTAGCTGAATTGTCTCATCATTTACTTTACGTATACAGCCACTTGCATCATCTGTGGCCATACCTTCATAGCAAAAATGGGTTTTTTACAGTAGACTGGCAGAAAGGAGCTATTTGAAATTTGTTAGTTATTATCTATTATGATACAAAATATGTCGTAAGATACTAAAACTGTAAAGAAGCAAATATACCTGGGACTAGTGTCCACTCTAACAAAAATCTAAACTGACAAAATTAGTTGGGTTTTGTAGATAACTATTTTCATTTAATTTGAAACACAGAAAAGAAAGGTGAATATTCCGCAAACACTAAAACCTCTGGAAATAGCGCCATTGGACACTGTACTATTTAAAATTCAAATG
This sequence comes from Myiotriccus ornatus, assembly GCA_036023395.1. NCBI lineage: Eukaryota > Metazoa > Chordata > Aves > Passeriformes > Tyrannidae > Myiotriccus > Myiotriccus ornatus. The sequence goes on from JAYRBT010000139.1 coordinate 49,310,520, forward strand.
TTCTTATATTGTATCAGCTGTTTTTGAATTGAAGACAGTAAACTTCTCTTGGAAATAGTCAGCACCATGTCTAAAAGTGAATTCTCTTGTTGTTATTTGCTCAGGAAGTGCTGCTGCATGTATTAAAAATATGTTTTCAACCAGCAATGCAAAAAAATTTTTTTTTTCTGTTTTGTTTTTAATAGCAAATACCAGATGTATCACCAACCGGCCGCTACACAACATTGGTTCCTCTTTTATTTATTTTAGCTGTAGCTGCAGTGAAGGAGATAATAGAGGATATTGTAAGTATTTAATAGCAATATTTTTAAATAGTTTTCATATTTCTCATTTATAGTATTGAAGAAATTTTCCTGAATAATTCTGTGATGACCCATTCTTGCCTTCTGGATGCTTTTGAAAGCTTCTGAAGCTACTTACGTCCAAAGATGAAATCTTAGAAATATGGTGTTAGAATTCAAAAGTGTGTTTACTATGTATACAAGTGACAATAGCATGACAAAACAGTGACTGTTGTGTTTATTACATAGATTGTTTCTAGCCAAATAGTTCTTAGTAATGAAGTGCAAGCGTATTTTTGAAGTGTGAACTAGAACCAAAGACTCCACAGAACCCGGTCACGTGAAGAATACTGCCAATTTTCTACCAAACAAGGACTCTGCTAAAAGAAGATTGGAAGCTACTGACTTCATCTCAGGTGGAATCTTTTTAAAACCAAATAACCGTTAAATATTTATTTGGTTAGAAAATTTTTTTTTTTTCCTTCCTCCATGAGCAAAGTCCTTTACTTCCGCTATTTATACTTTTGAGATGGATTTAAGCTCATTCTGTGAAGGAGATACCAGATTAACGTTTACAGAAGTATTGTGAGAACTTCTGGCTTTAGTCATTGAAGAAAGTAGGACTAAAAAATCTTTCCTGAATACTTTTTTAAAACTTCAGTTGAGCTGACTTTCACAAATAGATGAGCCATCTGGAATTCTGTTGAGGATCTAGGAAGCTGCACAGTCTCAAGCAACTTCACTTGTCATCCTGTGGTGCTTTGACCTTGGCTGGACACCAGGTACCCACCAAAGCCACTCTGTCACTCCCCTCTGAAACTGGACAGGGGTGAGAAAATACAGTGAAAGATCATGAGCTGAGATAAGGACAGGGAGAGATCACTCACCAGTGACTGTCCCAGACAAAACAGACTCAGCTTGAGGAAATTAGTTTGGTTTATTACTAATCAAAATCAGAGCAAGATAATGAGAAGTAAAACAAATCTTAAAAACATATTGTCCCCTGCCCTCCCTCCTGGGCAGAATTTTATTCCTGATTCTATACCTCCTTGGCCCCAGTGGCTCAGGGAGACAGGGAGTGGGATTGCAGTCAGTCCACCACATGTTGTTTCTGCCAGCACTTCCTCCTCAAGGAGAGGAGTCCTTCCCCTGCTCCAATGTGGAGTCCCTCCCAGGGGAGACAGTCCTCCACAAACTTCTCCAGCCTGAGTCCTTCCCACAGGCTGCAGTTCTTCACAGACTGTTCCAGCATGGGTCCCTTTCTACAGGGTATAGTCCTTCAGGAAGAGGCTGCTCCAGTGTGGATGCCCCACAGGATCACAAGTCCATCAGGAAACCTGTGTGAGCTCCTCCCTTGATGGGGCTACAAGGTCCTGCCAGGAGCCTGCTCTAGCGTGGACTTCCTGCGGGGTCACAGCCTTCTTCCAGGCATCCCCCTGCTCTGGCATGGGTCTCCTCCATGGGCTGCAGGTGGACCTCTGCACCCTTGTGGACTTCCATGGGCTGCAGGGGCACAGCACATGGTCTTCACACAGGCTGCAGGGGAATCTCTGCTCCAGTGTCTGGAGCACCTCCTCCCCCTCCTTGTGCACTGATCTTGGTTGTTTCTCTCCCATATTTGTACTCCACTCTTCTCTGGCCACAACTTCTTCACAAAAACTTTTTTTTCAATTCTTAGATACAGTATCTCAGAGGCTTTACTACCATTGTTGATGGGCTCAGCCTTGCCTAGTGTCAGGTCTGCCCGAGATCCAGCTGGCATTGGCTCTGTCAGACACAGGGGAAGCTTCTGGCAACCTCTCACGGAAGCCACCCCTGTAGCCCCACTGCTACCAGAACCTTACCACGTAAAGTCAGTGCACTGGATGGCTTTGTTTCCCAACAAAGTAATTCCTGGACCAAGCTAAAAAGTGTCCTTTAGCTTGCTAATAAAATTACAGTGTTTCACTTTATTATGTTTAGAATAAATAGTAATTTATTTAGTTTAATATATTTTGTTGAATGAGTACAGGTCACTCACGTAATTTTTGTAGTTTTAAAAATGGATTTTCCCCAGCTGTCAAATCCAGGTCCAAGCGTCTCTTTATTTCTAAAGTCACATGCATAAAATCCTTAGTTTCCCTGTTGTGACTTTGCATGGTGTTGTAGACAGCAAGGGGAAAAGGCCTGTTCAGTTGTTCCCATTTCTCCGGTACACTGCAACTTACTGTTACTCTTTCATGCCTTGGTCCTAAGTGTGATCTGCTGACTCCTGGTGGCCTGGAACAGACGTAAAATGCTGGTCCTTGTTAGGCAGGTGCCTCCACCTATGCCAGGCTTCTTAGGCTCTTTCCAGTCAGTGTCTGTGGTAGTGATTGTTTTGTTTTCTTCTTGCATTGAATGAAAACTTTAAATGAGCTGGGACATTGTCAAGATGAAAGTGTTTGTTCTGAATTATTTTATTTTGAGGCAAGAGAAAGGAATTTCAATCTCTGTTTCACTTCATACAAAAGATGTTGGGATTTTTTGAGTACCTTCCTGTCCTCTCTCGACAAAAAGCATATGATGGAACCTACCTATCTAACTTGCTTAAAATAATTGAGTTTTTTAATTGATGTCTTTTGTATCTAAGGAATTAGTCTTGATGATTTGCCAAATTGCTCTAGATGCTAAGAGTTTCTTTGTCTGCTTTTGTTCTCTTTTGTTTGTTTTTTTCTGCAGGTATGTTGTGAGGAGGACAAGGCATTAGACACATCATAATATGTAAAAGTGCCCTGTCCAATAGAGGAATAACATTCCTGTTTGTGGGCTGTTCTCTTGAGTTTTGGAAAGGGTTGCAGGTAGCATAGTCTTTCCCTGCACACAAATATCCCTGGGAGCATTGTATTTTTTGCGTTTGAGCAGAATTATGATGTGTGGTCAGAAACATGATCAAGAGGAAGAGAGAGTGTTGAGCTGGAAAGTAGGTTTGGAATGGAGAGTGGCTGGTTCACGTGCTGCCTTTCTTGCTGATACAGTCCACTCAGTCTTTTCCTCAGCTGCCTCTGTGAACTGATGGTAGGCAAGGTACAGACCCCTAAGGGTTCTAATCAAGCTCCTGGGTCACAGAGTTGAGTGGTCCTGCAAGACACAATGAGGTTGCCATGAAATATTTTTCTTCTATTTGGCATTTCTAGTTTTTACTCTCCTATAGTCAGCTTCTCCTTAAATACCTTTGTTGCTTTCTCTTTTCATAAACAAAACCTCTCTTGAAAAAAAGGCATAAAATCATTTCATGTTCTTTCAGATATTTTTAACCGTTCTGCTGTTAATGCTTACAGACTTACACCATCTGTCAGTGTCTAGGCAAATATAAAACTGAGGCTGCTGCTACTGTACAAAGTGTCCTTTTTAAAATTATCCAGTCACTTTTCTTTTGTCATTTATTTCTACCATTTGCTCTTTGCAACATGAAGTGTTTGGCTTGATGTGGAGAGTAAGACAGGGATCAGAATTAGTGGGTTTTGCATATATCAGCTAAACCAATAAAGTTCTCATTTCCAAATGCTATAGAGATACTTAAGAGCAATACAGCTTTACTGTTTTTCCTGGGAAAGCTGACCACTTGCTGCATAGTGAAAAAAAAAAGATATTCATTGTTTTCCCTTAAGCTTTACTTTTCATTATTTTTCTGTTTCTTTGCCCAGTGAGATATCTAAGATCTCTAGGAATGGTAATCTTCATGTAATATCAATAAATATACTTATCAAATAATATTTTCAGCTCAATAACCAAATGTTTCTTTTTCTGGAATGAAATCCCAAGAAGAAAAAGATGTTAGCAAAAGACATTATTTATGAAGAGCGTGTGTTTCCCATATATTCCCAGATATTTCCAGTGATTTTCACACATCATAACTCAGAAAGCAACTGACATTAAACTGTGACTTTTCAAACTGGAGGAGATTTACCCTATGGGCAAACAGACACCTGTTTTGGTCAAGTTACACTTTCGCAGTGATCAAGGGTAATTTATCTGTTCAGTCACCCATGTTTTTGAAAGGAGAATCTGTTGATAATCTGTGAAAATCTAGTAAAAAAGTAATACTTCAACTTTGCAAAGTGATAAGATGGCCTTTTAAGAGCTGATAGCTTTGAGTTATGTCAACATTTTATTAGCAATAAATTTCTCAAGTAGATTGACTTATTTTTCTTTCAATTTACAAGATTGCTTCTGATTTTGTTTGTATTTCAAAAGCATGAATTCTGTACCTCTGTTCAAAAAACTTACCTGTGCCAATTAATTATATTTAAGTTAATTTTCCAAAACACATTCCTCCTCAGGAAAAACTGAGTTCATTAGTCCTGAATACTGTGTTTAAATTAGTACTCTCCTAAACTTTTTGTGTTTGAGTTTGGTCATATATTGAAATGCTGGTTGTTAGTAGCTGCATCAAAAAATTACTATCAAAATATTTCTCACAGCTGTATTAAAACTGAGGGCGTCTTTTGGGGGCTATGCTATCAATTTTTTTTTGTTTGTCTGTTTATTACTGAAGTCAGCAGGCATTTTTGCAGAAGTGAAGTCATATATTTACACATTCGTTGCTTGACTTCAGATTTGTGCAAGAAACCTCCATGGTCTTTGCTATGGTAGAATCATCTCCCAGTTCCAGGAAAGGGCAAAGTTATGGTACTGAAATGCACCAGTTCCTTATTTAAGGAACTTTTTTAAGGAACTCTTTAAACAAGTTCCTTATTTAAGGAACTTGTTTAAAGAGAGATTGCCCATGTGAGAGGGCATTCTAGTACAACACAATTAGCCTGGAACTCGCTGTGACTTTCCTGCTGATCATAACTATGCAAGTATTAGTCCTGTTTAAATGTTTAGTTGGTTTACTGAGTAGAAGAGTGGGAGGGGATAATAGATGTGTTTTTTATTAAAAGTGTGACAGCTTTATTTTATCAATAAAAGTCTTTAACCACTGTGCATTTTTAATTTAGAAAAGGCATAAAGCTGATAATGTGGTGAACAAGAAACAAACTCAAGGTAGGAATCTTTTCTAAGCTTTTTAAGGGGGGTTGAATTTTTGCAAATGGTAGTAATGTAATTTGCACTGCTGACAGGTAATTGCATATGTAGATTACTTCAAAATTTGAGACGTAAACAGTTGAAATAAAAATTTGCTGTGGCATTAGCCCCACAAAATAAAATACGTTCTGGATTACAGTGAGAGGTTCCTAAGAAACTTGGACATTTACTCATTTAGCACAGGTGATGCTGTAGCTGTTAAAAGATATGATCACCAGTATATTTAGTGGGCCTACATTATAACTAAAAGTCTGCATTTCTGAGTAGCATGACTTTTTTTCAACCAGCTAGTCTTGAATAATTTGATTTTGGAGAACTGTGCAATAGGAAAGAAGAGTCAAAAAAAAAGAATTGTCTTTCTATGCTGCTTCAAAACTATAAATAAAGATGAATGGAGATTTTTGGAGCTTTAGGTTTTGGGGGTTTTTTAATGAAATGAATATAATGGTTTGATTAGAGATGATGAGATATTTTGCCAGTGTAATCTAACCAAAACTTTGGCATGTAATTATTTTTAATAGATTTTGATAAAGAAAAGTAGTATTCAATCAGGAGATTCTTGTAGCTCAGAAAGGGATGGAGATATTAGCTAGTATGTCCTAAACAGTTTTGTCGGGTAGAAAACTTGGTTCCTGCTTTGGTGCCTTCAGCTTTTCATGTTATTTGTTCTTAGGTAGGCCTCTCTTGATAGAAATGGTTCTGTTTTTATAAACAGGAGAACAAATGAGTGCCATATGAATTTGATTGCAGAAAGTACAAAAAATATCACAAAGAGAAAAATCTTATATGCAATCCTTTTGAAATAAATAATAAACTTAATTTTTTTCAGGAGGAATGTAGTCATGGGTTAAAGATAGACAAGTGTTGAGCAGTGCTAAACACTGGAAACATAGATTTTAAAGTTTACCTAAATTGTACATAAATCTTTACTGTAAAATTTTGGGGGGATGGGAGGGCAAGATAACTTACGAAACTACTGAGCATGTAGCTCAGTAGAAGGTATGAGGAGAGTACGACAGAAAGACAAAGCTATTGACTGAAAGCACTGGGAATAAAAACCTCTGAAGAACAGGCCTGGAGAAACAGATAACCTCTTAGCCATACATAAAAAACTAAGGAAAACTTAATGCAGACATCCAAAATTCTTTCATTAATCATTCATAGCTTATGAGATTACAACCAACAGTTTTGGTGGCAGTGAATCCTGAAGTGCCTTTTGAATTTTCCTTTTGGTCCAGAGTATACAAAGTTTTAATAAAAGACTTGTTTTACTCTCTTTCCTGACTCTTCTTGATTACCTCTCATTAGGGTCTTTTGTAACTGTTCCTAAAATTCCCATTTGTTCCATACATGCAAAAGAGCATTTTGAAGTTAAAAGTGTGATGAGGATACATAAAATATTGCTTGCACTGAGAAACATGTTTCTTAAGCTGATGTGGGATTCACATATGTACAGGATTGATCCTAGTGTACTGTCAAAGCAATATTTAAATGTATGTCAAATATAGTCCATTGTCAAAGCAATAAATAAAAAGTTAATCAGCATGGTATTCTCTTACTTTGTTTTCATGTATTCAGCAGTTCTGTAACTCTGAAAAGCAGCAATGTGCATAGTACATTGTGTATGGAGCTCCACCTTTGGTTGTCTTTTAAACATATGAAATTGTTAATGAAACAGCATGTACACATGCAGATTCTGTGTATGGGTTTCCCTTCATCTTTTTGTTCCTTAATGACTATCTATATCTCAGTTAAACTTAAGTAACTAGCTTTATAAATTTCCATTAATATAAAAAGCCTTTTGCAGAGGATTTTGATTTATTAGGCTGCATCATGGATGATTTTTGTTACCTCAGGTTGCATACATATACAATACAGTAGGACACCATCAGACATTCTGTCTTGATGAAATCTGCATTTCTGCAGTGTGGTGAAGTAGGCTTCTGTAGGGCAGATGGAACATGCTTTGGAAAGTTCCTTGTTAGAGACAGCTGAAAAGTGGGAGGTACAAATGCAAAAGTGAGGCTGCAGAAGACTTTATGGCACAAACTTTCTAACCATTATATAAAAGATGCATCACAATGCTTCTCTTTTTGTTCTCATACGAAAAGGGATTTAACTGAACATCGGTGTATGTTAATTGTGCTTAAAAGCTTATCAGATCATGCTAGGGTTAAAGTACTCTTGAGATTACAGGTGTCTTAGCATGTTTTCATGACTCATCCATTTGAGAGCCGATTTTAACCAGTTAAACCAGCAGGAAACAAATCCAGAAAATAAAAATTACAGTGTCCTTCCATGTAGTGGGTTAACTGGCTCATCAAAGGGTCCAACAAACACTAGAGACAGCATGCATAGAGCAGTGAGGGCACACACCTTTACATGGGGGGACAGCAGGACAAGACCTGCCTTTAGCAGCCAGAAGCCCCTGGCCACGTCTAGTGACTTATTTACATTTCAGACCTGCAGAACTCCACTGGCAGTTAGTCTACTGTAGCTATTTGTGAAATTTAGTTCTCTGGATTGCTGCAAAGTATACTTTTAATTCTCAGCAGTTCTTTCATCTGGTTGGTGGCATGGCCCCACAAACAGTATTGCTGGCACAAGGGAATGGAAGTAAGTAATTGGTGGCATAATTATGAAAAGTTTTGGGTTCCTTAAGACAGTGTTACAACCACTGTTACAATCACACCAGATCTGTAGTTTTCCCAGTGAAGGGAAATGGTTTGTCAAAATTGATTTTGTATAATGATCAGCTGATTTGTGAGACAGTCATTAAAATATCTTGCTTACTGTCAGAAAGGGAAACTGCTCCATTTAGCACTGTCCCGACCATATCAGCACTAAAAAATTGGGGGGAAGGAACGGAAAAAGAATTTATCTCTTCCTAAAGAATTATTAAGCACATTAAATAATGATTGCAGATATCATTGAGATATACAAGAAGAGGGGTCAGTCTGGACAGAACCTCTAGGAAGACTTAAATATAAAGGCTATATGTAGTCCCAGATTTTGATCCACTGTTTTTAAGTCAACACATGCTTGTGTAAGAACTTGGTCCTGATCAGGTACTTAAGATAAGCTTCCTCACAGTTTGAAAGCTGGAAGACACTGTGAAAGAGAACAATCTCTTAAAGCTATCTGAATATTGACACGTTTTCAATTTCTTCGTGCATATCAATCTTCAATAGCTTGTAAGTGGGGTTAAAAAAAGGGAGTTACCTTTATTATTCCCTGAAAATACAATTTTAACAATTAACTGGCAAACAAGGCATGGGGTTTCTATCATAATAGTAATACTTAAAACTAGAATAGTGGAATGTGGATGCAATATTAATTTCAACTACCAGGGGAAAATTTTACTAAATTTTAAGCTAAATAGTGTGGGTTGATTTGGGGGATTTCCAGTATGTTTATTGAGGAGATGACTATGGTGATCCTGAAGTTCTCTGATATGCCAGTAACAGTAAAATAGATTAACTATAATAAGCCTCTTGGCATCTTTTTATATTAATCTTTTTTATATGTATCTCATCAATATTTTAACTGAGAAAAAAATCTTGAATTTATCTTCCTTGCCTTCCCAATAATTTTGTAACTTTTTAAATTTGGAACTTTTCATTCCAGTTGCTAATCTATTTTGGAAAACACCACATTATCATAAAATCTATATCAGATTTATTTGCTTCTCAGACACTCTAAAGTGTTCTGATTGACTTTATAATAAGATTCTATGGTACAAAAACTGTTATAAAGAACATGTGTTGTACAATTGAAATGCTTGACCCAAATCCATAGAAACAAGGCATGCTGTAAAATATTGTCTGTTTGAGATGTCTGTATCACTTTTCATAAGGATCCAGCACATACCTGTATGCAGTTATATTCTACTACTGGAAAATTCTTTCTTTTTTTCCTTTTTTTTTAGTACTACGAAATGGTGCGTGGGAGATTGTCCACTGGGAAAAGGTGTGTGTCTTTATTGTGGCTTTTAGAGCATAATTCATACTTAATATTTGCTTTATTTCTCCAGATAATTGTCAGTTATAAAAATTAACTGGTGTTATGGGAAGTGTATAATCTTTTGTATTTTATTTTTTGTTTGTTAAGATTTGCTTTTAATGCCAAGGTTGTGGATGTTCGATCTCTATATAGAGCATTCACTTGATGATCCTTGTAGGTCCCTTCCAACTCAGAATATTCTGTGGTTCTGTAATTTGTCTCTCAAAACATACTTTAAAGTCAGGTCAGTTTTGATGGCATGAGTCAGACAAAACTGGTGGGCTTTATGTTCAGTGAAAATAACTTGAATAGTATGGTGGCATATGGCAAAATTATGCACTTGTTATTCTTTGGCTTGCCAAGGCAGAAAATTCTTTCTGGAAACTAGTTACTTTGTGTATTTGTTGAACTTCCTTGGCTGAAGTCATGAGAACTTTAAAAACTATTATGTGGTACTTAGGAAGGGACTCCTAAAGGTAACTTCCAAGGACTAAATGTTATACTGCCTATCTAGTCACTTAATCTTATTGGTTTCCATACCTGAAAGCTTGAAGAAAATTTGACCCACAGTAAATGGGAAGCAAGATTCAGATGAAATTGGCTTATACCTTTGAAGAAGCAAGGATAAGGTATATAGTGTGATGCAACAAAATGGTGATTTTAGGTGAAATTAATTTCTTTGACTCAGCTTCAGTCTTCCAATGAAGTATTTTACAAAACTAGCGCAAGTAAAGAGCTGCATACAGAAGGTCGGGATTAGGCCTATTAAAGATTAGGTTTCCAAAGAGTTGCAATGACTTTTGAGTACAACTCCAGCTGTACAGTCTAAATTCTCTAAGTGTGTGAGTTTCTAACAGTCTTTTTAGCAAATTCAGCAGGTAAATATTTACTGTGCTTAAAACAAGGGGATAATATATTTTGTTTGAGACCATTAACCAATTCCCAGTTTTCTTTCAGGTAGATGTTGGAGATATAGTTATAATAAAAGGCAAAGAGTATATACCTGCTGACACTGTACTGCTCTCATCAAGGTAGAGATGCCCACTGATGCTTATAGTGTAGAGGCTGGTTTCTCTACCCTGCATTTATTTATTTATTTATTTGTGATTGCTCCAAGGAAATAAAGAATAAACAAAAATGATGCTGTTTTGACGTATAGTCTTTGGTTCATTCGGTCATGTATCATTTCAGGCAATGTTTCTTTAAACTGTAACAATTGCAGTTTTGAAATTACACTGGCATTCAATTTAGCCATAAAAAAATTTTGTTATTTGTTATATTTTTGTTGGATATAATATAAAAAGGGTGGTTTTCTGTCTAAAAATTGGACTTCAACTGCCATACTTAAGCAGGTTGGCCTTTTGGTATATACCCAACAAATTGCTTCCCACAGGTAAATCAAAATGGATGCACTACAGGGAACAAAAATGTTTTTTAATGGATATAGTCACCAGTTTGATAGTTGAATCAGGAATAAAAAAAGTGAACATGAGATGTGAACCACCAAATTAGCACTGTCTTTATAAGCTGGACACTCACTTTATTATAAAATACATATATAAGGATGATTTCAGCACAGAAAGCAAGATGTAATTTATAACATGTTATTCTGTGACTTTCATGGACAATCAGAGGTTGTTTATCATCATTTCCTTGGACAGTTTTATTTAAGAAATCCACGTCTTATGTGGAAGATGCACATTTTTCAACATCTATTTGATCAGGTCAACAGACAACATATTCTAAGAGTACTTTTTAATGAATATTATTTAAAAGTGATCAATTGTATTTTAATTTGTTTTCTGGCACAAGCAGAAGCATTATATATATATGATTATGATTTAGATACAAACCCTCTGTGATCCCACTGAAGTTAATGAATCCAGTCATACCTACAGTTAATAAAGTTAGGATCTTATGTGTGTCTCTTGACAGACTGCAGTATAGACTAGTACCTTGTTTATTCTGTCTTCCATTATATCTCAAAATTAAGTGTAGCTCTTTCTAAAAGTCTTCTATTAAATTATTATCAAGTGTAAGGTAGTTGCCAGATAATACTGTAAATTTTTCCCACAGTCTGTCTTCAGTGCTAATGTTTGTCATGATTTAGCTGGGTTGTTATTGAGTGTCTTCTATAAGCCTTTTACTTTTGTATTTTGAGAAGCATTTATAAATTTTATTGGTGCTTCTCCACTAAGATCTTCATAGGCAGTACACCATGTGGCAAGAACACTTGTTCTGTTGGCCTGATAATAGCTTCTGTCATACTAACCGTGGTGTTTTGCAGGTGGAACAGATTACATCCTCTCCGAGCAGCTTCTTCATAATCTTCCTGAGTAATCTCCTAAATTTAAGTCTTTGCCTAGGTGTCTTCACAGTTTTGCCCTTTTGGATTTGGAGGATGCTTGCATGACAGTGTTCTCCAGTTGTGGTTTACCCACGGAAAAACTGTGGGTAAACAACTGCCTGAAAAGCCTATTTTACAAGCATTGTTTCCCCCTGAAGGAATATCACATGTTGATAAATTGAAATAATAGTTAGCTGCTATTTGACTTGGTCAGGACTGTTACCACTTTGTTTAACCTCACTTTAATGCCCTTATCAGAACACATTATGTGTGTCCCACCTATGACCATTACTCACCTTGAATTTTCCTGTCAGGTTTTCTTCTAGGATCCAGTTTACAATGGGGACTCTTTGAATCATAATTGCTTTTCTGGGCCCAGTTCAGGCATTTCTTCCAACTGAAACTTCCTGATTAGTTATATTACTAGGATCCTGTTGCAGCCCTCCTTCCAGGAGAGAACCCTGTACTACTACATTACCTCTAATTCTGCCTGCATACCAGCATGTACTCTCCTCCATCTCTCATTCCCATGTGTCCATGTATTCTCCAGGAAGACAGTCTCATCGATTTCGCTTTTCAGGTGTTTACTGATGCCCAGTTACATTTTACGTTTCAGAAACAATGCAAGTCTGTGGGCCTAGTTTTAATTCAGACTAATATTTGGTTCTTTTTACCAGCAATACCAGTTTTTAGAGAACAAGAGGATCTTAATTATTTTAGGAAACTATAATTCTTACAGTGAAAGGACACAAAGCACTGAGATTTAATTCCATATGGTTCTTGCTAGTTCAGCATTCACAGAAATTTACAAAGCTGAAACAAAATACAAAATAATTATCAGCATGTCTGCATAGAACAGGTACTTGTCACTTGGCTTTTCAGAAAAGTTGATGGAAAATGTTTTGTTGACTTTTTTTTTTTTTTAATTGATGTATGGAGTGGCTAGAAACTTCACCAACTGAGAAGTAAGCATAATGGTTTTTTATTTTTACTCTACAACATCATTGTGTTCTGCATCTTAAAATTGGTGCCTTACAGTAAAACAATCCACTTGAGCAAAAATGAAAGTGTTCTAGCTCTTTTCTTTCTGACCTGATTAAAATAGATTTTGAAAACATTGTCATCAGACATTTTAATTAACATGTATTTTTTCAATAATAATTTTAAACTCTGTCTTTTTGTCTCTGTTCCTTTGTTTTGGTTTGTTTTGTTTTGGTTTGGTTTGGTTTGTTTGTTGGGATTTTTTCCCCCCGTCACTTATTTTTCTGTTCTAATCATTTCAAACTGGGATGTGTAGGTGGCAGTAGGGGAAGTAGTGAAAGTGACCAATGGGGAGCATCTCCCAGCTGATCTCATCAGTCTGTCTTCAAGGTTAGAATAAACTAGTTGCGCAGGATATGTGTATGTGGGTCCTCATATACCAAGTATGAACAACACTGCCATATTGATAATCTCTGCTATGCTGTTCACCTTTCTTCAACAAAACCTACACATTTGTAAAATTAGGAAGGGTTCGGTTGATGAAAGTACAGATCATTAAAGCATAAACACATGCTAACACTCCAAGAAATGAGAACTTTTTTCAGTCCTCTTTATTTTTACACTATCCCCATGAAATTTTAGCAGACAAGTTTTCATTGAATAAACACAGTTAAACACCAGGATAAATATAAGTTTAATTCCTTAGAGCAAATAAGAGAAATAGACATGTTTCTACCAACTCCCTATTTTCAGCAAAGAATATAGTTCGATGTTGGTAGGACTGGTAGAGGACCCTCTGCACAAACTTGGATGTTGCACAATCTCTGCTGCATGCAATGGCAAAAGCAGCGTTGTTGTTGTGTATTGTGACAAACTGCATGTTTCTTGGACACGTCAGCTTTGTGCTATTGTCTGCACTGTTACCACACTTCGTCTTTCCCTAACCAATCAATGGGCCTGCCTTGATCTAACTGTAACTTACTGTGGAGCAATCTGCTACTGTTACTACAATTAAGCATGTGTCTCTCACTTGAAATGTCTTTGCTGCCTTATTCTGTTTTAAAAGTGCTTCAAGAAAACATTGTTTGGTTTTTATTGTTAACTAATAAAAATGCTAGAATTGTGATAATGTCTTATAAGGTGATTCCATCCAAACAATCTAAATGAAAGTCATTTATATTTTTAGAGAAGTTTGCCAATAAGAAAACTCTAGCCTGAAAGCATCTTACAATAATGATTTGCCACATTTTAATGCTTGTACTTTACAAAATTATGTTAGAATAACATACTTAGCATTATCCTGCAAACAATCTAAAATTAAGTCATTTATCAGTGGCCACTGTTGCATTAATAAAGAAAATTTTAAAAAACATTTGATGCTTTAATTTCATGTTAGAAAGAAGAAAACATTAGAAGCTTTAAAGTGGTATAGAGAGTAAACCTTTATTCTCTGAAGTTTTATTATTTATTTGGTTCTTTTCAGAGTCAAAACTTCTTTCTGTCACAGATTTAAGTAGTAGGTGTTCTGTCCTCATGCCCAGAAAATGAGAGCTGACTAGAGTAACTCAGAAATCCTGACCTGTTAGGCCTGTTCTTGTTTATTATCTACTTGCAGAAAAGTAATTCTCTCCTTCTGCATCTCTGCTTTCCTAGTTAAGAATTCTGTCGTGTTTGTAATATGATTTTAAAATCTGAAAGTATTTTACAAAATCTAAAATCACTGTGTTCTGTTACACATCAAAAAATTATATTGGAGAAGTTAAATCCAGAGAATAAGCCATTTCTCAGTATGTGTCAAATAGATGAAGTATTCAAGTAGTAATGTTCTTTGTGAACTTAAAACTTTTTCTTTATAAAAAAGCTTTTGAAATTGCATGAGAAGGATATATTTCAAAAACTGTACTATGTTATCCATGATGTAGACATTTTTTGTAAGATAACCCTTTTGCAAGAAAATTTCTGTGTCTGAACTACTGTTGCCTACTGTAGTAGGCATTACAAATGCACAACACCAGTGCTCGGATCTTAATCCTGGGTATAGAGATAGAACACTTTTGCTGTGCACAGCACTTTAATCAATGTTTCATCTGAGAAAATAGGTGTTGGCAAACTTTTCTGAAAATGTAAAGTCCTGTTGGTTTTCACAGATTTGACTGTAAATTATTCTAGTTGTGAAGATTTGATAAGACAAACCTGTTTGCATAAATAGGTATTACAAGATTACAGGAAATTTATGGATTTTGACGTTATAATTTTAAATTCAGGAATTTTTTTTCTTAATAGTGAACCCCAGGCCATGTGCTACATCGAAACATCTAACTTAGATGGTGAGACAAACTTAAAAATTCGACAGGTAGGAGTTTCACTTTTGAGAGTATTGCTAATATTGTTTTTGTCTGTTATTGCTTATAAAAGCATCTTATTACATTAATGCCTGTTTTAGAATACTGTGAAATTTTAGTGGTTTGAATAAAAAGCTGTGGGTTACTGGCATCATAAAAGCGGAAGAATGAATGGTTATTCCTAAGTCATTCTTTCTGCTTTCTTTAGGTAATATAGGTAGAAATGTAAGTAGTTTGAGTATTGGTTTTGTTTCTAGAGAACAGGTGAGGCAGAAGCCCTGCAGAAAGCAGCTGATAGTGCCAATATTGTCCATTAGGGGCAGGTAGAGAGTAGCAGTTTTTGAGTGAGTGCACTGTCTCTATGCAGGGACAGTCTTGCTGAGCTATGAGATGTATTATGACCCTGTCTTGATCATGGTATTTTGAGATACCAAGGTCAGTTTTTCACTGTAGCATCCAGCAGTGTTGCAACAAAGTGTAGCTGGCCCGTTTTGCTCCCACGTTTTCTGGTCTTGCACTATCAGATTTATAATACCTAGATTTATAATTGGATAGTGATTTCTAATGTCATGACAAATGAATTCTGTTTACAGGGTTTGTCACTAACATCAGAGATAAAGGACACAGAAAGCTTAATGAGACTTTCAGGCAGAATTGAATGTGAGAGCCCAAATCGACATCTCTATGATTTTGTTGGAAACATCAGACTGGATGGGCATGGGTATGTAAATACAAGGAATAAGATTTCGGGAGATTCAGTCTATCAGTAGATAGCTATATGTTGTTAAACTACTGAAGTTAAAATATGAATAATAAATCTTTTTTCATTTATTCCTTGCTAGACTTTATTCTTTTAAAATAACTGAGGAGATAAAACCTTACTTCTTATGTCTACAGCTGGAGTTGTTATAATAGTTGTCCTTCAGAAAGCAATAGCTGTTAATAATAGAAGAGAGTGCTGATCAAATTCTGATAGTTCTGGAACATGTATGTAGTAACTCACTTCTTAAGCATCTCATCTGTTATAGAAGCTGAATAGAAATAGTTTCTTCTCTGTTTTCTTTTATTATTGATTTCTTCTGTTGAAGTCTGGAGTGGAATGGAGTCCATCACTGTATATCTCAAATTCTTCTAATTTGGTAGCTGAAAGATGTTTAATACCTTAGGTTACTGAAAGTACGTTCCTTTCAAAAGAGACCATGGGCATTTACAACACACATGCTTGTAAAACTGCTCCAAAAATTCTTAAAATACTTACGTGCTTACCAGATACTGATATTTGGAGTCTTCTGTGAGTTCACAGAAGATTCATTGCTAAATCCAGAACTACTGAGTCATTCACTCCCAAAGATTTACAGTATTTCTTACTTATTTGGTAGGTATTTATTCCTTCATACCCAGAATTATTCATGTTTGTGATTTTAGACTAATACATATAGTACTAACTAATTATTAAATACCTCTTTTTTTCCCCCTTAATATTCCATTTTTTATTTACTGATTTCTTACAGATCCATTCCAGGAGTTTTCAGTCGCAAGAGTGTGGATCTATTATAATTCCACTGTACTTGTCATTAAGAAGAGAAAAACATTTACCTGTAATTCTTCTCTGAAGGTAATAGTTATAACAGATCCACACATTTGTTCTTCCTCCCTTGCTAGAGGGAAAAACACACTTTTCTTTTAAATTGAATAATTTAATTTTTTTTAATTGATTTTAAAAGTAAATATTGAATGTTAATGATGGCTATTATGCCTCAAGAATGTGTAGGAATACGCCATCTGCTGGTCAAGTAATTTATTTGAGAAATTCAGTTTTGAAATATTTTCACTATAGTTCCTGTGCAGTAGGATAGTTCCAAAAGTGTGGCTCTAAAATAATATTTACCTTCAGTGAAAAAGAATTGCAGGTAAGTAACTCTTTTTGGATCCTGACCTTACTTCAACCTGAAAAATCAGGGATGAGTTCTTTTTTGCCCATCTTAGAGGTAGCACAAATTCATCTAATTGATATTTATTTATCCAGATCTTTAAGACCTTCCTACTAGTTTATGTAGATCGAGCAGTTGTGATTTACACTTTATCCACTACCATCATAACATATTTGCAAAAGCAGTAGAGGATACTGAAAATGTATCTCTCTCTTCTTTCACTTTGTGTAAGTTATTGGAGTGCCATAAATGTAGCATCTGGTTGACCTTTTCAGTCTTTTTCCCTTCACTGGAGAGCAATTAAAAAAAAAAAAAGGTTGTGTTTTTTTTTCTTTTGGATACTCTATATTCAAGGAGGTAGAACACCACTACAGTTATTTTGCCTTTACCTAAATCTGTGGACTAAAAGAGGCAAAACTTCTCTTGGTATCCTCAGCTTCTGAGTGAGCTCTTAACTCCAAAGTTTGCAACTCTTTATTAAGCTCATGAATATACAGAAGCATGTCAGCTTGGTTTTAGTCCATGAAGACAATTACCTAGAGAAAGGAGAAAAGTTCTTTAGCCTGGATTAATTTGAAATTACAACTAGGCAATGACTTGGATAATGGTGAGGGCATTGTGCAAAACAAGGACAGATACTGGTTATCTAGACCAGAAGTAAATTCTTTGCTGAAGACATTCTTAAAATTTTGAATAAGAGTATACTTGTTACCAAAATCATTTTGGTATGTAAGCTTTCAAATGTGTCTTAGAAATTAGTGTCTCTTTATATACCCTTGACCACTCTGTCAGGAAAGTATTCTGAAAGGATATTTCTCCATTTAGAGCATCCCTTACTGATTACTACACAAACGCGTTGCTGAGAGTCATTAGTTCTGTAGAATACAAGAGAAATCAGATGAGTTGGATCAGTTTTGAGAAGGCTGAGGCTGGGAAATAAGACACTTGAGATCTGTCAAGTCATCGCACCATGACCTCATTAGAGAGTGGAGTATGATGACAATTTTGAGGATTAGTAGCATAATACCCGGCAGATCTGAGCTTTCCATGCCTCTGGTTGCTTTGCTGTCTGTTTTCATCTCCTTGGTCTGTGCACGAGTTCTACTGGACACAACTCCCACTGGCTGCAATCCCAGTTCCCTTCTGATTGTCTTCCCAGTAAAAAACTTGAGAATAAAGTCCTGTCCAAGTTACAGAATGGAATCCATCTGAAAGCCAGTGTCCTGATGGGAAAATAAATCAGTGAATTCTGCAATAGAAAGGACTTTACTACATATTCTTCACAATTTTTAGAAAGGGAAAACAGGAAGATTGGGAAGTGGCGGAAAGAGGCTTAGAACTCACCTGATTCTTGAAGGACTACAAGAGTTAAGAGTTGAAGGTTTTGATTTCTGCTTTCCTCTCATTTATTAGGAGAAGGCACAGAAAGTCTTTTGGCATTCCAGAGGAAGTCCACAGTTCAAATGTTTCCAATTTATCTAAGGGAGACTTTCATATAGCTGTAGAGAGTTATTTTCCTTTCATCTTCTGTGGCATTTGTGTTAGTGTTAATAGACTGAAAATATCTCATTACTGTTGGAATGATAGGTAATCCATTCCTGAATGGATTGAAATGTCTGTCTTGTGTTGATGAATGATCCTAAAGCCTTAGAATGGTTCTGATCAAGGAATGCAAATAAATACAAGTGCAGAAGCAATCTTTGTTGAAAACAGGGGTCTCTCTTAATGATTCTTGAGTAATTCAAACCCCAGATGTTCCTTTCATACTAGAAAGGATATTCAGTCTCCTAATTTTGCCCTGATATGAACACATCTCAAATACAAGAGCAGCAAAGTTCAGATTTAGAAAGTAAGTTAATATTGGTAAATATGTTTAATATCAGTAAATATGCTTTATATTTCAGTTTTCTGTTCCAATATGTTCTTTTGATGCAGAACCTGCACCTAGAAATTGTTTTCCATGGCAATATCATCTAGCATTTCAGTTGCTGAGATATACTTTGTGGCTGGGGAGAACAATTCCTTAAACAGTCAGTATGCTCTCTGATAGTTTCCTAGAAAGTAAGTGGACTAAGCTGTAGTGGGGGGGAGGGGTTGTTAGTTATTTGGTTTTTATAGAAAAGCACTCAAATATTTTTCCAGAATAATTTTTCTCTAGTTTCTATGAGAACTTATTCCAAAAAACTTGTTTGCCACTGTTGATTTTCGGAGAGGAATAATGTGTTGTTTCCTCTTTATTTGCAGTCTTTGAGTCTTAAAAGTTTGTGTAAGAGGAGGGAAGGGGACATGATGATCCAGAAGAAATTATTACCTGAAACTTGCTCACTAAGTCTGACTGTCCTGTCTGTGCTACCCAAAATGTTACCAAATATCATGGCTTTTTCAGACACTTTTTATTTAATATATCAGAGATGTAGCTGCTGTCATCAGTCAGTTTATTTGTGATCTTCATAATGTGTTGGTTTAGAGACACTAGTTTTAAATAAAAATACCAAACATTAGAGCACTTTTGACAAGTCTGAACTGGTAGCTGGTATTTATAGAAAGAAAAGCACCAAAATAGGGCATGATTGTCCAAAGAAAAGAGTAATAAAGACCTAATATTTTTATATTTTAAGAAAAAATTGAGCTACATTATGAGGTCAGCTGTCTGAATTTAAGACAGTTAAATATTTCCAATGTCTTCTGAAGGTTTGTTGCTTCTTTACTCCATGCAGTTCTAAAAGAATAACAGGAAAAAATTTACCTGGTTTTGCAGTTAAAAGAAGGTGCATGAAATATTATTGTGAATGTTCAATAATTGTGTTAATAAAGGATATTTATTTTGCTGGAAGAGTGGATTAAGCTAAGAGTTCACAAAATTACTTCTTTAGAAAATTACTTTTGAATGTCAGTTTTTTAAGAGAAAATTAGAAAAAAGCTTTGTAGTCATAAATCACAGGAAAATTAGGCATTTTTAGTTTTAGTATGCTTACTTAGTAGTACCATATCAAAATTAGTAGTCCGTAATAAAAATTAAGTGGTAGGTAATATTTTTGGAAACTTGTTTTAAGTTTGATTGTTGTAATGTTAAAATGAAAAACTCCTTCCTTCTAGTACTGTTCCACTCGGATCTGATCAGATTCTTCTACGAGGAGCTCAGTTGAGAAATACTCAGTGGGTTCATGGGATAGTTGTCTATACTGGACATGACACAAAACTTATGCAGGTTTGTCACTTGGATTTTCTCTAAACTGTTTTGCTACCTTAATTTACCATTCCACAGTAAATCCCTTCAGAAAACATGGCTTGATTCAATATAGTAGTACAATGTCAGTAATAGAGCATCTTTCATATGAACTAAAACCAATAAAAATAAAACAAGTTCTTGTTATTTTTAGTCACTTAGTCACAAAGTAGCTTTTCCACTAGTGAGCATATTCATTGATTCTATTTTGTAACTTGTGTTTTGAAAACTTTTTTATTAGCAAGTCAGATCATCATAGTTTTCCTGTTCCTCTTTTTTTATTTTTGACTGCTCCTAAAACTTTGGAGCTTTTCTTGTGGAGCTTTCTTTCAAGTACAAAGGTAAGCATTCTTGTCAGAAAACAAAATGAGGAGGGAAGAGACTGAAATTACCTAGTGTGTTTGGAGATACCAAAATTGAGATGCATTTGTTGAGAAAAAATAATGCTTTCAGATTGGTCAGGGATGTCTTATTTATTACTTACCCTATTTGTAAAATAGTTCCTTGGGAAAGGGTGTTTGTATTAGCTGTTGTCTTATACAGCACTGATACAGTATATGCACATTAATTTTTAATGCTTACTGACAGCTGTTACTGTTACAAGTGTTCTGTGTGATTGTTTAAACTGTTTCTGACACAAATCTAAAGCTTTAATTCATAGATTTATAAGCTGCTCTTTTTTTCAGTAAAACAGGACATTTTTATGATGTATTTGGGAGAATATTTAGAAAAGGATGTAGTAACATGTAATTTGAAAAGCAAGAACCATTTCACTGCATATAATAGCCACTGTTGTTTTTTGTCCTTTGCAGAATTCAACAAGTCCACCTCTTAAAATGTCTAACGTGGAACGAATAACAAATATTCAGATTTTGATTTTGTTCTGCATCCTTATTGCCATGTCTTTGATCTGCTCTATTGGTTCAGCTATATGGAATCGAAGGCATACTGGAAGAGACTGGTATCTTGATCTAAACTGTAAGATGTAAAATAATATTTTAGTATTCAATTGCCTTTGGTATTTGGAAAGGAGGATGATTACCATCCTTTGCACAGTGGGGTTTTTTTGTCAGTCTCACTCTTCTGGTTGTTGACTAAGTCATTAGGCTAGGTATATCTCAACAAGTAGAAAATTTACCTTGTGCCACCTAAGCTCTTGCTGAATCCAGGATGGGTGAGATTTGTTGTTTGCCTTTACATCTTTCAGGCACTACATCTCTGCAGCTCAGCAAAGTCTGTATCAGCATTCCACTGACATGAACAGTCACCTTCCTAAACATCAGACTAAAGCCACTTTGAGCTATTAGCAATAGATTACATTTAAAGCTGCAGTGACTTTTCTGACTTTTTAAACTCACTTATCCCAGGAAGTGATTCTGTGGTTTTATGATTTTTACTATACAGAGATTTAGCTAATTATTGGCTGCAAACCTCAGATGTTAACAAACTTCTCCTAAAGACAGATAGAAGAGGCAAAATGTTTTCATCTAATATTTTATACTGGACAGCTGTGCTTAAAATGGGTGCAAGACAGTGTGATGTTATTTAGGCCTTTATGGCAGCATGCAACCAGTTGACATATTTTGACCCTCTGTGAGGAAACTAGATTTAAAGGAAGTTTTCATTAATATATTTTGTGGTTAATTATTCATGTTTCCAGAATTTCTTACTGTGGGTTTAAAGCCTTCTTTACTTAGGCAGTAGAACCAGAACTAGACTTTCTGCTTCTGAAACAACAGCACAAAGCTTCTGAATGTAGGCATCAAAGCAGGGATTATAGGGGTTTGGCCAGTTTTAAAAGAAAAATCGTGGCATTCTGATTTGAAGGCACTCAAAGATTGTGTCTGCCGTTATGATGAACTGTTATTTACTGGGAACCTTGCTTCTTTTTAATGCTGAAGAAGAAACTTTTTTTTCTTTTTTTAAATTAAGACGGTTTTAGCAGTATCAGAATATTATTTTTTTTACTGGTAGAAATAAATATCAAACTTCTTTAATCTCAGTAGTCATTATGGAGAATATCAATGTCATGATGAATGTTAGCTCTCTGGTTTTTTATATATTTCATTTGATGCTGGAATTTATATCAATGAACGTATCCAAAAGCTTCTCTCCTGAATCTTAAAGTTATCAACCAGATCCACATTGCAGAGGCAGTAGAAACCTATCTGATGCTATTTTTCTGTGGGATATTTTTCTGTGAGATGTCTGGAGGCTGGCTCCATCTTTTACCATTTTCGTGTACTGGAGACCAGATTTTCCCATTCACATTCTCTCTGAGGTGCTACTGTTAGAGTTATCTAAAAGGAAAAAGTAGTATAAAACTGCTTGTTATATATGTTGATATTCATATTTCCAGTTGTTTTAGAACTTCCATTAAACTCTCTAATTTCATCTCTTCTCTTCATGGAGTGTGAATTTACCTTTCTAATAGTATTTGGTGGGTTGAGGGAGAGTTTGCAATGGTGTGAGGGTGAATAGAGAAAAAATTCATTCCACTGTGTATTTCCCCCTTTCAAAATATAAAACTGTAAAATTTTGAGTTTAGAATTTGGTTGTGTATATAGATATTACCAAATTATGACCTTAAAATATAGCAAAAGAGAGAATAACTGGTAAGTTTGCTTTTCAGAAATCAGAGTAAATTTGAACTCCACTATTATAATAGAGATGCTTAACTCTGAGGAAGGTCATATTTATAGGCAAGTCATACTGTAATTAATTCCAAGATTTCCTCTTAAACTCAGAATATTTTAAAAATTGGCAGTTAATGAAATATTCTGAATACACTGTGTATATGTACTTCCAAGCACAAATATTCATGTGATTTATTTTGCTTTTTGGCAGATGGTGGAGCAAGCAACTTTGGATTGAATTTCTTGACTTTTATCATTCTCTTCAATAATCTTATTCCAATCAGCTTGTTGGTTACGCTTGAAGTTGTTAAATTTATCCAGGCATATTTCATAAATTGGGTAAATATTATTTTTATAATATTCATTGACTTCTAAAATAACGTCGTTTACAAGTAAATGAAATGATGGATTGCTTGTCTATGTATACCTTTTTTTCAGACTTCCTTTAAATGTACATAATAAAGTATGCTGTTTATTTATTATTACTGGACTCTGAGAAGGTAATAATAAATTGTTTTATTTATTACTCTTATACCTACACAAGATTGATTTTTTGAAGCGTGTTTTTGTGCCTTTTTGCTTTCTCATTATTGACATTCAGGTATTAGTTTAATTCAGAGTGATCAGAAGGAAGTGTTTTGCAGTGCTGGGGAGTTTTGTCCAGTTTCGTTTCTTCTTTCTAAACTTACCCTGTGTTTTGATTTTTTGGGCATTTTGCTGATTTTTTCACAGCACCACCAGAGTTTAATGGAGTGGTATTTTTTGTACAAAGTGTCTGTTAGTATTATCACGTAGGAAATATGTAGACTTCATTTTAGTATTCTTTAAATTTTTTTTTCTTAATGAATTAATGGGGGGAAAGAAGGATTTACTCTGTTTACTCTGTTTGGAGTGAGAGTGAGATATTCTCCTTAAAGCTGTGTAAGTATGCCTTCCGTTTTTCTGTTTTTTTCCTAATGCAAATTAATCATGCCATTCTGAGTACTTTAATCTGATTGCCTTATCAAATGTGTGAAATAGATTATTGTGTGTGAGATATGTCATGCAGATACAGATAATAATGTATGTGGAGTAGCAGGTGAAGCATATGCTTTATTTTAAAAGTTAAATACTTCTGGGAGCAGTCAAGTTGTTTTGATTTCTTAAATTTTTTTTGTCCTATAAAGCGAATTGTTTGACAAATAGGAGAACTCAGTTAAAGTCTTCCTTTATGTTCTGTATTTTAAAATAAATATTCAATAAGACCCACCCATTTTGAATGTGTAGATTGCAGCTGTTCATATAAGAAATATGAAAGGCAGTTTTAACTTTAATTTATCTTAATTTGGGACTCTGGACATTTATCTTAAACATTATCTCTGTGTGTATATAGATCATACTGGTGTGGAGAATGTGTGTTGGTCATCTGCAATCTGTTGCAATATGTTGCTATACTTCACAATCTTTTAATCTTTTACTGTATTTAAAAGTAACTTTTGATGTTTATTTTTAACAAGTAAAAAAAAACCCTCTCACCACTTTCAATGTATCTTACCTTTATTATGTAGTGTTAAATTTATCATGTTTTTATCTCAAGATATATTTATCTTGATACTTAGAAATGACTGGTTATGCATACAATAGAAATAGATAAGACTGATTTCTTTCTAAGAGTTAGTGTAGTATTTCTGCTTGTTGCTAGAGTCATTTTAGATGCATAAGTACAACAGTTTTTCAGTAATACAGATCACTAGAAATAATGTGAGTAAAATCTCTCATGAGAAAATCTTGTTTCTTCTGTGGACTCCTAGAAGTGATCTGATTGTGTCTGTGGCTTGCCATGTTGAAATAATCTTAAGCAGATCTATTCCTGTTTGGTCTTTTCTTCTACACTTACCTTTTCTGTAAGAAGTTATGGAAGACTAATGTTTAAATACATATACTTTTTTTTTATCTGTAGGACCTAGACATGCACTATGAACCTACAGACACTGCTGCCATGGCTCGTACTTCCAATCTCAATGAAGAACTTGGACAGGTAGAAAAAAAATTACTGGTTCTAACCTTGTGTATTGAAATTGTTCATATGAAGACTTCTTTCAAACTATGTTCTTACCTTCGTGTTTGCATATTTCTGTTCTCTTCATTTGGCCAGATAGTTTTAAAAACACTTTGCCATATGAGCAAGTTACCTTTTTGAAACCACTACTAAATGAACAATCACTGTATCAGTGTGAATATGGTAATCACAGGAGGTTGAAGTGCATCATTAAAATTACAAAATTAGAGGAATTTTGAGCATTAAGGCTGTCTGTGGCACAGTATTTAGTCTCAGTATATACCCGTTATGATAGTGTATGTCTTCAGTATGCCATTTTTTATCACACACTCTGCCTTGCTCAGAAGAGACAGTGAGTATTCTCTAGGACTGAATCACAACTGTATACGTGTCCTCATTTTTTCCCACTGACTGGAAGCCGTGAATGGAATGGGGGCTCATGGCTGAATTAAGCCCTGGAAAATTGGGGTTGTGGTGGGTTGACCTGGGCTGGATGCCAGCCGCTCTTCCCAGCTGGACGGGGGAGAGAGTAAGAGGGAAAACAACTTGTGGTTATGGATAAAGCAGTTTATTAAAGCAGAAGCAAAGCAAAGGCTTGCCCGCACAAAAGTGAAGCGAAAGAACGAGTTTTATTCTCTACTTCCCATCAGCAGCGATGCTCGGCCACTTCCGAGAAGCAGGGCTTCAGCATGTGTAATGGTTCCTTAGCAGGTGTAAAAGACTGTAGTGGGTTGACCCTGGCTGGATGCCAGGTACCCACTAAAGCTGCTCTCTCACTCCCCTCTGCAACTGGACAGAGAGGAAAAAAAACAACGAAGGATTCATGAGTTGAGATAAGAGCTGGGAGAGATCACTTACTGATTACCTTCACAGGCAAAACAGTGGGGATATTACTTAAATTCATTGTTAACAGGATCAGACAAAAGAGCGAGAAGTAAAATCTTAAAAACACCTTCCCCCCACTCCTCCTTCCTTCCATATTCTCCCTCTTCCCCCCCAGCAGTGCCAGGGGACGAGGAATGGAGGTTACAGTCAGTTGTTGTTTCTGCCACTGCTCAGAGGGAGGAGTCCTTCCCCTGCTCCTGTGGGGTTCCTCCCGTGGGAGACAGTCCTTCACGGACCTTTCTGGTATGAGTCCATCCCACAGGCAACAGTACTTCATGAAACTGCTGTCCCGTGGCTCAGTCCTCCATGGGGTGCAGTCCTTCACAGATGAGCTGTACCGGTGTGGGTTCCCCTCAGGGGCCACAAGTCCTACCTGGGAAAGACCTGCTCCAGCGTGGGCTTCCCTCTCCAAGGCTGCAGGTCTCCATCAGGACCCTGCTCCATCTTGGGCCTCCCACAGGGTCACAGCCTCCTTCACACATCCACCTGCTCCAGCATGGGCTCCTCCATGGGCTGCAGGGGGGTCTCTGCACCCCGATGGTCCCCCATGGGCTGC
>JAYRBT010000139.1:49350323-49372777 GCA_036023395.1 Myiotriccus ornatus
CAGGGCTAACGGGCTCCATCTGCCCGGGGAGTGGCCCTGACCAGGAATCGAACCCAGGTCTCGGCGGTGACAGCGCCTTGACAGTAACTCTTAGTCATTAGCTTTATTGCAGTTTTACTAAGAAAGTGTATGTCAGTCAAGATTCAATATCTGTCTTCATAACTTAAGTTTCAGAGTGCTACAGGAAAACATTGGTTATTCTCTGATACATCTACAGTAGAAGAATAGGCAGCTATATGCAGGATTAAAGATTGCAGTCTTGTGTTGCAACACAAGCACAAATTTGCTGAGTTTTTACCTGTCAAAGGCAAGTGTATCAAATTATTGTTTATAGAAGCCCTAAATCTGAGATTTGCTTTTATTTTAGGCAACTTAACTGCAGTTTAGGTGATCTTAATGTTTCCACTATTGTCTAATTAGATCCATAGCTGGAGAGTGTCTAAAGGCTTTTGGAATTGTGCTTATCTGAGGGTTTTTTGGATTAGAGGTGAAATGGAAAAGGAGTTGCAGCAGTTAATGGCTTTTTATACTCATTTGTGAAATATTCAAGTAACAAGGTAATTTAATATTGCCGTTCAGATGTCTTTACTTGAAGCGAAGTGCATGCACAGGTGGAATAGGAAAACATTTTCCTGAAGATACTCTTCAGTCAGTTACTTCCCATTAATTATAAAATGCTTTCCTCTACCTGTGTCCATACATTCGCTTTATGGGATGTTTTTCATGGAAGTCTGAACTCCAGGAACCTTTCATACAATAATGCTCTTTGATGATGTGTAAATGGAATGAAGTTCCAACACGAACCAACATTGTAAAAGGACCATTTATTTCCATCTCAGTCATGTATTTTACTGTGAACTGTTTGGTGAGAAATATTTTGTTCCCTGAATAGTTTCTGTAGAGTTATTTATAAAGTTGAAGTTTAAAAGAAATACATATTTTGACAGGGCATGATCTTGAATCTAAGGAATGCTTGTTGGTGAACCTCAAAGGGAAGACAGAAAGCAGACATCAACAGTCTTCTCCATGCTTTCCTCCAACTTCTGCCTCAGTTATAAGGACAAAAAAAAAATAGTTCGATCTAACAACTGAAAGCCAGAAAGCAGTTAAAATCAGTCAAGTCCCCTTTCCAGTTCTTAGCATACTGAAAACTTTGCATGTTAAGTGAAACTCTGGGATGACAGTAATAGGATTGCAGCACAGTACACTGTACGAGACTGGCTGGCTGGGGAGGAGGTAAAAATGGAAACAGTCCATGATGCACTACCTCTTTATGATATTGGTCACAAATGCTTTAAGATGCTTTTTTTGTGGTCAGTAAACAGTATTCAGACAAAGGTACAAATTCTCAATTTTTTTTTTTTATGGAAAAAAGGCCTACAGTAGTATTGCCCAGAAAAGTAACATTCACTTTAATTATTAGACACCTGAGAACATAGTTCAGAATAGATAGCCCTGACTTCTTATCCCTTGTCTAATATGTTGATGTTATTAGGTAAAATGCTGGTAAATGTTTATATTTACAAATCGCCTCATATAGAGCATTTATTTCTCTTTCAGCTCTAGGAAGAGAATGTCAGTGATAGTCCGCACACCATCAGGAAAGTTAAGACTCTACTGCAAAGGAGCTGTAAGTTTTAATCTGTTTTCGCTGTAACAAAGAATATGTGCTACCAATACAAATACAAAAGCAAAATTTTGTTATAATTGCAGTCAAAACATTGAAAATGCAGGGGAAGGAACGTTGATGCCTCTTTCAATTTATATCATTTTGCTGTGTAGCTGTTTAATGTGATGAACTAGTTAATGTGTTTTTTTACTAACTGCCTATGAAGTCAGTACAACAGACCTGTTCATCCTGTTCTTTGTACTGGACTAATACCTTTATGCTTCCTATTAATTCCTTCCTTCTGTACTCCCAAGAAAATGGATGAATGTGTAGATGAATGTATTAGTTACTTGCTGGAGTAGCTGAGCATGGATCACTAGGTAGAAATAGTAATCTAGCATAACTGACTAGATGGGAATTTTAACCTACTGTTGGCTTTATGCCAGAAGTAAATTCTTCCAAAAACAAGACCTATGGAAGGGCATCTTAATCATAATGTATATAGGAATGGCAGAGTTGCTCATTGGTTCTCGTTCTGTATTTTATATCAAGTTTGAGGGGCAGGGAGATGAAATCAAGTTCCTGCATGGTTTAAGAAAAAGAAGTTTATTCAACAAAAATGTCCATTCTGTATCATCTCAAGTGAAGAGAAGAAACTGTTTTTAATATTCTATATATAAAGCTGGCTACAAAAAAATGGGAGTGGCAGTTACGAAGCACTAATTTTACTTTGTGGGTTTAATATTAAAAGAGGAAGATAACATTTTGGCACTTAGCAATATCATGGGAAATAACAGCAAAAAATGTGGAAGAAAAAAACTTCATTGTAGCAGAATTTGTAAATTTAGAAAATCTGAGGATTGGAATGTCCTTTTTTAACTTCTGAAATAAAATTATGTCTGTTAATTTTTCATGCTTAAATAATACAGTGCTGTATATTTTTCTGCAATTTTCGTACGATTTGTATTGTCTACACAAAAAAACCCAACGTTTTTTCTATTAGATTGTTCTGTGTTAACTTTTGTTTTGTAGGACACTGTAATTTATGACCGTCTTGCTGAAACTTCGAAATACAAAGAAATCACCTTAAAGCATCTGGAGCAGTTTGCTACAGAAGGTGGGTTGTATTATTTAATATAAAACCAAATATGAAATTCAGTTACTGCTCAACTTTTCAGTTTTTCAATTTTGCATTGCTCTAGTGTTCTACTCATGTTAAGTTTGAATATTATGTTTTGGTAATGCCTCCTTCAAAAAGATTTTCTTCTTCCTGAAAAGTTTCAGTAGTAACTTCATGCTTTAAAAAAACCCAGAAAACAACTCAACACACCCACAGAGTACACAGTGGAGTCTTTTAACCAAAATATTTTTCCAGAGAGCAAACTCATTGTGCATTGTTTCTGTGAAGATCCTATTTCCCATGGTCCCTTTCATGTCCCACACACAGTGCTGTAGTGATGGCACACAGGAAGAAGTAGCTAAAGTGAAGATGCTTGGAAATGTACCTTTTAAGGTAGCTTTATGCTGCTTTGTTTCTGTCACCAGTCTCAATAAGGGAATTGCCAGCATTCTGTAATGGTGTGTTTTGGTATCTCTGCTGTTGTAATAATCACTTCTACAAAACAGTTGCCAAAGGTGGGGAACCCCACCTTTGATTGAAGTAGAAATAGTAAGTAAAATTTAAATCACTATGCAATTAAGATGATTGATACAGACAGCCAGTTAGTTAATTATAGCGGATTCTGCAGTACAGATGTGAGCAGAAAAGCAGGCTGTGGAAAGGTTTCTGCATTCATGTAGATTATTCTAGCACAGTTCCTAGATCATCCATGCCATCCCCTTTTCAGGTATCTTAGTAAAGGATTATAGTGTTGTACTGTGCAGTATAATAGTTGTTGGGGTTTCGACTCTGGTCAGATTTTAAATACTTACTGAAAACCGTTTTTATCGCTTCTCCCTCCCCTGCTCTTCTCAGAGGAGAGCAAAAAAAGTGAAGAGAATTCCTGAGTAGAGATAAGAATTGGAAGACTCACTTACTAATTAATTTTTATAGGTAAACAGACTCAAAGTAAATAGAACTTAAATTTATTGCTAACAAACTTAAACTAAAAGCTAAATTTATGGCTAGCAAAATAAGAGCTAAAGAGTAAAAGAATAAAACAGTCTTAAAACACAACACCTTCCATCCACTCCCCTCTTCCCTCAGCCACGCAGGGAGATGAGAAAAGGGGGAAAGTCACATTCAGAGGCTGCTTCTGCTGCTGTTCAAGTCCATTTCTTAGATAGGAACTCTTTCCAGTTCACTATCCTGGGGAGTCACTTTTCCATCAGGCACAGAGGTCTCTCTCTCTCTCTGCATTCTGATGGTCTCCATGGGCTGCAAGGGGATAACTTGCTTTGCTGTGGTCATTCACCACAGTTACAGGGGTAATGGTTTTGAGTCCTTCCCCTGTTTCCTGTGGGGTCCCTCCCCACAGGAGACAGTCCTTGATAGATCTCTCTGGCGGGGGTCCGTCCCTCGGGCCACAGTTCTTCCATAATCTGCTGTCCCTTGGGTCACGAATGAGATGCATTAGCATAGATCCCCCACAGGGCCACAAGTCCTACCCAGGACAATTTTCTCCAGTATAGGTTTCTCTCTACATGGGCCACAGGTCTCCAGTAAGACTCTGTTTCATCTTAGGCCTCCCACGGAGTCTCAGCTTCCTCATGCATCCACTTATTCCAGTGTAGGCTCCTCCATGAGCTGCGGAGGGGGTCTTCTCATCCCAATAATCTTCCATAGGCAGCAGGGGTCTCAGCTTTCAGTCTTTCCCCTGCTGGAGGGGGAGAGGGAGGCCTGTCCAGGCCTCTCCTCCCCCCTCCTGCTACACTGACCTTGGAGCTTACATTGCTATCTCATGTTCTCTTCTGCTCTCCTCTCTAGCTGGAATTTCTTCTATGCAACAAACCTTCTCCTCCTTTGTTCTTGAATATGTTATCACAGAAGCAAATATCATTGCTAATAGTAGTAGGAAGTCCATCCTGGGGCTGGCTATCATTGGCTTTTTCATAGAATAGCAAAAGCTTCTAGTAGCTTCTAATTGAAATCATCTCTATGGCCGCCTATTACCAAAAATCCAGTCACTTGATCCCATGACAATAGTGTTTTAATTTGTCAATGAATTGGTAGAGAGTAACTGCAAGCAGAATTATAATAATTATAGAAATCTGAATTGCAGTGGTTTTACCTCTACATTTGTTTAGTACACTGTTACTAGAACATTAAAATTATCCTTAATGTGTCTTAAGAAACAAACTTACACTGAAAACCAAAATTTATTAAAATACTTTTCCTCTAAAATACAGTCCTTACATTTGTACATGATGTCTGGCCAAATATTCTTATATCATCAAAGATCATTTTTCTGTCTTACATATGGCTTCTGTAGTTTTTTCTTTTGCTTTGTAATGGGACTTAGAGTTTTAGTTAGTGTACTCAGCAGCTTCAGTCTCTTAGTTCTATCAGTGACAGCAGAAGCAAGTCACAAATCTGTTTCTTTTGTTAGTTTTTCATATCAAGATCTCTGCAGGAAACATTGGTTAGTCTTACATAATCTTAAAGCAGTAAAGTCATCGTACAATAAAGTTGAAAGCAGAACTAAAACCAAACAAATTTGACTGATGGTACAACCCAAAGCCTCAGATACACACTGGGGTTCTATAAAGGCTTAACCAGAATTGGTCAGGGAAAAGTTACTTAAGTGTGAAGTTAGTTTGGGTCATAAGGCTCTATATTTGGTTATAGAAAAGATAAAATTAGATCAATATCTGCTGTGCTGTGTGAATTGATGCAGAAATTTCAATCCAGTTCTTAGTTGCTGTTCTCATTAAATCAGTGGTGCAACTCTTCAGCAGTCAGGTTGGACCAAACGAATCAACATAAAAAGTGAAAAATTCCACCCATCTTTAGAACCACTGTACATACATATTGGTGTTAAGTTTGTTCAGAGAGTGAATTACTAACCTTTCAAAAGCATAAAATTCAATCTTTTATAAAAAAAAGTGCATGTCTCTGGAATCAATTAAAAAATTGGTATTTATTTTTGCATCAGATTTAAATTGCAGCCAATGATGTTGCAAAGTTTCTTATGAGTATCCTTTCATGTGGCAGTACAGTATGTCCTTGGCATTTGCTGAATGCTCTTGGTGTGTTGTTCAAAAATGAAGTGGTTAGCATGGCAGGCATTTATAAGTAAGCATTTATTAAGCTTGAGTGTTAATGCCTGCTTGGATAAACAGAAAAAGTGTGCAGTTTTCCTGTTGTTCTGGTGCGTTAAGAAGCAGACTTAATGATATTCTGTTTTCTACTTTTCTTTTGGAAGATTCTTTTAAATCATAATGAAAAGAATCTTTTTAAAAATAGAAAAAATAATCAGGCTCTGATTTAAAAAGAAACATTTTTCAGTGTCTTGAAAATAATTGCTTGCTGACATTCCATACACTTGGATTTCTTCATTTTATCGTCTGCAGAAAATATGTTGAAATAATTTTGGAAATAGTATCCCTATTAGTCAGGCATAGATTCCTTTCCTCCCCTTCACCTATATTCATTGCTTTGGACCTTGTTCATCTATCCTTATTACACAGAGTAAAAAGAATCAGTTGAGTTGTCAGCCTTAAGTTTGCTGTCTTAAGTCTGGATGATGAGACATTGTCTTCCTCATGCTGTTTACTTGTCAGGGTACTAGGATTACACATGATTTTCGTTCTGAAGATACTAAATTATTCTTACATCTAAGGCACATGTATTATTTAATGCCCAACCTCTTGGTCATTTCAAAATTGCTACTGGTACTGAGCTGTACACCATAGAAATCTGTGAACAAATAAAAATTGCATTTAGCCTGGTTATGGTGGTGTTTGTCTCCTACAGAAGAGTGGTCAAAGTACCAAAGAGTAACTACATTAGTCCTGCCTGCCCCCCTTCTAAATCTACTGGCTTGCAAACTATGGCTTCATAAGACATCATTTGCCTAGAGCAATGGTCTTTTCAGTATATAAAAAAATATGGCAACGTCATGCTCTAGCAATGTGACAATATGTGAAAATAAACTGTTAGAACATTCACACCTAGATACTTCAACTCAATGTAAAAGAGAGTTGTCAAAAAAATAGATATTCCTTAAAATCATAGAGTTGCAAATTCTTGCTGTAGTGCCTAATTCAGATTTCTGCTGAAGGAAAAAATCTTTTCGTAATAATCAACTCAAAGATTTTAAAATAAAATCTCCAAATGGTGCCTGTACGCAAAGATTTTATTTTAAGAATTTGGAAAGCTGAATGAATCTGTAAGATGGGAAAATTAAATGAGGGGATACAAAGTTGGCTTCTAGATGATAAATTTCAAACTTCAACTGAGAACTTCCTAAGGATATCGAGGAGGGGTGAAAACTGTAGTTGTTACATATTTTATATATTTTTGATATTTTTAATTTTTTTATGTATTTTCACATTACTGCTTTCCAGCATAGTAGCATTTGAGTTTATAAAATTTTTGCTCAGAAATGTAATTCCATCTTATAGTTCTAATGTTCCTAAAAATCTGATGTACACACCTGTTCAAGTGTTGGGATTCCTTCATGTTTTGTTTACAGTTTTAACTAAGTCTAATCTTATGTGAAATTTTATCGGTTTTTTTTCTCCTGAAGTACATCTACCTGTATTGCATTCAGCTACTTTAAAACTGTTACTCTGTTGAATCAATTTCTATTTATAGCACCTTTTTACTTCATATATATTTAACAAGTTCTTCAAGATGTGCAGCAGTAAGTTGAAAATCAGGCATAAGCATACATAAAATACAACGTAAATTCAGCTTTTAGTAGTTAACTCATTGCAGGCATATCAAGGAAGTGACTAACAAATACTGGATCGTGCTTATTGTCTGCTTTATCTTTAGGCTTAAGAACTCTGTGTTTTGCTGTGGCTGAGATTTCAGAAAGTGATTACCAAGAGTGGCTGGATGTTTACCACCGTGCTTCTACAGCTATACAAAACAGAACACTCAAACTTGAGGAGAGCTATGAACTAATTGAAAAAGTATGTGTAGCTTGGATAGCTTTCTGGGGTTTGGTTTATTCTGGGGGGAAGATGAAGGGTGGGCAGAGGGATGAGCAGAAGAGTGGGTTTTTAATTATTGTCCTTACTTTCTACACCATGAAAAGTGAACAATTTTTGAGGAATAATGCTTAGTGAGAAAAAAATATCCAGCAATATACTGACAGTTGTGTCGTGTAGTCCTTGAAGTTTAGATAATAAAAATGAAGGAAATATTAATTTGACAAAGTTTTTGCTGCAAGTAGCTATCTTGCTAAAAAGTGTCGATTTTGAGTTGAACTACTGGAAAGCTTTTTTTCAGGGTTGCTTTATTAAAAAAGTGTAATAACAGACAAACAACATTTGCTTAATTATATAATGATCTTGGAACGATGGAATAGTCAAGATTGGAAGGGACTTCTGGAGGTCATCTAGGCTCAAATCCCCACTCAAAGCAGGTCTAGTTCTTCTTGCCCAACATTTTGATGAAGTTTGAGTATCTACTAGGAGGGAGTTTTCCCAGCTGCAGCAGGTGACTTTTTTGATGCTCAACTAGTCTTTTTCCCTTTTTCTGAGTTAAAATTTTTATTGCTGCAGAACGTGACTGTTGCCTCTTGCTCTTTCACTGTGCATCGTGCATCTTGTAGGAAGATGGTTAAGCTCTCTTCAGTTAGCAGAAGGCAGTCATGGAATCCCTCCCTTAGCTGTGTTTTTTATCCATGTTAAACTCATCTTGCTTCTTCAGGTACTCTTAATATAGTGTGCTCTGGGCCCTAAACTATTTTTGTGTCCCTCTGTTGGACTTGCTCCACTTTATCAACCTGTCTTGTACTGAAGGCCCACAAAGAGAGGTGATACTCAGATACAGCGTCACAAGTGTAGAGCCTTGAGTTCCGCTTGAGTTTCTGGCAACGTTGCTGCTGGAATAGCCAAGCATGTGGCTGAGACTTCAGTGCCTCAACAAAAAAGGTTCCCATGACTCTTAAATTTATAAGGAAAAGGAGTACCTGCGAGCAATAATTTTGATACTTAAATTTGGGGGGGGGGGGGGATTTATTTTTGCTTTTTTCCTTGGAAAGTATAAGAGAGATTACATCAATGAAACTACTTAAAATTCAGAGCTTCAAGAACTTACAGTGTTTAATTCATGAAAAAAGAGTGAGGGTATATAGCTTCAGTCACTTGTGGGACTTTAGTTTACATAGATGAGCAGTTTATCTGGACATAACAAGAGAGTCTTAAAACTATATAATGTTTTAATGCCGTGACAACCCTGCTACCATTACAAATTCTTGTATTAGCTGCACAAGTACTTTCTCAATGTGTATTATGTAGGCCATGATGCAACTAGGATTGCATGCTATTAGGTTTATAATGGTTGTCATTAGCATTTAGCTAGTTTTAGAGGTATAGAAATATGAAATATAAAAATAGCTGTACTCACAAAAACTGTATGGATTTGTGAATAATTGGTTTGAGGGTCATGCTGTGCAGTTTGTCAAGCCACATAGATGTCAAAGTTAAAGAACTTCAAGTTCATTCCTATGATCTTTAATTGTTGATAGCAAATCTGATTAATGAGTTTAGAGACAATGAATCTTGTCATAAATATGGGAAGTTAAATAAAATAAATGGATTATTAAAAGTGAATTTAAACAAAAAAACCTGCATGCACAAAATATTTTATGTTCACAGAATCTTCAGCTTCTTGGAGCAACAGCAATTGAAGATAAACTACAAGACAAAGTGCCTGAAACCATAGAGACACTCATGAAAGCAGACATAAAAATTTGGATACTTACTGGGGACAAACAAGAGACTGCCATTAACATCGGTATCATATTTGCATTTAATTAATGGCTTTGTTACAGGTTTAGAAATAATAGAAATTGATGGAGTAAAATTTCTTTAAGAATGGAAAGTTATCTTTCAAAAATAATATTTTATGTAATTCCAGAATTTGAGCATTAACTTATTTTTCAGTCACTGGTAGGGGGAGAGTGGGGAATGGTGGATTCTGCCTCTGTTAAAATAGCAAGAGCAAGAAAAGGTCATATTAGAGAGGAGGCAAAAAAATAGACCTTTGTACTTTTTATAGCTTATACATTGTTTGGCTTTTGACAGTGAGAGGGAGTAATATTAAGAAAATACAAGTATTCTTAGTTTCCCTTCTCTATTTTTTCTTCTTTCTAAGAAAGCTAGTAGTGACCATAATCTTAAACTAAAGCAAAACAACATAGATGGTACATTAAAGTACTGTAACATTTACCATTAATCAAAGGTTTTCTTTATTCTTCCTTTTCATTGTGAAGGAGAAGGAAAAAAAGACTAATTTCAACAATGATAAAGCTGTATTTTTAAATAGTAATCCATAAAGGTTGCTCTTAAGATTTAACATTATTTGCATGTGACTAAATTAGCACTTTTGGAGTAGACTAGATACATGCCTAAAATAAAGCCTTACTTTAATCATATGGATCCTTCTTATTTCTGTTATTTCAAATCTTAAAGAACTTTCTGTATGCGCATGATTTTTTTTACAATTGATTTCAAGTGGGGAAATCTTATATTTAATTTTGTATGTAGTTCTCTTAGAGGAAAAATGCCTTCTTATATTGTAATGAATTTTGTGGAAAAGATTTTTGAAAACCAAATCTTTTTTAACAGGTCACTCCTGTAAACTTTTGAGAAAGAACATGGGGCTAATTGTTATAAACGAAGGCTCTCTTGATGTAAGTAAAATCTGCAAAGTTCTCAGTTAATGAAATGTTACTTTACTGCTTAAAATATCCCAACATCATGGTGGAGGTTGCCTAAAAAATAAATTGGAGCATCTGTTTCTCTGGAAAAACATAGAAAATTCTGCCAAAACCATAGTTTGGAGGTTGTTGTTTATGTTTGTTTTGGGAGGCTGCTTTTTTGTTCTTTTTTATAGTCTTCGTGCTTGGAAGACTGTATGGTCTTTGTGACAAAATGTTACTGAATGTTACGGAAAAGGTGTAGCTACTGCACAAATGAACTTTAGAACTATGGGCAGACAAAGGCCAGGTAATAGATTTTATCCATGCAGGCACAAAGCCAGGAGCTTCAAAAGCTTCTACTAGCACCTACCAATACCCAAAAAACTATTCTAAGTTCCTTTCTAATGCTGTTTCTTACAGAATACTTGATATCTGGCAAAAATTGTTACTGTGTGATTAAACAGATGTTGAAGTACAAAGGTTAAAACTGCCAACTTCCACTTGTGCACTTCTCTACAGTGCTTTGTAGAGAAGATATTATTTAGATAAAGTTGGAATTCAATATTAGTTGAAAAATCCCATGAGGGGAAAGAACTTAAGGGAGTCTCCTAAGGGAGACTTAAATGAACTTAGAAGTGGAAGAATTTCCTCACCGAGAAAACTCACTGTCCAGAAGGCTTCAGGAGGAAATCCTAAAATGAGGTTTGTTACTTTATATTGTGGTCAGGTTGCTCAATATAAGACTTAAGGAGAGAAAGGGAGAAGAAAGTCTGAGAATCAGCGACAGTGCCTTAAGTGAAGGATGCCATGGTAGCATGGTAGCATTAAAATACTTACTATTTTTTTAAATAAGTATTTACTTAAATTTTTTTTGCCCATTTAGAATAATACATTTCCAACATTAGTTAGTATGGATTTAATCAAGATGGCTGTATTCCAAACAGAGATTGTCTTAAGGAACATATTTTTGCTGATAACATTTAAAATTAAATCCCAAACACTGGACAGACAGAAGCTGTTGATTAATGTCTGTTGATACAGTAAGCAACTTTTGGTCCAAGTAGCCTGTGATATTAATGTAGAGACTCAAGTTTTGTTTTCTTAGTTTAGTTCATTGGATAGCTTTTGAAAAATTGCAGTCATTGTTTGTTGAAAAGACAGGGAAGATTTTTGATAAAGTCCTTTAACTTTGCTTTTGATTTTTTCACTACCCAACAAATCTCTGAGTAAAAATCAGCCAATACACTTGAGACCTTCTGTCCTATATTAAGTTATTTACACATAGTACTGCATTTCAGAACTGCTGCAATACTTCATAGATTTGAAATACAAAAGATTAACTACTTTTTATAGTTCTTCATATGTAACGAGATAAAGTGAGGTACTTTCATTCAGCTACTAAAAGGAGTCCAGTTAAAACTCATTAGCAGACATTACACATTAACCACTTCTACTGTGATGATTCAAAAGTTCAATAAGTATCTATTAAAATATATATTTTTAAAATAAATTTATGTGAATATAGTTTAAGAATAAAAGATAGTAGCTGATATGATAACTGCACCATACTCCCTAATTCAGACTGGAGTATCTAGAGTGTAGAGAGGTTGAGAGATCCTTTCCCTACAGGCCCAAAGTACATTCAGAGCACATGAGAGTGCAAATATCTTATGGCAGCTGAATTTGCATATACAAACCTGTCACTTGCAAATCTGTTTTAATATGTGATAACATATATCATGTTTTTTTTCAGCAGCAGGTAAATGCAGTTTGAGGACAAGGGGCAGTTCAAAAAATAACAATAAACTAGCTCTATGCAAATATTTTAACAAGAGACTCTATTTATAAATTCTTCTGCCTCATTTGATGGTGTGTTAGATTCAGTTAGATTCAGTGTTAGATTCATGTATGTCTCGTGTCCCATCCTTTGCTTGCTGCAGTAGTTGGAATCATGTGTCAGTCTCTATTTCTAATGTGACTGGTTGAGTGAAAAATTACCTTGGAAGTTCTGATGGAGAAGTGGATTGGGTCTCAGGAAACGGAGAGAGGGATGGGCTGCTGTGATTGCAGAATGTTGAGTCAGTGCAGCTGCAAGGGTGGATGCAATTCCTCTTTTCTTTATGCATGTCAGCAACAGTTGGCAAGAGGCTGTAATACTTAGTTGGAATGTTGTCTATTAAGGAACATAGAATGAAACCAGCTTTTGAGCAGCATAGGTCCACCTCTTGTGGGAGGTGGGGACTCTGTGCACCCATGAGGACTGCTGGACAAGCCAGTTTCCTCAGCACAGGAGGAACTCAGCAGCCATGAAACCTTGAAGAAAATAATCCCAGTATAGTGGGACCTGTATATTTAGGGTCTTGGAGAAGATGGTCTGTGGCAGTCCTCTCGCCCCTGACTCTGTAAAGTATAACCTCTTTGCTATATGAAAATATTGATAGTTTCATAAGAGTTAGGAAGGTTGGCTTTTCTTGGTTTGCATACTCTTCTGAAAAACAGTGAAACGCTATACTGAGAACAGTGGCAATAAGTGGATGCTTCTTGTTGTTGCTGTTAAAATAATAGTACATGTCCCTTGCATGTCAGTGGCTTCTCCTAAAAAGTAGCTACCTCAGCTCTGATCCCTTTATGGACAGGCAGAGTCCCCTGTCCCTAAGACATATAAAAACAGATTTAACAAACAAGTACCTCCTCAATTTGGTCATTATTATGACCTTAGCATGCAAGACAGAGGGAGTTAGAGTAAAGAAATATATTTGTCCAGACTGTATCCCAGGTCTGTGAACTGAATTTACAAAGAATATGCTGAAATAAAAGATGCTCTTTTATATGAACCTCTATTTATGAAATTAAAATATCCCAGACCCACCCACCTCCCTGCTCCCTAGTGGACAGTGGCTGGTAGAGAACTGAAGGCATTTAGATATCTCAGGTTTTTGCATCATTATTTGTTTTGAGGCTCTGCTTCCATGAACATCTGCTTAGCTTCACAAACAAAATGTATTTTTATGTTAGTAAGTTCTTATTGTTATATAAAAGAGCACTGGATTTTATTTGCCTTCACAGTAACCTAATGGACTGCTAAATTTCAGTATAGTACTGTTAATCATAGACAGAAGTCATAACATAGCCTTATTCTTTTAATCATTGAAAAATATTTCATGGAAATGGTGTCAAGTGAATAAGGCACATTTTTGTGCTGCTTTTAATTTGAGGCATGCAACTAAGCATAGGGAGTAAGCCCACAAAAGAATTTTAAATACAACAGTTTTACAGGGGGGTAAGAGTTTTGTTTTGTCTTGGGGTTGGGATAGGGGGTTTCTTGTTTTAGTATGTAGCATGCTTGGAGCTGATGGCATGTCTGCTTGTGATAAAACATTTAGGTCAGTTTAAACAGAGGAGTTCACCTCTAAACAATGTCTCTAAGTGCCACATCCATGCAAGTGCCCTGAACCTCCTTGCCCAGATCATCAGTAAAGATATGAAACAGATCTGGCCCCAATACTGAGCCCTGGGGAACACCACTCATGACTGACTCCCAATTCCATTCACCACCATTCTCTGGGCCCAGCCATCCAGACAGTTTTTAACCCAGTGAAGGGTGCAACTGTTCAAGCCATGAGCAGACAGTTTCTACAGGATAATGCTTTGGGAGACAGCATCAAAGGCTTTACTAAAGTCTAGGCAGACAACACCCAGAGCTTCTCCCTTATCCACAAAGCAGGTCACCCTGTCATAGAAGGAGATCAGTTGATGAAGCAGGACCTGCCTTTCCTAAACCCACGCTGGCTGGGCCTAACCACCTCATTGACCTGCATGTACTGTGTGATGGCACTCAGTCTGTTGCATGACCTCCCCTGGCACTGAGGGCAGGCTGGCAGGGTTGTAGTTCCCAAGACCCTCTTTCTGACCCTTCCTGTACATGTGTGTCACATTGGCCAACCTCTGGTCACCAGGGATCTCCCCAGTTAGCCAGGACTGATGATAAATGATGAAGAATGGCTTGGCAAGCTCTTTGGCCAGCTCCCTCAGTATGCTTGGGTGGATTCCAAGATCTATAGACTTTCATGTCTAAGTGCCATAGCATGTCACTGACCATCTACTTCTGGATTATGGTGATTTCATTACGCAAAAGAAACAATAGATGGGAGGAATATGACTTTTCATGTGTTGCTTAAACTTCATTTGAAACTAAATAGTCCACTGAGATGAGAAAAATCAATACTTTCTTAATGTTACAATATTGTTTAATTCTCTGTAGAATAGATAATGGAAGTTATTGTCATTTTAAAGACTTTGTATTTTGTAATTTTAAACAGTGGAACTTCATTTCCATTGCAGTTTCTAGTGAGGGAGAGCCAGGACACCTGAAGTTCAAAATTCCCCAACAGCCTAATCTCCTTCTAGATAAACCAATGAATTTTTAGAAGACCAGTGAAGCAAAGTAGTCAAAAAAACATGGACAACAGTGTGTGGAACTGGGAGGAGTACGCTGGGTTGAAAAGGCAAAGTACTGTCTTTAATTTCATTTCAGAGGGTTTTGAGATATTTAATTAGTTCAGAGTTTTATTTTTAGGTGTTTACACCAAATTTTGTTTACATATACCTGACATCACTGAAGTAGCGCAATTATTTCGTTGGTAAACTTGTAGAAAAAGATAGCAACATTGTTGTCAAAGTATGTTATTGGCTTCCAAATTGAGTGTTTTATAAGCAGAAGAGGGTTTTTTCATCTTTCTCCTCTCCTTCTTACTTCTGGGCTGTGAGGCAGGAAAAAATAGGAAAAAGAGTATGCTGTACCTCTGTGAAGGCCTTTAAAAAAGAAATGCAACAAGCAATATTTTTTCCTCCTTCCTGACACTCCATGGTAGAGCTGTACTTTAGATAACTAGATGTCAGTGACCTTCCCAAAGCAGGCTACTGCATAAATACAGTTGAATGTATTATCTACTGAATGTAATCTGAAGTTAGTACTGGACCACAAAACAGTGACTTGCTTATGTCTGATTCAAACTGTCACTGGCAAATAAAAAATACAAAATACCTTCCTTTATATAACATATACTTGATATTATAATTGTTAAATTATGTTAAAATATACAGTTAATGTGATTCCAACTAAGTATTACGGCCTCTTGCCAACTGTTGCTGATATGCATAAAGAAAAGAGGAATTGCATCCACTCTTGCAGCTGCACTGACTCAACATTCTGCAATCACAGCAGCCCATCCCTCCATAATGCTCAATTAAAGAGTATTAAAAGTTCCACCATAGCTTATACATTTTGTGGTTTTTTTGGCAAGGTGCAAGAGCAGTCATACACACCATTTCTCCCGTGGTTTCCAATATTATAGCAGTTGCAAATATTCTTTTTGTTTTATACTATTTGATAGCACAATCAATCAATAGGCAATTTCTTCAAAAAGCAAAATGCCAGTGTATCTGATCACACACCCCCAAAAAATTGCATTTAAGAATAGTAGGAATTAAAATTAATGGACACAACTTCTTTTGTGCAACAGGGAACAAGAGAGACACTTAGCCATCATTGCAGTACTCTTGGTGATGCTTTAAGGAAGGAAAATGATTTTGCTCTCATCATTGATGGTAAATCTCTGAAGTATGCTTTGACATTTGGAGTGAGACAGTATTTCCTGGATTTGGCTTTGTCATGTAAAGCTGTTATTTGTTGCAGGTAAGGTTTACATTATTCTCTCTCTACATTATTTTTATTGGCATACAAAAATTAAGAAACTGAAGTCATGAAATACAGTTTTTCAAGCTAAATATCTCCGTAGAGTGGTCTGCAATGGAGTCTACCTGTCAAAGTCATTCAGATTGCATATTTCCAGAAAAATAATTTGTAATCCATCAAGGGTAGTCTCAACAAGATTGAGACACTAATCTTGACCTTGAATTGATACTACAGTTAACTGCAGATTTAGAATATCTGGATTCTTTTGTAGATCTTTCTCTACAGCCTACTTTTCCGTACATGGATTACACTGTGTAAGAAGTGCACAGAAATGTTAAAGGCACTACTTTGGGTGCTTTTTATTGCCTGAAGCTGATGGAAGCACCTTTTTTTTAATAATTGCTATGCCTGATTGTTACAGGGTTCCTTTCACAATGAAACCTTTTATCCTTTTCTGTAAACATCAACTATTACAGCTTCTGTTGTTCTAGTCAAAATGAGGCTATTTTTCTGCCTTGCAAGAGGACAGGGAAAACCAAGTAAGGTTATGGTATCCAAATAATCACCTGGTTTATAATCTTTCCATCCTTTCTGTCAAGCAACACGTTATGCCACCAAGAGATTTTTTAAATTAATTTTTAGTAGTTAAGCTTTGTAGCTGTGCTTCAGCCTGAAACACTCAGAATTTCAAACCACGGTCTTTCTGTCTTTTAAACTGAGATCTTATACTGATACACAGTTTATTCGGTGTATAAACATTTTCCTAATGTCAGTAGTCTTTCTGACAGGAAAATTAGAGCTTTGTGCTTGTTCTACTAGGTTGAGTATTGCTCAGGATAATAACAAGCAGGAGATGCATGTATAACTGCTCTTTCAAAACCATATTTCTTTTTCTTCTCTTTCTTTGGTTTCAAAATATATTTTATGCCATTTGAAGAGATAATATTGCTTTTTCTCTTGAACAGTATAATCTTTGAAGTATATTCTGTAGGTAAAGCTGTCTTTTAGTGTTTGCATATTTGTAATGAAACAACTAAGTGCAAAATGAAAGTTTCTGGTCTGGTAGCATTCTCTCTGCCATTCCTACACTTAACACTTTTATAATATACTT
Organism: Myiotriccus ornatus; assembly: GCA_036023395.1. Taxonomy (NCBI): domain Eukaryota; kingdom Metazoa; phylum Chordata; class Aves; order Passeriformes; family Tyrannidae; genus Myiotriccus; species Myiotriccus ornatus. The sequence continues at coordinate 49,367,558 of JAYRBT010000139.1, forward strand.
AGGTCAGTTGGTTTCAATAAATATTTAAATATATGCTCTGACATATTTTGTGGTTGTTTAAAACTTGGCTACAGGTTTAAAATTAAAATACTTGCTTGTAACACTGTTTTACTTTGTACATTTTAATATCACATGCTTCCCAGAAGTCAAAATTCTGTCAAAATATTTATTCTGTTAAATGCATTATCTTTTCTAACAAAAACTTCATTTCCTTGGAGCTTGAAAATAAAAAGTTAAAACCAGGCAATTTTTAAGTAAGGTAAATCCCGTAAAAAAACTATATATATCATCCTGACTAAACAAAAATGTTGGCCTTTTCTTCCTCCATATAAAGGTAGTAAATATCTTAACCTCTCCTTGGTTCTAGAATTACGTATTACATCACTTTCTTTTAAATTTTCAGACTGTATTCAGTTATTAAGAAGGATTTATTACTTATGGATCTTCCTTTGGTAAGATCCATTGGTAACACAGATGACACTGACAAATATTCAGTTGACATTTCTTTTCCAAAAAAGTTGTGTGCAGTTCCAAGCAGATGTTTGGCTTAAAGACTTTGACTAACTTAATTCCAAGTCTATATTAGTTTCAGAGTTGAGAAGAGTGATAAATGGATTATTCTGCAGAAAAAAATGTACAGCTAAGAGTAAGCAAAATGAATGAAAAATATTTTTTACTAATTTTACCATGAACTTGAGGCAATGAGAGTGCCATCTTCCAATTGCCCCTATAACGTTGTCTGAAAGGGAAATAAGTCACTGTTCCTGTGAAGTTAAAAAGATGGAAAAGAAGTACTCAAGTCAGGAATCTTCTGTAGAAATTGGCTGTAGCAATTCTTGATACAATTCTCAACAGCGGTGTTCAAGTAAAACGTGGCAAAAGATCATAGAAAATTTTTTTTCATGTACTCAAACCAGAGAATTTTTCAGAAGGGCTCTTGCCCAGAAGCTTTCATCCCAGATTTTCCGTGAGGCTGTAGTCATCCCAAGTAGCTTTTTCAGAAGTTTGATAGCTTGTGTTGTGCTGGCCACTGAGTAATGTAATTACACAGCTACCTTTAATTTGAAGGCTGCTTTTTTTTTTTTTTTTTTTTTGTTTTTGAAACTCAGACAATTAAATTTTATGCTACATTTTTGTCAGATTCATTGCACCTAAAACCTAAGAAGTTTACTTAACTGGCAGAAAGTAGGATTGGGGTGAGTTTTTTTCAGCTGGTGGATCAACACCCAAGTGTGAACTGTAGGAAGCTGTCCTCCAGCAAATGGAGAGGAAAATCAGAAGAACTACAAGAATCTTCCTGGAACCCAGTACTAGTTAGAGTATCATATATGAGCAAAGACAAGCCTAGGTACCATGTATTCAGTTTCTCTTCCTAACACAGTCTCAGTCTTAAGCACAATGGTTTAAGAAAGAGAGGCAACCACTTACTGTACCCCTATACTGGAAACTCAGTAATCTGTCTAATGTTGAGGTTTAATCTAGTTCTTGAAAGATAGTTTTTTTACTTCCTAGAACTCTATGGGGTATGTAAAATGAAAAATACTGACATTTGCTAGAGAAAAATGGAAAACAGATTCTTTTTTTTAGTTTTCCAAGTGAGCTATGGACCTTATGCTATTCCTTCGTATTTCTTCTGTGACACTGAAACTGAATCAATATCAGTCTGTTCCATAGTAAAAAGAGTACCTTGATGATGTGAACTGAAGTCATGAAATGGTACCTATGAAAGTATCATACATAGTGAAATTGTGTGGTTGTGATGCATACATAATATCTCGTTCTACAAAAAAAAATAATATTAATGAATTTATAGAAAAGTAATATGCTTTAATTTCAGAAGTTGCACATCTTTGCATGAAATATACACAGGAAGACAGATCATGAGCTTCCAATTTTTTCTTTTTTCTTTTTTTTAACAATTTCTGTTTAAAATACGATGTTTTGAAACAGTTCTCTTTAATACATTTGTTGACTTCCTCAACATGGAATCCTCTTTCAGCTTTTTAGTCAGTGTTTCAGAAATGTTGTATCTTTTAATGAGTAAGAGTTGTGATTGTTACTACAATTTATTGATTTAGACCAAACTTAATTCCTCATAAATGTTACATGAATAAATGTATCAGAACATAAAAAGCATGTCTAGAAAACCTTGGTTTTCTCCTACAGTTTTAAGCTATGTTTCAGAATAATCATATTTAACCTTAGATGACTAACAAATAACCTTCATGTTAGTGGGAAAGGGCATTCCTTTCACTGGAAATTAATGTTGGTTTGGTGAAATTTGCATTTCTAAAGGACATATTCATCAAAATTTCAAATACTGTTTCTACTTTTACCCTTATTTGTTATCTTTTCACAAATCTTTGTAGCTCTGGATCTATGGCTAATAGCAGGGTGATGTCAAAGATTTGGGTTTTTTTCTGAACTTTTTCTCACTCTGCTGCATTTACTTTTTCAATGAACACAGTGCAATTGGTCACAAGCTTCAATTTTAGGAAAATATTTCGTTGCATTTTTAATGTTTATAGCTTGCCTGTCATGATTTAGTTATCTCTGTTTCTTTTTTTCTAATTGTTTTCTAATTTCATTCATATTTATACTGAATGGAAGGTAGCTGGTATGGCCATTAGTTTCAGCAATCATATAATTGCTTGTTGTTTGTGCTTTTGGTAGCTGTGATACAGTTTACTACAGATAGCTGGATAAAGTGATGGCCAAGCATTGTTATTAGTATCTACGTGCTTAATGGAAAGAACATAATTGGTGCTTCAGTGTTCTTTAACTGTAAAAACTTAGCATTGAATGTGGAGAATTGAATATCTCTTTCTTGTTTTTTTGAAAAGAGATGGCACTTTTGTTCTGTTTCTGAGGATGTCTTTAAGGGGACTAGGAAGAAGTGTGATGAGGAATTTTTTGCAACCAATGGAAAAAGAAACCTTTTCCTCTTAAATTGAGTTACGGATCAAAATTTTGGTCCAAATTCAGAGCAATGCATTGTAACCTCTAATGTCAGTCTGTCCAGTGTCAAGACAGGCAAATCATTCAGCCTTAGCTGTAATGCCAGACATCACTGGGTAGGCAGGAACATTTTATTATGCCACGTACTGAAAAATAATCTGACTAATGTATATAGTCAAAGAAAAATTGCTTCCACAAGGTGGCTTGTTTTTATTATTGCCCTCATTAGCACTGGTTTTGTGATCTTAAAAATCAATCAATATAAATAAGGCAGTATTTTTTGCCACATACACTTACTGTATTTGATAGAATTCTTTGAACTATAATTCCTTAAACTAGAAAACAACTTGCCCATCAGGAATCTCATTAATAATATAACAGTATAATTTTTCTCAAGTATGATGAGTCCTTCCAGTATTTACGTGCAGCCTTTGGGACCCACAGCTTGCAGGAGCAACCACAACATGGCACAGATGCCACAAAACAGCAGAATTTTTATTGTCTGGTGGTAACATTTCTTTTTGTAACTGAGCTTGTGAGTGCCGTACACCAGTCTTGGTTCAGGTGAGAACTGTACTCGTGAACTCCATAGGCCATGTTGCCTGGCAGTGTCTCAGTGAGCAGCAATTATTTAGAAGCAATTGCTGTTTTGCGATTTTTTTCCTTTTCAAATTTGTTGCCCTAAACTTATATTCTTAATTTCTTTTGTATTTCTGTGGGTTTATTTCATTTTTTGATCTGGAAGAGTTAAGTCCAGGTTATGAGTATTCCTACCTATAAGCATTAACCCTGAAATTTTGTAAATGCTGGAGAAATCTTTCACAATCTGAACTGCCAAGTTCCAGAAGCTTATGGTCCCACGAGGTTTATTGACTTAAGTGAGCATGTAGAAGACTTGACTCCAGTGCCAGGATGCATGAGAGTGGATTGCCACACTGCTTAAGGTTTACTCGTTGCCTTCCCCACCCTGTGAAATACAGCAGTCCTAGCACGTAATTTCTGTATATTATTTTCAGTTATGATGTCTCAAATACTGCAAGGTCTGAATTCATATGAGAGTATGAACTTTAGAACTTTTACAATACAAAATGGAAGATACACATGTGACACATACAGTGGTGGATGTGGGCAGAACTGATACAGTTTCATCAGTGGAGCTGTCGTCCTTAGAATAATTTGCCCCAACTGTGGACAGGCATTCTCACAATGACAGATAATTAGAACAGTCCTGAAAAGAACATGGGAGAAGTTACCACCAGATAAATTAAGTAGAGGATCAAGATTCATTGTTCAAAGTTACTCCCTCTAATTTATCAATGTAGGATGTGTTAAGATAGTGGCAGTCCACTCTGTGACTGTTTGCTTTGACATCTGTCTCTTAAATATCTTGTTTGTGTATAAAATCTGTATTTAAACAGAGAGGAAAATAAAAAGCATAACAATAAAATGAGTTCAAAATCTGCAATTGTTGTAAGTTAATACTGGTAGTGGCAGCATCTGGAGTTCCTTCCATTACTGTGTTTTAGGGGCCCATTGCTGTTTGACCCTTGTATCTTCAGTGCTGTTATCATCTTGCTTCAACAAATCCAAGTTTTCTGTGAACTTTGCTGGGAATGTGCTTTTAGCATATAGCCTGAAAGGCAATAACAAGAACATGTCTCTGACCAGGATGTTAATTGGCCTATTTTTATTACCTCTTCACAGAATATAAAGTATGTTGTGAAAGTACATTCATTTGCAAGTATTAAACCTGTATTAAACCTGTTTCTTTGTGTTACCCCTTAGGGTATCACCACTTCAAAAATCTGAAGTTGTAGAAATGGTTAAAAAACAAGTTAAGGTAGTAACTCTAGCGATTGGTGATGGAGCAAATGATGTTAGTATGATACAAACAGCACATGTTGGTGTTGGTATTAGTGGGAATGAAGGTCTACAGGCTGCTAACTCTTCAGACTACTCAATTGCTCAGGTAAGTCATTACATTGCAGAGTACTACAATAAAGTATTTTAATATAAAATTAATATTGGTGTATGCGTGTTTTGATTGCATGTTCATTTTTCTGGTTTTTTTTGCAGTTCAAGTATTTGAAGAACTTGCTGTTGGTTCATGGAGCCTGGAATTATAACAGAGTAGCTAAATGCATCTTGTATTGTTTCTACAAAAATATTGTCCTTTATATTATCGAGGTAATTTTACAGTACCTTAAGTGTTACTTTTTGAAAGCAAGAACTTTAATATTTTAAGGTTTTGATTATTATAAA
>JAYRBT010000139.1:49372877-49389425 GCA_036023395.1 Myiotriccus ornatus
AGGTAATTTTACAGTACCTTAAGTGTTACTTTTTGAAAGCAAGAACTTTAATATTTTAAGGTTTTGATTATTATAAATGTTTTTGAGGAAGCATTTTAACTGTCGATAAACCTACTAGTACTAAATCTTTCTTTTTAATAAACTGGTTAATATTAATGATTTACTTGGAAAACCCCAATTGTTTTTAAAATGCATAATAAATATTAGTACTGAATGTTTTTGTTACATAGTATTGCTAGTTTATTTAACTTCATGTTACTTTCATGTAACATGATTACCATAGTTAGGGAATACACTTACAAGTCACCTTAAATATATCAAGATATGTGTGTGCTTAAGCTCCCTGAGCTGGTGTCAGTAACTGTCCAGTTCACAATCAGAAGCCCTTATTAAGGTCACTGTTAAAACTTAGGGCTGTTGCTGTTCGGAACAGTGCCCAGGGTTTGTACATAGATGTTTAGTTACACTATTGCAAACCTTTCACTTGCTGATGGGGTAACCGGGCCTCCTTAGGCTCTAGTTCGTGAGCAGGAATATTTTCCTGAAAATAGCTGACCTGTACTTTTTCACCTGAGATTTTAAGGAGGCTGAAGTCTTTTGAATAATAAAGTAGCATGAGAGGGCTGTGTTGTAATAAGTGTATGTTTATTAGTAGGTGTGGTTAAAACAGGATGTATAGCTGTAGTTTTCATTATCTTCATGACCACATGGCAACCTTAAAATTTTGAATAGTTTTTTAAAGTTATTTTTAAATTTCCTCCTTCCCCTCCCTTAATTTTCTTTCAACAGCTGCTTGCTTTCTTACAATCAAATATGTATCTAGCAATTATGTTTATAATTGATTCAAACTTCATATATCCAATGATACTTTGGGTTAAAAATGCAGGGGAAAAATTAATTTTTTACAAAGCTTGATCACAAGATAAGTTTTATAGGTCAGTCTTATGTATTTTTATATTGACAGGGTTAACAGATATTCTTAAAACTTTCATAGTTTTTTTAATGTATTTTCAAACTAGTATCCTAAACTTGCAGAGTAAGTGTTCAGTTTTACTGAAAGAAAATGCTTTATTTCTGTTAGATCTGATGTAAATGTTATATTAATATTTCCAATTTTGATACTTATGTATGTGACCTTACACTGTTGTAATTCCTGTAAATACTTCAGTCGTCTTTTTATGTACAAGTGTTGTAGCCAAAAGAGTGCATTTTTCTTACCATACTTTTACATTTTCTAAGTTTTTCTCTTTTTTGTCCTTACTGTGTTATCGATACAAATAGATTTCAATCTAAGTGGCAGCAAGTTTGTAGCTGTTTAGAAGCTATAAAAAAAGCAAATTGATTAAATATCCTTTTTTGCTTTAGAAGTGATGGCAGACTTTAGATCCTGTATTTCAAAAGTTGACTATCCACTTACATGATCAGACTTCCAGAAGTACTGATTACCAGTAGCACTAGAAATATTTGGGAAAAAAAATTATTAATGTATATTTTGTGCTTATAGAAAAATACAAAGCAGTCTTAAGAATGCACTAAGTTACTTTTCTTAGTTTTCTGTCGTTGACACCTGCAAACACATTGTAAATTTATAACTTAAATCAGATGTAAGTATCCCGTCATTTGTATTCTTTGAGAAAGAAAGTTAAATGCAAGGTACAGAGATCATAGTCTAAAAGTACAAAAGGCTGGAACAGGTAGTCTGCCTCATGAGAGGATGGAAGGGCAAAGCGATAATTTTGATATGGGTTGTGACCCTTTTATATATAAAGCATGCAAGCATTTTGCCGTGTACACCTTCTCTGGAAGACAAGATGACTTCTACTTGAATTCCTGTATACCCAACGTTTGTCAGCTCAGAAAACTTCCAGAGATGTTAATAGCTCATGTCAATACTGTGAGTGAATGGGCAGAAATTCATCACTGAATGTCTCCAGAAAGGACAACTGCCAGTCTTGAGTCTCCTTTTTCAGTTTTTTTGTACAGATCAGGCGTGGGAGCAGAGAGCTCAATGAGTATTTGTAAGCTGCTGCTTAATATGCAGAAATGCTACATCAGGAAAACGTCTGTGAGGCTTTTGTGGCCACACCTCCTCTGTCTTGGAGTTTAGAAAATAGTGCTGTGAAAGGCATGTCTGGAAGTTGCTTTAAACAAGTTTCCTTTTATTAGCTGACAATAACTAAAAATAACTACCTTTATTTCATAGATGCATATTACATTTTTAAATGTTTTCTCAATACTAATCAAGCTAGTAATGTAAAATATTCCATTTAATCTAAAATACAGCCTTTATTCTAGGCATTCATGAGCTGATATGAAATTAATGTCATTGGTTTCTTTGTTCAGAAAATGGTAAAGTTCTACAGTAATACCCAGTGATTAGTGCTTATTGACATTTAAACTCCTCTACATAACAAACTAAAAGTGGGGTATAATAATTTTCTTCTACTCCGTGTCTTGATGCAATAGCTATTTAAATATGGGCCTCAGCTTTTGTATGGACTAGTCCCAGTGACTTTAGAGGCTATATTCTGAAGTATCAGTATAAACTACAAGTGGAAACTCTGAATTTCTAAAAGGCCACTAATGTGCATTATTAAGCCTGTTCAGAGCATCACACTCACCTAGGATAAGCCTATGCAGAGTCTCGTACTTATTTTGAAGGGATTCTCATTACCTTATAATGATGATTGGGATTGAGATTGATCTAGTGATTGAAAACTTCTTTGTGGGTTCATTTTGGTTTTATAATTACCATTACTGCATACCTCTTTTAAACTACTCATTTGAGAATTTATGCAAATCGCCCTTCAAGGTCAGTGGTACAAAATTTTCCTATTCCTACTTTTCATTCTGATAATTAGTAATAACTAGTAATAACATAAACTAACTGGTTTGTATTAAAGAAAAAAGGTTTACATTTTTAAAAATAATAATAATTTTGAAGATCTGCATAAGTCATTCATGTTCCATGTAGGGGAAAAGTCAAATAAAAGAGTAAAAGACCAAGACAAACAGGAGAAAGAGATGTGTGGAGTTCAGATTTAAAGTTCAGTCACAGATCTTTAAAATGGCTGTTAGTAGCAATTTAGGTGATACTATGTAAACAAATCAATTATTCTAAGTAATTAGTAAAAAACCCTAATGGCTTTTTTTGTTCCACAAACTTTGGTTGATGGGAGGGGTTTATTTTTTTTTCTCCCAAGCTCCTTTCATCCCACTGCTGAGTTTACTCACTTTCTACTGTTCATGTCCATAACTGGAATTTACCATTTGGTTCCTGATTTCCTTTGCCTGGCATATCAGATGAATGCCCTTGATCATACTGAGACCCACATCATGCATAACCCCAAATACAAGCAGGCTTTCTGTGTATACTCACAGTGCTCTTGAGCTGCAGGGTTCAGGTGCTGTTGTTCGATATGCCACGGCTTACTTGATGTACACAAACTGCACCGAGTTCAGTTTGAAACACAGACAGCAGAAAGTGATTGTGCTCATGCCCACAGTTTTGCATCATATGGTTTGAAAACTTAGAAATACAAGGATTTACCTTGAGGGCCATCTCATTTTAGGTCAGCTGGGAACCTAAATCTTTCCTTTTCAATGGAAATTTTTTAGCCGTTGAACTATAGAATTGAATGGTCTGAATTTTCACTACCCGTTCACTTATGTGGTCTAAAATACTTTTTAAGAACACCAATCACCTGTCCTTCTGTATAGGGGTGCTAGATTAGTAATTTAGGTTACTAGCATAGGACCTGTATCTTAAGAGAGAAGTGTTTGAGTCTGGTCATACATTATCATGTACAACATCCTGAAAACTTATTTTGCAGGTACAGCTGCCCTTATTGTCTTTCATAATTAGGATACAACACACTTGTCCATAAATAAATTGCCCACTGTGAGGCAGGTGTTTCTTGTCATTCTCACAAATAATAAGCTCCATAGTAAGCCCCATCTTAGTTTTTCATATATGGTTAAGAATGTAATTTTCTAGTGTCCAGGGTTCAGCAGTTAGGGCGAATAGGTGGCTTATTTTCTCCTTCTTACAGTTTGAGATGAGAGTGTATTTATCCATTGTCTTTTTTCCCCCCACTAGATCTTTTAAATTTTTTTGACCCATAGGTGTTCTTAATGTGAAGACTCAGATACTATCTTGTAAATAGAAAATTAAGGTTTCTGCTTAGATATTAAACATGCTTCGTCTCTTAAAGTGGTGTATCTGGTATTCCACTAAATTGTAATGTTTCTCCTAGAGGGCACTAGTCATAGCCACATAAAAAGATTTCTTTTTCACTGACTTATTTTGATAGATGCAATAACAGCTTCAGAACCTAGAGGTGCTACCAAATTTTATGTCTCCTTGGTTTGCATCTAGACCTCTGACCAAGATACATTCCAATCCCTTATTACTCTAAACTGAACTAAAATGCCTATAACTTGCATGCTTTCCTTGGAAGTAAATGCTAAAATTTCAGAAAGCTAGTATTATGCCTTTAAGGATTTCATAACTATTCTACAGTAAAACTATTTTCAGTTTAGATGCCTTGAAAATTTTCACTAAATTCTGTACAAAATAAGCTGAAAGCAACATGGGTTTTAAGGAATAAAATGATGCATAGCATTTCTGAAGAGGCTTGGTAACCACTTCATATATGCCATTTCACTGTAAATTAAAATTTTATCTTAAACACTTGCATTTCTTTAAAAAGTCACTTCAAAACATTTTCAGGTGTTGCTTAGCATCAGTTACCTGTGTAAGAGCAGTCACCATGTGGAATAGATTCAGTATATGTATTTAGGCCTGTCATTTAAAATTGGAGTTTTATAACATTTTGCCTGCTAGTTAAATCAGAGTAGAAAGTTAATGTTCTTTCCATATACTCCTTGGTTATGAAGCATCAAATACATGTCTACTTGTGATCTTTTATTTTCTTCCCAGAGAGTAATACTTTTATTAAACTCTGTCTGAAATTACCAGCAATGAGATGTATGCAAAGTTATGCCCAGCTACCAAGTCATATATTCTCTATTAAAACTGTCTGTTTCCACCACCCTAACCCTTTCAAATTAAGAATTCTAAAATTTACTACAGTATTTCATACAAAAAAAGAAAAAGAAAGCATCTGAAAAATTGTGCTGATAAGTGTCTGTAATAAACAACTGATTATGCACTCACCCCCTTATACTCAACTACTGAGAAACTGTTGCCAACAAATGTCTGCTAAATTCATCACAATTAAATCACAACTCCTGTTTTTCAGGTCAAAAATCAAAATACACAAAAGCTGATAAAAATCTGATTCAACTGAAATGAAGTAATTCCATTGTATTTTCAGTGTATAATCTGAAAGGTTAGAAAAGAGCGCTTGTTACTGTAAATCAACCAAAGTAAAGAAATGTAGCATTATAAGACTTAGAAAATTCAGGGTATTCTCTGCTTCGGTATTCTCTGCTTCGGTATTGTACCTCTAAAATTCACTACTTTGCATTCAATCTTGTTCCAATAATTGATCATAAAAAAAAAAAAATCTATTTATTCTTCACTTAGTGATTGAACAAATAGTAATTTTGGCTGGATTTTATCTCCTATTTTTAGTGTTAATAGTTGTTGATTTTAGGGGGTTTTCCATCTCAAAGTAGTCACAAACATGTTCAGACATTCCACCACATGGTTAAAAAAAAAAAAAAAATCTGAGTTTGGTCATAAAATCCAATCACCTGGAGCCAGCCTAGGTACATATTGATAAACATACATATTGATTGTAGCAACTCATGCTTCCATAATGAAGTAAAATGAAATGTGAACTGTAGGAAAGCAGCATCTAAAAATTCACTTGAAAAATATGAGTCTTAAATTGAGTAGAATGGTGTTTAGATGATTTTAACTTTTGTCATCTGAGAACTTATGTTTGTCCTAGACAGTATAGTTTCAGTGTAACTTGTTAATAAAGGTTCATCAGGCACGCTGATGTACTAGTACTAGTACTAGTACTGATGTACTAGTTCATTGTCATTGAAGTAGTACAAGCATGAAGAAGTAGGAGAAAGTAGGAGAAAGCAGATATGCTGCTTGCTATGCTGAAAAGCATTAGAAAATATATTATCATACCTTTCAAATTAAATTTGATTACTTTCAACCTTTTAGCAAAAAGTGATAAAAATTATGCAATAAATGGATACCCAGTTGCCTCTCGAAAGTACCCTGTAGTCGACTTAGTGCTTGTTAAACTAAATAATTGTGCTTGATTTAGTGCTCTGGTAAAGTCTTATCCTCTCATGACTAAGGAATATTTGTACAGTTGTCAGTTCCAAACAGCAACTTGCTCTATGACTTCTTTTAGTTAAGAATTTTAAGTTAAAAATGAGAAGATGACTACTAATCTGTAGGCTCCCCCCTCCACAACATCAAATTTCTCAGAATTTTAATTTCACTAAGAGTTAAGTGTGCTTAAATCATCAAATACTTAAAGAACCTGACATTTCTTCTGAATGTTCTGAATGAATCTGCTTTGTTTTTGTGTTTACATGGAATTAGTCACATATCTGACTAGATTGCCTATTACTTGTTCTTGATTGCAAGTTGGTTTTATTACTGATTTTTTTCATATGGGTTTAAACCAAAACATTTTCAACTGTGTTGTAAATGTGTTCTAAAGATATCTGTTTTTGCAAAGGACGAATCTATTTTTCATGCCATTAACATTTGAGTTAATACGTGACGCTGATCTTTTTCAGATCTGGTTTGCATTTGTCAATGGCTTTTCTGGACAAATTCTTTTCGAAAGGTGGTGTATAGGTCTTTACAATGTGGTAAGATGATTTGCATGTTTTTTGTTATTTTAACCATGAAAGTTTCTTGACTAAGCAATCTTTAAGCAAACTCCTTGCCTCTAAACTTTTGCAATTTTATTTTTTTTTAATCCATCTACTAGATGTTTACAGCAATGCCTCCACTAACCCTTGGAATATTTGAGAGATCCTGCCGAAAGGAAAACATGCTGAAATATCCAGAGTTATACAAGACGTCCCAAAATGCACTGGACTTTAATACTAAGGTAGATTTTTTAAAAAATCGAATTATGATAAAGCAAAAATTCATAGGAATTCAGTATATTTATCCTTTTTGTTCTATGCTGCTCATAATTAAAAATGGAGGGGATTTTTAATACCACTGTTTCCACATGTCCACTTGTCTGTGAATGGTGCAAATCATTTTCAGCAAGTATGGAAATGGACAACAAGCATTTTACTTTTTTCAGCCCTGATATTTTTTTCTCTACTGGTAATAAAGCTGTCTTCTATAGGCAGAAGTGATTAGACCTCGCTGTCGCTTGGCTGTATGTATTTGTACTGTTATATGGAAATGAATTACTGAAGCCTGTGGAGAAGTGTTGCTGAGGACAATAAGAACTGTCATTAGATTTGTAGAGGGAGGGACATGGTACTACTCTTTGTCAATTTGGAGTTGTGATTTTATGGTTTAATTTTGAGTTTTGGGGAAAAAATACTTGGAGTCAAGAATGTGTCAGGGTGGATCAAAAGGAATCAGGCTATTTTTGGTGGGAAATGGCTGACATTCATCTTAGAGAGACTAGCACAGGAAGTAGTAAAAGAATGGAGGACTCTTTAATGCATAGAATACACAAAATTTCTACAGCATTGTCCATTTTATAAACTAAATTAAACTTGCTCCTGAATCTGTGTTTTCATGAGCATTTGATGTTTGTAAGAGCTCCTTCTGATTTTATTTTTTGTAAATATAATTATGACACTTCAAGTTAATGTCATTTTATGTTGAACTTGGGGACATTTTCAGTATGTCATTGAATTAACAATGTCTAGATATGATGGTCTGTAGTAGCTGTGCAGAGCTGATACAGCATGCTTAGCTTGCTTAGTTCTCATATCTGTGCCACTGGTGCTGTATAACTGGAGTTGCCCCAATATAGAGAGAATTATTTGTGTAAACTGTCTTTATTCACTGAAGCAGATAAGATTCCTCTCCTTCTTCCTCACTTCATCCCTTCACCTACAAAAACAAACCTGAAAGCTGTAGGGAGACTAGGGAACATAGTCTCTGCGTCACTGTGAATGCATTATAACTATGACACTTTTTGTGGTCCCATTAATACAGACACTTTTGTGTTGTGATAGTTTTAATAAATAGTATTAGTTGTGAGTTAGGAATGTTGGATTTTTCTGTTTTAAAATAAGTCTTTAATGTTTCTGTTATTACACAGATATAGTGTTGACTTCATTGGAAATTCTGTGGCTGTTCCCATACAACACTTGCTTTAAGTAAACGTCTACAAACTTGCCAGCTACAAAATTCCCACCTATATAAGTTGAATAGTTGGTGTTAAAGATTTTACTGCCTTGAATGTTGATGCAGATATTTGTTATGGTAAAAGGGATCAAAGGTTATGAGGTCATGACGGAGGTTAAAGGATTAGCATGTGACAAAAAGAAGTGGTCAGGAAAATGGAAAAGTAGAACTAATTTTTCTTGCACGCACCTGTGCTTTCTGTCAAATAAAAACTTCTGGTAATGACACAGCAAGGAGGAGAGACAAAGGTTAATGAGTAGCACAAGTTAAATTTGCAAAGTATTGCAGTGTCAATTGGATCATGCAACCTGGTGTAGTTGTATAATCTAACAAAAGCCTTTGAGAGGTTGTGGAAAATGTGAGACAGGCAACTTAATTTCCATGGTTTGAACACCTTAGCATTCAAAATACACATCAGCTAGTTACAATAACAGCCACAGTAGTCAAAAGCCTTATTAGTGGAAAAAACACTATACTGAAGGAAATGAGTTACATATTTTTTATTGTCATTTTCTGTCACTATATATTATGGAAAGCATCAATAAACTGTTTATCCTTAACCTTAATACAGTTCTTTGCAGAAGGCATCTTTTACAAATGAAAATCAGTTTGAAAATAAAATTTTGATTATTTAACAAGACATTAAAGGAATTTCAATATGATCAAATTACAGTCTTCAAGAATTAAGCATGTAAGGAGATGTTTAAGGAAGATGGTTTTATTTGTCCTTTTTTAATTCTTTTGTATGTGGGGATATATAGGTAGGCATATGTAAGAGAGGTTTTGATTTTTCTACCATCTAAATTTATTGTTACACAAAATGCAAATTATAAAAACTTAGTCCTTTTTAATTCCCTACATAGAATGTAGCAATTGTTCCAGTTGTCTGGTTTCGTATAATTTTTCTGATGATATTCCCATATGTTTATATTTTAATTTCCCTTCTAATTTGAAATTAAAAGGAGGAGACAATACACACTTTTTTCAAAGCATAAAAATAAACAAATGACCCATGAAGAGCTAAGAGGCAGAAAGTGCCTGTCAGTTATATTACTTCACAGTGGTGGCCTGACAGAAACACATTTTGTGAATCTAACACACAGCTAAAAAGAAAGGTCAGGGTTCACAGAGCTAGTTTATTGCAAATGGTTCTCATGGATTTTCTGTTTTCTCTTTCTTAGGTTTTCTGGGTTCATTGTTTAAATGGCCTCTTCCACTCATTCATTCTGTTTTGGTTTCCACTAAAAGCCCTCCAGCATGGTAAGTATTATGAAAAATAAAAATATAAATGTTGAAAAGTACAAAATATCTAAATATTATCATTTTTCTAAGGGAAGCTTTATACATACTAGCAGTTCAGTGTGATTAAATTTCAAGATACCATTTCTAGAACTAGACCAGATGCGTATTTCATATGTTTTATTTAAAGTCTGTTTATAAGTAGGAGTAATATTATGTGTATATACATTTAACTATCTAAGTAGGATTACTGTGAACTGAAATAAGGTTGAGAAAAAGAGATTGCTATTTAATCAGGCTAATTTTTATATAGGCTACCATGTTAAATACTCATGAGATCCTAACTCTCTACAATCCCTTTTATTGTCTCTTACATTTTGTCAGTTTTTAGTGGTGTTTTGTATACTTTCTCCTGTTACTTCAAGGGCATATTAACCTGCTAGTTTACATTTCTGTGAGTAGTACTGTGGCAGAGGAACAGTGACACCTCATCTTTTCAGTCCTATCCATCTTCAGCTGTTGTTTCCCAGTGAAGGAAATGGGGTGGCTGGGAGGAAAGTGGTGTTAATTAAAAGAAACTTGAAAGCACTGCTTTCAGTGTGTGGGAATGTTTCAGGCTGGGGGAGCTCTCATAGGGGTGCAGTTTTGTTTTGCTTCCAATTTGTGGGGAGAAAAAAACTAGTGTGTACCTTGCAGCTTTTCTGAAAATTAGTCTGCTTGGTTTCAGTGATATAGCCATGCAGTCTGCCATGGCATAGGGGGCAGAAATGTTCTCATGGACATTTTGGAACTGTTGAGGTTAGATAGTGAGACCATCACAGCTTTTGTGGCCTGAAAAAGCTAACGGAAAAACTTCTTGCAGACTATTTTACACTCAGAAGACTCCTAGTGGGTAAAGGAAGGTATGTGGAGACCTGTTTTCTCTGAAAGGCCACTCATATCACAGTGAGGTTTAGACAGCCCAGGAGGAATGAGGTCCCAAAATGTCAGTGCATACTCTAAAACTGTAATCGCAAATCCAAACCAAAATCCCTGTTCAAAGCTGTAGCCAATCCATGCAAGAGATTTGTGCATTACAGGATGGAGAAGTGTTTAATGCGTATATATAGTGATGCAGAAGAGAATTCATGTGTGAATGTCAAAGCCGAGATTCTTGCAGAAGCACTTGAGAGAGCAGTGTAGCACAGACCCTCTCAGCCCACAAACCCTGGGCTGGAACTTACCTGCTGGCAAGGGGCCTCTTCAAGTCTGAACAAATTGCCATCTGCCTTCCCCTTTCATTCCTAGAGAAAGGAAAGGTGAGTAAGGGAGCAGAACTGGGAACTGGGGAATTGCGTATGTGGTGAGGTGGTATAATCAGTACCTGGCATGGGTCCAGCTGGTGCATAGAGTTTTGTATAAAGAGGATACAAGTGCAGAATGAAAGCTACTGTTAATTAAATCTTATGTCTGTGTGTAAAGAGAAAAATGAAATAGTGCTATTAGTTTCCTAGGGAGGAGCTGATGAGTACCAGAGACAGGAACTTCTGAGAACAGGTCTCGCTCTCCACCTTGTCTTAACAAAGAAGAGGTGCAGGAAGATCCTGAAACATGAAAGGAGGAATGGGAAGAATGAGGGATAGCTTAGCTTTCTGCATAGAAGTGCTGAGTCCCAGCACTCTGGCTAATGGGCATAGACTTAGCTGCCTGCCTGTTCTTGTGTCTTATTCTCATTATGCTCTTTACTGCTAGGTATATATTGTAAAGCAGTGGAGTGCATGTTTGAGCAGGTATTTATTTGAATGCTGAAAATCAAATCTTGAAGATGATTAAAATCTCCTGGAGCCATTCTCTTGATCAAATTTTCCAGTTTAGTCTTTAGTCTTGCTTGTCCACCTGTTTCTTACCTGTAACATGAAAATTTCAAACTGCATGTGTCATAATAGATTCTATCAAGAACTACCTTCTCAGAGAATAAGTATGGATTTATAAGAATTATTTGTCAGAATTTGCTTCATGGTACCTAACCACTGTACAGTACACAAAACTTACACCCCATGTATTGTCATGTGGATGTGAAAAGCACTGCAAGAAGTCATAGATCTCTAGTGTTCAGCACAATTTAAGGTAAAATATGCTGTTAGTACAGCTATAGAAAGTGGTACCATCTCTTTTGTACCAAAAATAATATATGTAGTGCTATTGTGGATGTTTCAGTGTTTCTATTTTTATTGCTCTCCGTCTCCAGGTACCGTATTCGGCAATGGTAAGACTTCAGATTACCTGCTCCTGGGGAACACTGTGTACACAGTAAGTCTATATTGGTGCTGGTTTTAACTCTTTAAAAGATGTGGATTTATTATTATTATAATTATCTTCATAGAAGACTTGATTCAGTGTAGTGCCTTAAGAACTCCCTTAAGAATAAGAAATGGCTCTTGAATGACACTTTGAGTAGCTTTGAAATGCATTTTGCATTCTAATACCAGTTTTAAAACAAAGCAGTTTAATAAATATGCAGAAGATACATCTATCCTTTACTGGAAACTGTCTATTTTTTTAAATAATGAGAATTATAATTCCCTAATTAGCATGCTTACTAATTTAAGGTAAGTTTCTGTGTTGGAGAAATCTCAGGTTATTGGTTATCAAACTGATTTGTGGACTTGTGAAGATACAATTCTGTTCTGTCTCTCTTAATTTATGATGGGGCCATGACAGAGGCATAGAGCCACGTAGAACAAAGACTTGTGGGACGCTTTTCAGAGGCAGTCAAACTGCCAGAATTACACCTGACCCATACCTGACAGTAATCTTCTGCTACTCTCATAGATACTAGTCATTATTGGTGGTTTTTTTTTTTTCTCATAATCTTTTATCTCCTCGGATAAATTAATAAAGTTAAATATCTGTTTTTTACTTACTAGATACAAGTGTTACCCAAGAGATGAGGGTTTTCCAAGATCTCTCTTAGGAGCAAAATTAGACTTAGGCTTACTCTCTGTTCTTCAGTGTTAAGGGTTTAATTAATTTTTCAAGTTCCTGTTGTTGGCAGGTACAAAAAAGAAATTAATTCTTCCATCAAAATAAGTGGGCTGTAATATAAATTCACATCAAAATCAATTTCCTTAGGGAATAGGGAAACATCATACCTGAAATAAAAGCATTCTAGATACATTGTAGTTGAGAATGTTGCCACTGTTGACATTTTGTATGTTTCTTTTGCCACTCAGTACATGGCCTTTAAACTGGTTCTTTCAGGCACAGAGAAAAATTGTTCACACGTTCTCTTATAAGTTTATTTGCTCTACAATTCCCTTTCCCTGTTCCAAAAGGCAAGCACAGCTTGTTTGGTCAGCAGTAGTTGCATATGATCATGCTATTTATCATATGATGAAATGGTTTCCATTAGGGATAGATGGAATATCCTGGGTAAGTGTTTTCTGGGAAAATCGTAATAAAATTAAGATGTAAGGTCACAGTCATTGTCATAGCTCAGTCCTGACAGGAGTAGTTCAACTGGCACAGGTCTATTTGTATTATGTTCTCATAACACCAGGCAGTGTTTATGACACATTCATCCGAATGTCACTGCTTTTCTTGACATTGATAAATATTTGATAAAAGTATCTACCAGAACCACTTGTTGTTTTAAGTGAAACAACTTCTTGGGGAGAGTTCACTGCTCTGAGTTCTTTCCCTATCTACAAATGTTTCGTTGTTTTCTGTTCTTAGAAGTTGCAACTTTGCTCAGTTCATTAGAAGTTTAGTTTGTGAGTTGTATGCATGTATACATGAGTAACATAGCTTCACCTGTCCTATCACCTAAACTAAGTTTCTGTGAGCATCTCCTTTGACTGCTTTGCTTTACAAGTATCCCTTGTATTAGCCATCATTTTGTAGAGTTATCCCTGCACGCTTGTTAAGCCCAGTTAGTCAACACATGGCTGCAGTCACATATGTAGTTCATTCCTGAAGCCATCTCAGAACTACATCTTACCCAGGCACTCTGCTTTGGGCTTTTTTCCAAAACTAAGCTTGGCTCCAGGATAAATACAAGTTGTGTTTGCTGTCCTAAGAGTTTACTGAGGTCCTATGGAACTGAGTGTTCAAAAACTATTGCTGCGAAGGTTGTCACCCATCAGTTAATGGATAAGTCTTGAAATCTTAAAGTACTGCAGTACATGTGAGTATCATCTGTGACATCAGCTGCTTCACAAACACCAAAGACTGCCATTTCAGATTTGCAGCAGCATTTTCCAGTGCCTCCAGAAATTACTTAATTTCTGATATTTTCAATGTGGCTTACTGTTTGTCAAGCTGAATCCATAATCACTAAAACAGAGGTCATAATGCAGTTAATCTGTCACCTTCTGCAACTGTTTGTCAAGTAGGAGAGCTGAAACTTCACCTTCTTGAGAGGTTAACTTCTTGCTACTAACCTGCAGAGTGGCCAAGAATTTCCCAAGGAAACTGTACTTTTCTTCACTTCAGATTAAAAATCCAGGGATAGATGGAAGTTGTAATTGATGTATTCCTGCTCTTGCAAAAAATCAGGAAGAAAGGGATTCAGAAATTAGTACAGTTTAGTTTCTTTTGATCCAGAAAGAAAGTCAGGAATATGCAGTGATTCATATCATGTCCTGGAATTATTTCATCAAACATAAATTTCAAGTAAGAATAGAGTGCTGTGAAAATATTTGTACCACCATTTTTGAGAGGTCTTTTTTTAAAAAGCTCAGTCTTTATGTAGAATACCAGTTTGATTTCTTGTTTCCAGGGTAGGATTCAGTGAACTATTGTTAGTTTGGATCAAGGGAAGAGGAAGCAATAAAACCCATGGTCTTGAGGGAGTTGCTGTGCATAGGTAGTGATTTTGTTAGGGATATCAGTTAAGATCCCTTCGGAGATCAGTCAAAGGGTATATATTCACACAGTGTGTAGTTCCTTTTATAGAACCCTGCAGTGTTTGTTTTGTGTATACATTTTGTCTATGCAATGGGAATTCATCTCATCCTAAAGAAGGATGTTTTCTTTTCTTACAGCTAACTCAAGTAGCAAGCAAGTGTACCAGATGAGTTTGTTTGGGCTTTTTTTTCCATAATTCTTCTTTTTTTTCACTCATCCACATATGGCACCAGAACTGGATAGACTAAGGCAATTATAACACTTGTCCTTAATATTCTTCTAATTAGATTTCACACATGTTTTAGATAATGGAATTGTGGTGTTATGATTTTTTTTTGTCCTTAATAACACAGCAGTAGTTGAAATATTTTCAGAAATAAAAGTATAAATTTATAGGGCAGAGTATTCTGGCAGAATTTGTATCCTTCTGTGCACAAGACATAGTGAAAGGTTTGTCATACATAATTAAGTAGTTATTTTCAGCATCAGATTGAAGTACATTTCTTCCGAATTTCTGAGGCTGCTTGAAATTCAACCACAAACAAACCCACTGACATCAGTGCTGCCAACCCAGCCAACAAACTAGAATTTAAACTATAAGCTGTTATGTTTGAAGCTCAGTCTTTGTGACTTGGTTTTTCGGCCGCATGTTCTTCAGACTGCACATGAAGCCAAACTTGTGATACACATTCACAAGTGAATTACAAAATGTAGTAACTATTTCTTGGCTAAACAGAAAACTTGTTGGAGTGAATTTCAAAAAAAATAGATAAACAAGTTTCCTGGATCAGCTAGTCCTCGCTGTGGCATTATAAGCTGTTTACTACTGCTCATCTGTAAACTAAAATGGAGCATGTCCTACAGGACAATAATGTGATGTTTTCAGAGACTGTTCCATAAAAAGAGTAAAGAAAAAGAGTAAAGATGGGAGAGAATAATGAGAATTACATAACAGACTTATTCAACATGTTATTTGTATGCAGAACATAGATACTAGGGTGTATCTTTAAATCTCCTAGTGGTAATTTATGTTGTCTTCTGTTCTCCTGGAAGTTTAACCAAACTAACAAGTTCTGTATGTTAAGATTCCCATGTTAATTAGGAATATTCTCTCTCTCTTTAAGTTTGTGGTTCTGACTGTGTGTTTGAAAGCTGGATTAGAGACTTCATACTGGACTTTGGTAAGCAAATGTCTTTACCATATTCTCAAATATTTTTGTAAAATATGATGGATGAATAATTGTATTATTTTCTTTGTATTGATTACATTATGCCCTTTAGCGGTTTGTCAGCCCTTCCCAAAGTAGCAAACTAAACTGTGGTTCCTGTATGGAATACAGAATATCCACATACAAAAAATAATGCGTCATATTGAAAATGAGGACTTTGGGATAAGGTTTAATGTAATTCTTAAACTAGAAAAATCAAAGTACTCTGAACTTATTTTAACTGAATTAAAATTGGTTTAAAATACAGTAATGTTGCTGCTGATAGTATCATTTTCCTTTCAGAAATAGCTAAGTGAAGTAGTAGAGTTAAATTAATAAAAGGCATGGAAATTTCATCCAGTGTATCAAAATCATATTGCAAATAGCAAAGATGATATTTTATGTTACGATGTATCTGTGATAATTGTTATTTTTGTTTGTTTGTTGGTTGGTTTTTTTGTTTGTTTTAACAGTTCAGCCATATAGCTATCTGGGGAAGCATAGCACTTTGGGTGGTGTTTTTTGGAATCTACTCTTCTTTGTGGCCAGTCATTCCTATGGCACCTGATATGTCAGGAGAGGTAAAAGTATATTTTAACTAATATCTAAATGTGTGAAAAAAATATTGTTTCAGTCTTTAGTACTGGCCTAATCTTTACTGGATCCTTCTGCTAACTAGAGGTGCATATGTCATTCTGTCTTTTATACCTTCAGTATGGTAGCCATGTTTATTTAAAATATAATGGATTTTTACTCTTGTGAAAATAGAGCTCAGCTAACAAGCTGTGAGTATGTGGTTTAGTGAGGAAAAATAGACAGGTAAGCTGCTTTGCAGTTCTTGGGTAAACTTTAATTTTCTAAAGAAAAGTCTTACCAAATCCAGAA
>JAYRBT010000139.1:49389525-49407523 GCA_036023395.1 Myiotriccus ornatus
AAAATAGACAGGTAAGCTGCTTTGCAGTTCTTGGGTAAACTTTAATTTTCTAAAGAAAAGTCTTACCAAATCCAGAACACAGAATTACAATGCTTATTTGTCTGAAGCACTTTTTAATAATGAGGTGGCACAAGAAGTTCCCTGGTTAAGGCTGTTTTTTCATCTTCAATTTTACAAATTTGCCAAGTATCTGAAACTGTAAAATGCCTCAAAAAATTTGAGGTGCTGTAACATTTCCTGAGCTGCTTGTCGTGCACACATTTCCTCTTCTATTAATGAGCTGCTTGAAATGCATTATTGTACTGTATCTTTAACCTTTTGACAGTAATTACTGGTTTCTCTTTCATTTATTATCCCATTTGTTTAAACCTGCTCTGCATATTGCAAATTGGACTGAATCCATAAAAGGTGCTTATTTGCTGCCTGTACTGATCTAATTGGAATTGCAATCACAAATTCTTAATACCATTCAGTTCGAGAAACATCTTAAGTTTAGTATTAATTTCCTAGATACTAATGTCTGCTTCTGGGCATGACCAGTACCTCCTGAGCTGAGAAGTTCAGTGTGCATTCTCAGAAACTGAGAATAATTGCTTGTTTCAGGAAGATATTCTTCTAATTGTTCTCGAAGTATATCAACTAAATCAAGCCTTACACCAGTAAAAGAGTGAGTGCCTTTAACTCCACCACCACTGTGATATAATTCAGCAATTTAAAAATTCATACAGGATGTGGGAAATGTAGGTGTATTTCTCCCTTACTTGAAGGTAATTAAGACCCACAAATCCATCCTCCTGTATAAGCAATTACGGGAAAAAATATTATATAGGCATTTCTACAACTACTGCATTTTAATGGAAAGTGCTTAAGTGCTTGGATACCTAAGAAAAATAATTTGAAATTATACAATTTCTTGTTGTTTTTCCTGATCTATTATAATTTCTACCTGTTTATATATGTAGATTTTGTACATTACCATGTTACCTCCCCTACTTAAAATTGATTCTGTACATTATTCTAAATTAAAGTAATTGAAGCTATCATACCTCAGCATTTTTATTCATATACACTGTATTTTGTAGAAGAAACAGAATGGGTTTGGAATTTGGTGGTTTTAGAGATTTTGTAAAAACTTTATGGTGTTTTAAGACAGCAGAACTTTCATGGTGATAAGCACATCATGCTTATTCTGTTTTACAGCAGAGCAGAAGGGCATGTTGTACTTGGTATGGCATAAGAATGGCTACTTCACTGTTGAAATAATACTTTACTAACTACATGTTCAAACTCCAATGTTATTGTGAGAAAAAAATGTTTTTGAAGGGACCGTAATTCGTATGAACTTGGGAAAACAGTCCTTCATAAAGAGATGTAGCTGTCAACAAAAATAATGCTCTTGTGGGGTTTGAATTCAACTTTGTGCGAAAGTAGTCTGACTTATGAACCTAAAATCATTTTTTGTTGTGTTAAAACTTTATACTTGAAATGGATAGTCTTATTTTTTAGTGTGTTTGCTTATGTGTGTGTGTGTGTGTATAGCAGCTTTCAATGTGTGTACGTGCACACAGTTGTTTGAAGGGGAGTGTTGTTGGCTGAGGTCGGTTTTGTTTTCTTTCTAAGAATACAGTTAGATGTCTGTAACATCAGAATAAGATCTCCTAAACATATCATAGATCATAAAAGCTTATGTTAAAAGCTCAGGTCTAGCTTTTTTTGCTGCATATTGTGTGGCTAAAAGTCCTGTTGATGCATACTGCAGCACAGATTGGAAGCAGGATTTTTGTATGCTCTCCTGGAACCCCCCTTACTGAGTGGGTGGCCTCTGACAGGGCAGGATTTATTGAGTTTCTCTGAAGCAAGTCCAGGCCTTCTGTAAATATTCAAACTAAAAGATTCACAAATTTAACTGTGGAAAAGTTTGTGGTGTGATAGAAACAAATCCATATAGGCAAGTGTGCATATACTGCTTGTCTAATGTCTTTAAATAAGTAAGTCGGACTTGAAAAATTCATCCAACTACATTTGGCCAAATTCAAATGAGTGTGTCAAAAGTTGACCTCTGCTTCTTAGCTTTTAGTCCATTTTGTCTTGGTCTGATCTGATAAATTATGCTGGAGGGGATTTTCATGGTTTATTTTTTCCGCAAATGTGTTCATTAAAAATGCCCCCTTTTAATAAGCCTTAGATTTATAGGGAGGTAGATAGACAGGTAGATAGATAGATAGATAGATATGCATATAGTTATATAACTGTAGAAAGTCCTTAGAAAGATTAATTGTATTCCCTTTCAGTTACTTTGAGCTGGTAACAACAATTCCATCTTGGTAGTTTTATAGTCTTTCCAATCAGTATTCTTGGCACAATAGTCATCCAACCATTCAGTCCCAGTTAGATGATATGTCTTCTAGAAACATTTTTTCATGGCTTCTTTGAGATAGAAAAAAACTAATGAAACACTCTTATAAGGATTCAGTCTAAATTCTCTATATTAATGTCGTGAAAATAAGATTCTTGATGCTTATTCCTGGTTCAGTTCCAAGAAAATAAAATTCTAATGCTATTGAAGGGGAGAGAAAAGGCATATGAAGGTGATGGAAAACTCATTCACTGGATGCAGAGGAAAGTTTTCATCTAAATATTTTTAAACTCTTTTTTTTTATTTGTTCTTATAAAATACTAATTCAACTCAGATAAATGTGTTTAAATGGAGAACACTACAATGTCCCAAGAAAAAAATAGTTGTAATAGAAGAAAAGTCAGTTCATGCTGCAAAAACATTGTTATGTTTGAGCACTGAAGTTAGCAGCCCAAAGTTAAAGCATAAGAATTGTTGGTTTGGGTTCACCTTTTAATATCAAAGCATCACCCAGTCACTTACTGAAAAAGGAAGTACATCACATATTTTTGAAAGTTTTTCTGACTTTTTACATTAATTTTGTTTCCATCATTTTGTGCATCGTTTCAGTTGTACAGAAGGTCATTAAAGTTGGCTTTTACATATGTGTTGCTGTATGTTAGTAGTACAGAAGGAAAGATTGTAGAATGCTGTGCTCTAAAAGAAAATATAGTGAAATGAAAAAATTATGATGTTTTCTTTCCATTGTCTAGGCTACTACCCCCTTTCCCTGGCATGTTCCTGATAGTATAAGTGTATTTTTCTTTCTCTCTCTTTTAATCTGAATTTTCCCAAAACAAAAACAAACAAGGACCCCCCTTGATCCAAAATGCCCTGTTGATCTGGACTGCTGAGGCAGTTTTGGCTTCAAGACCTTTGTTTTCTGGTCGTTCAAGATTGCTAGTTCCACACTGGACCAAGTCATCCAGCTGTATAGTATTATTTCTCACAGTGTGGGAACTAGATGGTTCTCCATGGTACAGTAATCCTAAATCCTATAAATAGTGGTAACTAGGTTGCCAAATATGTAGCGTACCAGAAGAGTTGAAGGTTGGCTTCTGACTCATATAAGTGAGGTATCCTGGCACAAGTGTTTTCCTGATTCAAATAACTGGTAGTTCTATAGCTGATTATCTGTCAGAGATTGATAATCTGGTTTATAGCAGCTGAAACATGTTTCTGTATTAAAATTCTGAAACCAGTTACATCTTGTCAACCTTAAAGCAGTATCTATTCCAATTGTGGGGGTTTTGTCTTAAAAAAAAAAAGTTGACCCAGGTGAAGAAAACTTCATTCATTTTCCCTGATTGATGATGTTCAGATGAAAACTGTCAGTTCACCATTGTCTTTCAGCGGACACAGTCTAGAAGGAATGAAAACTATGAGAGAAGCAACTGCTTTACAAAGCAGAAAAAAATGGAAAAATAGGCTGTAAAATTGAAGAAGGTTATGTGATAAAAAGGGGGGATAACCTAAGAAATTATGTGGTATCAGTGGCTAGATGAAGTGCTGTAGCAGATCAACTTCGAGTCTGAAATAAGACCTAAATATTTTATCATTAATTAAGCTGAACTAATTATTTACTTTCATATTTTGTTTGAACTTTAGACTCATGCATTTAAAAATTACTCTTCTAGAGTTTATTTGAAGAATTAGGGACTGTCTTCTAGTTTATATCCTAAAAGATCTAGGAATTCAAAAAGATTGATCCTAAAAGACTAGGAACTCAAATTTTACCTACTTATAGTAAAGTATTAAAATACCTTTTCTACAAGGAGGATTTTGGTAGTAGTAGCAAAACATTATGTCTGTTGGGGGGAACAGGGATGCACAGTGTATGAAAAAGAAATACAGAAAATGTTTCAAAAGTTTTCATTTGTTTTATAATAACTTTTCAGCCTCTGTAACACAGTTTTTATTACATTACAATCTGCATCACATCTGCAGTAATGTTTATTCACTCATTTGTTGTCTGTCTAGTGTGCTTGTACTGTGTAGTATGAAAGTATATGAATGACCATCTTTACAGCTTATTTTTTAATATTTTATCTCTAAAGATTGTGTTTTTAAATATAGATGCAGAAGAAAAAAGGGGGGGAACCCTCAATATTCTTTGCAGGTGTTTTGTACTTAGATTTAACACCATATGTTTTGACCTCCTAAATTAAAAATATGCATTTAATTTCAAAACATTAGTCACTACAGACTAGAAGAACATTTTCATTGCAGACTTGAATAAATCAACTGCATGGATCTCTGTCTCTACTACATTGATATAAATTAAGTTTATACTTTTATGTATAACATTATCAAATAGATAATTGAAATATACTTTCAATATTTTTAAACAATTTATAGTATTTTCTCAGTTTTAACCAGATGTAGTTTGAATAAGTTTCTAAAAGTAAATGCCAAGTCTCCTTATATTTGATGAGTTATTTGCTTTGTAGGTTTAAATTTTTTCTTTGAAACACTTCAATACACAGAAAACGGTTCTATGATGGTGAACAAAATGCATTTTTCATCTGTGATTCAGTGAATTATGAGAAGTTTCCTCTTGTCCATGTTTTGTCATATTGTGCATTATGCATGCACAAATAAATGATGCTGTGATGTTGTGGTTTTATATCTGTGTAGTCCTTTAGTCCTTTTGCAGTAATTGTATTAACTAATAAAGTTTCTGTAACTCACATTATCTAATAATAACAGCATCCATTCGTGTGTCAGTAGGCTTTAAAGCTGCTAGAACCTTCTAATGATGCTTCTATTCTTGCAGTTAAAAGGGCCTCTTTTCCTTTTAATGCCACTTATAAAAAAAGCAGATTGATTTTTTAAATTATAAATGTTACGGTTATCTCTTTTCTTGAAAAAACATGGTTATTGTCTGAGTTGAAAACATTTGAGGAGGGGTGAAAAACAAACCAACCTGTTTCACAGTAGTAAAGCCCCTTGTTACTGTTATGTGTTCTGAATTGTTAGGCTTCTTTTCGTAAACCTGATTAATAAGTTGCTTAGAATTATAATACTTACTTGAATAAGAAGTATGACATTGAGATTAAAAGCAAAAGTTCAGTATCTGCAACTTTTTAATTTATTGTGGTACTGTAAATATTGCACTGTAAAGTTCTCCAGAGCACCATATGTTTCTGCTCTGTCTGACCCAGGGGATCTATAAACTACTGACGGAAATTGAATTTAAGGAACAAGCATGTATTTTACAGAATTTTAGATCATTTGATTCAGGTTTGCAGAATCCTTGTGAAAAACAATAATATTCTTTGTTGGATGATTTAGCTGCACCGTGTAGGAAAGATGTATTAGAATATACTATATTAACAATATTAGTTTCTTAAATATTGCTTCTCTCTGTATTATGTCAAGTATCCTGCTTATATGGAATTGTGCTTATTAAAATACTAGGTGTGCATCCTTTAATCCCTTTACTGCATTTTCTTTTACACAAAAACACAAAAAAACTTCTTGAAAAATTTAGTTGTCCAGATACTTGAGTCTCTAATGAACAGGTCTTCTCTAGTAAGATGTTTGTCTAAAGTCTGATTCAAAAAGGGGAATTTATTCTAGTCTAATGGAGAGCAAAGCTAGTATTCAGGCTATTATACAATCATAGAACGGCTGACGCTGGAATGGGCCTCTGAAAGTCATCTAGTCAAATGCTCCCAGCACTACACCAAGTTGGCTAGGATCATGTCCAGACAGCTTTTGAATAATGCCAGGGATGGAGGTTCTACAACATTTTTGGACAGCCTGTGCCACTGTTAAGTCACCCTCGAAGTAAAAAAGTTTTTCTTGATGTTCAGATATGTGTTTCAGTTTGTGCTCATTGCCTCTTGTGCTGTGACAGGGCATCCCTGGAAATAGCCTGGTTGTGTTGGGTCTTCCTTGCACCCTCCATTCAGGAATCTATCTCCATTGATAAGGCCCCCCTTAGTCTTCTCTAGGCTATAGTCCCAACTATCTCTGTCTATCTGTTGTATGAGAGATGCTCCAGGCCCTTCATCATCTTCGTGGCCCTTTACTGGACTGTCTCCAGCATGTCCATGTTTCTTGTACTGAGGAGCCCAGAACTGGACACTTCTCTAGGTGTCCCATCAGTACTGAGTAGAAGGGAACTGCCTGGATGTCTGCTGGCAGTATTTTGTGTAATGAAGCCAAAGATACCATGCACCTTCTTTGTCACAAGGGCTCATTGCTGGCTCATATGCAACTTGGTGTCCATCAGCACCAAGTCCTTTTCTGCTAAGGTGCTTTCCAGCTGGGTGGCTCCCAACATATACTGGTGCCTGGACTTCTTCCTCCTCATGTGCAGGACTTTGCATTTCTCCTTGTTCAACTGCATTGAGCCCATTTCTCCAGCCTGTTGAGATTTCTCTTAATGGCAGCAGTGCATCTGGTGCACCCTCTAGTGCATCTGCCACTCCTCCCCCCTTTGTGTGTCATTAGCAAACTTCCTGAGGGTACACTTTACCTCGCATCCAGATCTTTAATGAAGGTGTTAAATGGAAGTGGACCCAGTATTGACCCCTGGGATACACTTTAAATTACTTGCCTCCAGCTGGACTGATGCTGATCACCACCCTCTGGCCATTCAGCTTGTTTTCAGTGTACCTCACTGTCTGTTCATCCAGCCCATACATCAACAGCTTCTCTACAAGGATCTTTCAGCTTTTATGCTGTTGTGGTTTTGCTCTGGGTCAATTTTTTCCACACCCTCCACAATTACTATAAGTTGAGAGAAGGTTTATGCAGACAAAAGACAGCTGATTAGGGAAAATAATATGAACATTTATTACTAGCAAGACGAAAACTACAGAACTATATCTATAATAATTCTAATTAGGTAAAAGTACTATATATTTATAGAAATACCCCTCCCCCCTTTATATCAGTTCGAGGAGGAGAAGCAGTCTCATTCTCCATTCTCAGAGCTCCAGGTCTTTTTAATAACTGCAGCCCTCTAAAGCTTTTCTTTGTTATCTCAGGACAACAATTTTTTTTCGTTGCAGCTGGAACTCTATCTCTCTTTGTTGGCCTCAAGGTTGGGCCTACCCTCCTCCTGGGCTAAGACCGGAGGGTGGGGGTTACGCACGCCCTGAAGGTCTTCTCTTCCATGGACTGCAAGGGGACACTTGCCTACCATGGATCTTCACCACAGAGTCACAGGGGATAATGGCTTTTGAGTCCACCCCTGTTTCCTGTGGGGTCCCTCTCCACAGGAAAACAGTCCTTAATAGACCTCTCCGACATGGGTCTAGCATGGATCCCTCACTTGGATCTCGACATCTTACCTGAGCCGTTGTCACTCCAGCGTTAAGTCTCTCTCTCAGGGTCACAAATTTCCAGTAGCAGGATGGATCCCTCACTTGGATCCCAACTCAGCGTCACAAATCTCTAGCACCAGTATGGATCCTTCACTCGGATCCCAGCATCCTACCCGGGCCATCTCGCTCCAGTGTAGGTTTCCCTCAGGGTCACAGATCTTCAACAGGACTCTGCTTCATTTCAAGCCTTCTCATGAAGTCTCGGCTTCCTCATGCATCAGTTTACTCCAGCGTAGGCTCCTCCACGAGCAGCATGGGGGTCTCCTCACCCCAACAAACTTCTACAGGTGGCAGGGTTTATTTTTCAGTCTTTTCCCTGCTGAAGGGAGAGAGAGAGAGAGCGAGAGAGGGGGGAGAAGCAGGCCCCCCTTCGAACTTCTCTCTCCTGCTGCAGCTTTGGCCTTGAACACTTCGTGATCTCTCTGCCGGAATTCTTCTGCAGCGGTTTTTGTCTAAGCAGTCAGTAATTCTCTAAAGTTTTTTTTCTCTACTCTCCTACAGGAGAGAAGAGGGGCTTCAGTGCCACACATGCCTCCGGCCCAGGGCCGGGG
The DNA here is from genome assembly GCA_036023395.1 of Myiotriccus ornatus. Classification (NCBI taxonomy): domain Eukaryota; kingdom Metazoa; phylum Chordata; class Aves; order Passeriformes; family Tyrannidae; genus Myiotriccus; species Myiotriccus ornatus. The sequence goes on from JAYRBT010000139.1 coordinate 49,397,811, forward strand.
GAGGAGGGAGGCCTGGCCCCCACCTGGGGCCTGCCACCTCTCCTACATGGCTACTGCTCCTGATTTCAACTGCGCAACAGCCTTCTCTTCCGTTTTCTTAAATATGTAATTAGCAAAGGCGTTGCTGAAAGTTTTGATTGGCTTTTTCTCCAGAAATCACCTGGACAAAACCATCTTCAGCCCCAGGGGCTCACTGGTGGGCAAAAACACGACATATGCCCTGCTGTGTTGTCCCAGCACCTGTAAAAGATGCTGTTAATGGATGCTTGTCTCTTCCATTTTTAGAAACAGATGAGTGTTATTTTAATAACTTTTGCAGAATACAGCATAATAAATAAATAAATTTAAATGCTTGTATTTTTAAGAAAACTGGTATGGTGCTGTTCCTCAATGTTAGCTGCATTCTTTCCATCAGCATATTATTGCCAATCGCCTTTATAAACAAAAGTTATGGGGTGGGGGTTTTTGGTTTAAAATGTTATTAATAAAATTGAGTACAAATCCCTGGTGTAGTTATGCATACATCTACACTTAAATGATATTCAACTGCCATCTTTCTCCATATAAGCTTTCTCTTCTGATGAGTAATGGCTTCTGTTCCTTACAAATTCTAGTGAAATTCAGTGTTTTCTGTACTCCTTCCTGTTATACCTATTACAGTGCAGACAACAACCATCATAGTAACAAACTTGGTAGAACCACCAGAACTCACCTTCTCACTGAGACTTTGCATCTCTTTTGCCAGATACTCTTTCTTGTCATCTTTGAATCGACTCAGATAGGTTTGTTTCCCTGTGAGTCTTTTCCTTTGAGGCAAAAGAGGACAATCTAGCTTTTTGATTAGAAAGCTAATATTATCTGATTACAAGCATGATTAAAAGTGTGATAAATATCAACTTGCCAGCACTTTCTAGCTTCTCTAATTTCACATCCAGATGGCTAATTCTCTCTAGTTTTCTAAAGGTTATTTTTCATATCTATTAGTTCAAGCTGTAGTGCAACCTTGTTAGCCAAACTTCTGCCAACTGAACCTTTTTCCTTTCCTAATTCTAAGGGAAGCTTTTCTGTTTGTGTGTCATTTTCCTCTCCAGCTTTTTTAGGAAATTTCAGTTTATCCATGAGTTAAATACTAAAACATTCACCCCAAATGAATGTTACCCAAAAGACAGATTTAAATTTCTCTTGACTTTGCAACTTTTAGGGTAACGCCTTCTGCTGAAACAGTGATTGAACAGAGAATTGTGTCATCTGCTGTTCCGCTTTGTATGGAGTTATCATAATTTACTGGATCGGGAGAGGCAGTGTGCTGGCTTTTGCTCAGCCTGAATGAGTAAGGTCCTGTCTAGGAAAAGACGTGTATTCCAGTGAATACTTTGAATATTAAAATATTAATAAAAAAAAAGTGACTGAACTAAGAGCCTATCTGTAGAAGAGAGACCTTAGTCTAGAAGTACTTGAAGCTTTAGGATTTATAGTACGTGTCTGTGTTTGTGAGCTTTTATATATGTTTCTCTGTTATTTGCTACATCATTTTTTATTTCTGTTTATATAATTAAGACCGTCATCTAATCATCATTCTGTGGGATACAGCCCACTCTTCATACCTGCCTGCAGTGTGGAAATTGGTGATCCTGCAATGCACTATTTATATCCACAGCTGAAGAAAATGAGAGGAGATAGGGAAAAAGCAAAGGCATATTACTTACTCTGTCCTTAGTCATTTTTCTTGTTCACAGGAGATTTGTTTAAGTAAAAATTTATAGATTCTACCTGCAAATATCCGCAGTTATTTGCTTCCTCACTACCCGGTACTCCCTTTGCTTCAGTACCTCTTATTATATGTTGTATACCAGTGAGACTTTGTATTTGCAGAAAATGGAGAGATTCCCTTTTTAATATACCTAATAACCAGAGTTCCTAATAGGGAGGAACTTAATTCTTTGGAATTCTGAGGAACATAGTTCTTAATTAATAGGAAGTAAGAGATGTTTTTTAACCTCTAAATAGCAAAGAAAGACTAGAGGCAATACAAGAACTCATTTGAGGGAACTTCACTGCACTGAAAGTTAATGCAGATCTGTTTTAATATTACAACAATAAGTACTTTGGCATATATGAAGGCAAACACATGAAGATAATTAAAACTAATGATGTTGCTTCTGTAGGTTGAGAAGGGAAACTTTTTTTGGTTTGATGGTGTTGAGGAGGTATTATTTTAACAGCTCTGCAGTTTATAGGAAGAAAATATGTACCTAGATGATACCTGAAATAGATAAACTGAAAAGGGTAAGCTTTTCTGCAGCGAGAATTTTACCAGTTTCATCTTTCTCTCCTTATTTTTAGAAGGCTTTAAAAAATCTGAGCTAGCAGTTTTGGCAGATCATTTCATAATGAAGGAAAAGGGAATGTTCTCTGTTCATTCTGACATGTAATTTCCTAATAGTACATCTTCATCAGTGCATTAAAAATGTTTTGCAGCCAGGATTTCTAATCTGCCTTTAAGCCTCAAAAAGGAGTATTTCTCAGCACTTTTTCTTTATTAAAAAATAAAAGCTTATATAAAAATCTATATATTGCACTTAATAAACAGTGTTAATTTATTTTAGAACGTGATAATATTCAGTATGAGCTACACATGGAACAAATTATTTATTCCCCCAGCAGGATTTGTAAGTCCTACAATAAATTTGGCTTCCCAGCTCTCATTTTGGATTACTTCTGAATTCCCCTGGGAGCCACTTTTGTGGCAGATTCCATTTGGTTTCACAAGGCCTAAAGGGGGAAGACTTGGCATAGACCACAAATCTCTCACATTAGGAACAATTTGTAAACCACAAACAGAGGCAGCCAGAGTCCGTCCCCAGAACAGGCTGCTCCTGTTAGTGCCATTGTCTGAAAAGGATTGGTTTGCCATTTCCCAGATGACCTGCCTATGTGTAGAGAGATGTGAAAAGTTAGAGACAAAAATGTTTTCTACAGAGTGAGGGGGGAGCTTTCTTGTACAGAAAGGAAGGAAATACCTCTGTGGGATTTTATTTTTTCCCCTCTTCGTCCAAAAAATACAAAGAGGCCCTCTGTCTTTAATGCGAATGTCGGCTTTAAATCTTTTAGGTTTGGATTAACTCTGTAAAAGAAAAAAAATCTGACAGGCTTTCAAATATGACGCAGAAAAACTTTTTTTTTTTACCTCAATTCATGTTGTTCATTTGTAAAGCCAAAGGCTGGATGGACTGAATAGTAGGCGCCAGTTGTTCCTTCATTCATAGTTAGCATTACAATGGTCAGAATTAACATCCTAAGACCTACATTATCACTTTTGCTGTTTCACCAGCAAACATTTAATACCAGGTGGCTAAACTCAAGGACGACTCCTTGCTATGTTTTTATAAATTAAAAAGCGTTATTAATAATAGGAAGTAAGAGTTATAATTACTTCAAGTTGTATTTTTATGCTTTTTTTCTTGTTTTTAAGGAAGCAAAGTGTATTTGTGATAGACATTTCCTGTTAGCTTCTGGTTTAGAAAATGAGTATTTCATCAAGTATGTCAAAGTCATGTTTTGCTTCTAAAGTGACTAATGCTAATACATTTTCTGCACTAATGTATTTTCTCCACTTCCTGATACAAATTTTTTTTCTCCGTTGAAAATGCGAGCTGACAGCTGTTGGCAGAAATTTTAACATAGCCATGAAAAGTTTACCAAATTTTAATGCTTTCCAAAAAATCTGTGTCAGTAGGAGTTTGAATACAAAAACAAGGTAAATAGAACTTTTTACTTATATGAGAAATAGGGGTTTTTTTCTGAAAATAATTCACTTCTGTTTTCATATATCTACATATCAAGTATAATTCTAAAATATTCCCATATGCATGTTAAGAAATTAGACTTCAGCTACTGCAAGCTACCTGCATTTGTCTGCTAATTAAAACTAGTAAAATTTCACCTTTTATATTTTACTTCCATACTGAGGCTTAACCTTTGAAAGAAATTAGTCTCCAAGTAATAAAACAAAGGATTTAAAAGGATATTGTTGTGTAGCATTGTTACTTACAACCTCTGTACAATCTAATTATGTTATAAAGTTATTTTTAATACTGACTGCAAAACAAATTTCTATTAATATGCTTCATTAGGTATTTATCATAATCCTTGCATCCATACTATTATTGATGTAGGCACCTGAGTGTGAGTTACAAGCATAAATAGTTTTTTTCCTTTGATGTCTATACATTGTGATGTTTGGTTTAGCTTTTTAATGTGTTTTAGTTTTTAGTATGTCTACAGACCAAGTTATGAACAGAAGAAATTCCTATGTATTACATAGAGCAGTGTATAAAAAAAAATACACAGCTAAAAATAGTTACATGGTTTTCAAATATTTCACCATGTATTAATGTATTAGATCTTCATTTAACGATATGTTGCATACTCTCATAATTACGTAACGAGTTGTTATTTCTCATTTTTAAGGAATGTGTTTAACAGGAGTCTGTGGCAGTATGGTACAGCGAGTTCCGTGGGAGATAACTTTAATCCAAGTTATATTGCAGAATGATTGTAACAGTGTTCAGTATCCATACGAAGGGTCAGGAACAGTTCCATCCTGTCGGGGTCAATTGCAAATAGGAAATTGTGCTCATAATCTGTTGACAAAGTTTGAGGGGGGAGGATTTTTGATAAATCTGATTTTAATGGAAATGCCTATAATCAGCAAAGTGGTATAGAGCAGCATTGTGGTGGGGTAGATTCCCCCCATGCAAAGAGCTAAGCAGTGCATCTTTCTACCAGCTTAATAACATGAATTAGTTCTTAATAGCTACTGGATTTCTAGTGCGACTCAGGGGATTTTCGAAAGGAGTTCAAGTTTTATTTCATATTACACAGACTAGAACAGTTCATTTAAATTTGCTTTTGATAGCCTCAACTAAGTAATTTATATTTCTAAGATTTTTTCCTAGTTCTTATCATGACATCATCACATTTTGTGCATTTTTCCCTTCAGGCAGCGATGATGTTCAGCTCTGGAGTGTTTTGGATGGGACTTCTGTGTATTCCTATGACAGCTTTACTTCTTGATATAGTATACAAAGTGTAAGTACAGAAATGCTGAGGTTTACGGAAATAGTGACCTTTAAATGTGTTCTAATTACTAATATAATAAAAAGAATATAATATAATAAAATAATATATAAATAATATATAAAATAATATAATAAAAATAAAGATTCAGTTCCAGTGATTATATAAAATTATTTTTCACCTTTTTTGATTTTAAAAACTTTATTGCAAGTGTTATTACTATTTTAAATGTTTCTATAATTGTATTTTCTTATTAAATATTTTTTGTTTCTAATTTGCAAGAACAGCTGATAAAATAAATTCTTTATAATTTTTTTTATATTTCTTTCTATAAAGCTTAGTTTTAAGTCTGGGAAAATGGATTTATAAATTGAATATTTATGTAAATGTTAAAACTATCTGTTCTGCTTTCAAGGGAGTAAATATGACAGTATTTTGTATATACTTACAGAGTAAAGAGAGCTACTTACAAGACACTGGTAGATGAAGTTCAGGAGTTGGAAGCGAAGTCTGAGGATCCTGGGGCAGTTGTGCATGGCAAGAGGTACTGTAAAATCCTGTAGAACGTTGTCTTTAAAAAAAAAAAAAAAAAAGCTAAATATTTTAAGCCTTATATCAAAGACAAAAGGTTATTTTTCAAAATCCATACAGAGAAAAGGCATCTGTAAAGGGGCTTCAGGTCTACTGAGCTCCGTGTTTTTTCATATGCTTACATATAGGTTTTTACCAAAAGCTTTAACTGATGTGTTTCTTTGTAGCTGACTGTTTAGTTTCTAGTTACTAAGTATAGAACAAACTTGAGGCACGATTTTAATTGCATCACTTTTGACTGTGTTAACAATTAATACAAAATGAGTTTAAACCTGCATTATTCACTAGTATAGTGGTAAATTGGGCACGGTCGTAAATTGGGCGTAAGCACGAAAGAAAAATTAAGTTTTTATAAAACCTGCTTGGTAGCATACGGACAAAAACAAATCTGGCTAGGGTTTTCTGCAACAACCTGGCTTTGTATCTAAAGCCAGTCCAAAGCAAACTAATTTGACTAACCTATATGAGGTAATAAAGCTTTATAACTTAAGACTCCACAAGAATTCCTTTGTTACATCCTCCTTCATAGACCAAGCAGGTAATTTGAAAAGGGAGAAGGTAAAATTGGACAACTGGACATTTTCTCAGCATAAAGGTGTGCACTCACTAAAACACTGCAGACTTTTTAACCCTAGCTGAACTCGCAGCAAGCGCTTGCTGAATGGAGTATGAGATGACAAAACCCCTCTCTACCCCCCTTCTACTTCATTAGTGCCATTTGGCTGAACTAGAGGTTTCTTTCCTTGTCTTCATTTTCATGAGTTTTGTGATGTCTAAAAAAAAGCCAAAACTGCTGATACTTGATTTTCCTGTTCTTTCTTTCCTTTGGACTGCTGTTCTTTTAGTTACTTCATGGCAAAGGGCTTAGCCAAGGAGGCTTTTTTCCTACCAAGCTATGCACAGAAAGAGACCAGAAAAAACACAAACAGTCATTTTTTAATTAAAGGTTCAATTTTCAGAAAGTACCTTTTGTTCAGAAATATGCTTTAGTTCCCTTTCTTCTTCAATCTTACTTCATCCCTCCTCCAGTTCAGGGAGAATTAGTTTACTAGGATTTACCAGGTTGAGATCAAATTACATCAGATACCACGGTGATAACCACTCTTTCTAATGGGGGAATATCCAGCTTATGTGAGTGCTTTCACAAGAATGTTTAGCCTCTAGTTGGGTTCTTCTCCCCCAGCAACATGTACAAGTTCCAGGGCAGATGCCGAGAGACCTGGAAGCTTATCCCACCGCTCATGGAACACCTAGTCTAGTGTGGTGGGTTACATAAGAGGACACACCTGCATGCAGTCTCCCATCAGGCTCTATATGCTGTCTTTGTAGCAGCAGCTTCAGACTGGAAGTACTGCAAAACCCCCTAGTTGATGGCAATTCCTACTTTGTGCCTACTTTTCCTTCATCACTGCAAGACCCACCTAGTGCTTACAAGAGTAAGTTCTCTTACCTTTAAAGGTGATCTAAAGTGATGGTTACGGATGCTTTTCTCCAGTGGCAGTGCTCATTCAGGGAGATTCAGGGCAAGATTTTCCTCCGGATTAACCAAGTCATACGTCAATGTGCTGAGCTTTGAGCCAGAAGCAATGTATGCTGCATATTCATTTGCAAAGAGCAAAAGTTGTAAAAGAATGAATTGCAGAAAAGAAAGCAGTACTAAAAAAATTAATACTCGATAGTGATCAAACGGGAATCTGTTGTGGATGTAAAAAAAAGTAAGGTAATGTAACTTTTTAGTATTCCATACCTGCATTCCCAAATTAAGCTACCTTAACTTCAGTTGTCTAGGTAGTATGCTTTTCCTTCATCCTACATATAGCATGTCTTCCAAATGCTTTCTTATATAGGCGAAATGAACTTGGAGTTTTCACCACTAGTTTCATAATTAAGTTTTTATCCCACAATTAAGTAGTTATGAGGGCTCCATGAAGGTTTTTTTTAGTTACCTTCCAGAATGTCTTTTTTAGGTCTATTCATTCTCCACAAAGTTATTTTTAGACCTGTATTTTTGAAGGATACAAACATCAAACATCAACATTGGATGCAAATCAGTGGATGCTACACAGTATCTCTTCAGGTTTTATTCCCTCCATTTTTAAAAATTATACCTAAATTCAGGTAATAGAGTCAAAACTTCACTTTTTATGGAGAAACGATTCTTTTTAAAGAAATGGTCTGATGAACTGACTTGCTTGCATCTTCAAAAATTTAATTGAACTTTTGTAAACATTTTTGAGTGTCCTAAATTGTAGAAGCCTGGATGAACTAGTTACCAGTGCATAGTAAGTAGTTAAATTGGTAAGGAATGTCCTTTACATCTGTTTTAAATATGTACATGAGACTTTTTTATTCTTGAGGTGTCGTGCTTTTCATGCAAGAACAAATAGTTCTTTATTTTTTTAAAAACTTACTGTGTATTTTTCAGAACCAGATATTTTTCTTGTGTGCATAGAAGTACGTTTTTCTGTTGTAGCAGAAGAAGGTATTTGTTCTCATGAGATGTCAAAATAACCTAAGAAGATATAAATCACTGCTTGATTAAAAGGTAACTGGGAAATAGTGGGAAAGATAACTCATAAACTTTTCCACTCTGTCTATTCCCATCTTGAAAATTCTTCAACACAAAATAAGAGGCTTAGCTTCCATAGGTAACAGGTCAGGATTCTTCTATTGGCTAGATGCTGTAATCAGTATCTGAATGTTATACTTAGAAGGGGGCCTATAAGAAAGCCAGAGAGGGACATTTTATAAGGGCATGTAGTGATAGGACAAGGGGGAATGGCTTTAAACTGAAAGAGAGTAAGTTTAGATTTAGATAGAAGTTGCACCAACCCCATCCCTGGAAGTGTCCAAGACCAAGACAGATGGGGCTCTGAGCAACCTAGTGGAAGGTCTAGTGGAAGGGGGTTTGGAACTACATGATCTTTATGGTCCCTTTCAACCCAAACAATTCTACAATTCTATTAATTATGTTATTGTTAATTTTTATTGCTGTTTTCTCAGCTAGAATATATTTGTTGCACATTTTTTAGAACTGTGTTGACCTCATAGTGCATGCATTTAAATACAGCTGAGATTGTAAGGCTTTAAGTTTTGCTGGCTTCCTATCAAAGAATCTTAGGATTGGAAGTTTCTATTTAAAATATGTTTCCACTTTCAGTTGTTTTCTGAAAATTAGGATAAAAATTGACCTTTTTGATTGAAATAATTTAAAATATTGTTCTTCGAATAATTTTATTGTATTTTAGCATGTGCTTTAAAAGTAGGACATGATAATACAGTTTCAAAATCTGACATCCCTTGTATTTTTACAGTGATGATTTGAAAAGGTTTTTAAACCGTAATCATTGAAGGCTCAGGAAGAGCATTGCTATAGTATCTTGCCATTTCAGTGTAAGGATTTTTAGTGATATTTTTCCCCAAAACTGTCCAAAAATACTTCATTCAGTTCCTCTGTAGACAAGACATTACTATTTGGTTTATCCCATATATTTGTCACTTAAGTAAGAATATTATCTTGAGCAAGAAGGAGCAAATTTTGCACAGCCACGTTTCCAACAGAAAGTAAACTTTCAATGTGGGATACTGTTGACTTGAGGGTGCCTTCATAGCATAAGTAATAGAGCAACTTCAGTGGATGAACAAATTTGTGGCACAGCAAGTACAACTTCAATCACTGGAGCCACTGTAACTGAAATGCTGCTTAGCCATTTCTACAGAAAATTGAAATGACTAAGGTGAAAGGATACCTTTTTGTATATAAATAGTTTTTGAAAAAGGTTTTTTTCTCATAACTTATATATAATGCTTAAGCAGAAACAACAGTATTAATACTACAAAAAATATCTCTATTGTGTTGAATACTACATGGACTAACACTAAGATGAATAACAGTTCAAAATTGTGGAAATGTCTTTAGAGATATATACTGCGAATGCTGCTTCAAGAATCATTGTTTTTAATTCAGATCACTTAGAAATTATTTTTAAACCTGATAAGTGGTTGGTCAGGTATACATAAAACAGTAATTTTTTTATATATAT
>JAYRBT010000139.1:49407623-49460429 GCA_036023395.1 Myiotriccus ornatus
GTCACTTTACCGGCAGCTCTGAACTAAAAGAGAAGGCTCCTACACAGCCTAGAGGATCAATGAGAATGGGAAAAAAAATCCCCAGAGAGCTAGCTTAGGAAAACAACTTAGAGTAAGATGTGTCCCAATACTTCAACCTCTCCATTCTTGGTTCAGTCAGCAGATGCTGACTACTTTCCTGGTATGAGTACCTAATTCCTTTTTTTACAATGAAGTCTCATTCCATCTTTTCATTCAAAAAATATCAGCAGAAGCAGTTTCCCCTGCCTATCCCCTTACCCTGTAGATTTTGTAGTTAGGATTTCTCTATGGGTGTGGAAATAGTAGATCTGTTTTCCTTTTCCAATTTAAAAAAGCCAAGCTTTCACCTCCTGGTATATGTTTTAACCACCAGGCTGGAGGGAAACAGAAAAGGGAGATAAACCATTAGTCCGTCCAGCTTAACCAGTGGTTCAGCTTCATATATGAGTGTATATATATACTTATATATGTAATATATATAATATACATATTATATATATATTATATGCATATTATACATATATACTCACTGATGAAAGAATGACCCTTTCTAATTTAATGGTTTAAATGGTAATCTAGTGAGGAAAGCAATCTAGTTCCATTCCTTGCACCACTTATTCTGGTTGGTAGCCTGGGAAGGTAAGTCTGTTGAGTTAATTAACAAGAATATTAGAAAGTAATTCGAGTAATCAAAACTTGGTAACATAAGGTATGTGAAATTTGTTTTAATTACTACATTCTTACACAAGAGACAGCTTTAGTAATCTAACAAAACCATAATGAAATCAAATCACTGTATACTCAGAATAAACATAAGGTACTTCTTCTTTTTAATTCAACTGATTTTTAGACAAGTTCACATGGAGAAGGGTTAGATTTTTCAGCATTTGAAGTGTTTAAACAATGGATAGGTATTTCTCTGAAGCACATCCTCGAATTTACAGTGAGTATCAAATCTAGAGGAAGATATTGAAGGGTTTGTGTGAGGGGTTTTTTAATATAGTCCCTTGCACATATGTAATATGTTATCAAAACTGTAGATTCTGAAAGCTTTCTGAGCTCTGGCTAGTCCACCTGTTAATTTATTTAGTAATGTGGGTTCCTGTTTGAGAGAACTTTAGATGTAAGAAAGACGGACAGTAAGGAAACCCAGTACTTTGCTACTCTATTCACTACAGTTTGCAGCATTCAGCTGATGCGTGAGTCTCAATGTGAAAAATGGTTAATGCTCCTGCTTTCCAGTTAGGCTGGAATGGAGAGTCACACAATAAACATACAACACACCAAACTCGGTAGTGCTGTGAAGGAAGCAGGTGGGCTGAGGTAGTCAGCCTTAGCAGTAATCCTAGTTTGTTATTTGGGTATGATCTCCAGAAAAACGCCTTCTGGAGTTTCCCGGGGAATATGTCCTGCTAGAACACTTTTCATGGAAATAATATGTTTTTTCTGTACACGCAGCTGATGACCATGAATGTGACTTTCTCTCCATCTTGTTTTCCCATCCCTTTGTGGTACTGTGTGAGTAGAGGCTAGGAGCACTTTCTGTGTTAGAAAAAGAAAGACGTAACTCAGCCTAGCACTAATCAAGCCATGCTACATCAAGGAAGACTGCCTTCCCTTTACACTGGGTGTTTCTAAAGTAGTCATGCTGAAAGGTTTACAGTATTATTTATTTATTTGTGTTGTTAGCACAGCAGTGTTTCAAACAGATATATTTTGTATATTTTCAAACAGATATTTTGATATCACTGTATTGTGACAAGTAAATGGATCTGGACTTAATAATATGCCCTTACACACACTTTTAATCATCTTCTTCATAATTCATCAGGCACAATTTAAAAAGGAAAAGTTTTTCACTTAATGATTCATTCTTATTGAACAGACTCAAAGGAATAGTGTAATTAGTAAGTAAATATTTTTCACGTGTCTACTTTCTTTCTAGCTTAACTGAAAGAGCACAGCTACTGAAGAATGTTTTTAAGAAGAACCATGTGAACTTGTATCGCTCTGACTCTTTGCAGCAAAACTTGCTTCGTAAGTGTTCACTGACAAAAATTAATATCCAATAACATAGAAGTAAAATTCTATCTTTTACTGCATTTATTTATAGTAAAGATGCAGTATTCTAAAATCATTAGACCAAGTTATTAGCCTGTTGTTAGTTTCTCTTGATTCCTAAGATCATGCACAGAGTTCTTTCTGCTATTTTATATGTACGAAATTGTCTAAAAAATGGCATGGGTTTTTACTAATTGCTGAAAAGGTCTCCTCTGTTGACCTTTGTTGTTTTTATTAAAGCTTTAAGAAAAACATTAATTGGTTTCTATTTTACTTTATATTTGCAGATGGCTATGCCTTCTCTCAAGATGAAAATGGAATAGTTTCCCAGTCTGAAGTAATAAGAGCTTATGATACGACAAAGCAAAGGCCTGAGGAATGGTGAAGGAACGCTGCTCAAGATTTAGGCCTTAGCACTTAGTTTTGTGAGACAGGCTACTAGATCTTTGCTGGGAGCTGTGACCATGGCCCAGTTATCAGAGACTGAAAGATCTATGATGGTCTTGTTCCATAAAGTTTGGATTTGTGTATTCAGTAGACATAAGCACTGTGCAACTATACTGTAAAACACCATCTCTAAATTTTTTAACAAGTACTTGCTTAGTCTTTGTAAACAGATTGGAATTTACCTTGTATCTTGCCAGCTTGCTTATTTTACAATGAAGTTGAATCAATACTGGTAATATACTAGAAAGGCGAAGGTCAGATTGCTAAACCTACTTTACACTGACAGATCAATTAGTATCTGTGAAGGTTTTTAAGTGTTAATATATTTAAATACAGTTGATAATAAGCCTTTGATTTCAACAAGTGCTAAAAAAAATGTATCTTAATGGTGTTAATTCACCTTCTTTAAGAAAGATTTTGAGATGTTCATAGATGTTTGTGTCAAACTAACCTAAAAACATTTGCCAAAGAAATTCCATAAATGTTTTCTGTTGTTAGAACTAATTTGAAAGGAAATTATTTCCAGTCCTGATCTCAGAACTGCATGCTTGAGTCTCCGCACTCGAGGAGAAAGTACAGTGAGTCTAATTTGAGTGGCCTGTATGGCATTTGCTTTCAAAACTGCAAGTCTTTGCACCTTTGGCCTTATACAAGCTTTCCCCTTATTTTCATTTAGTATTGCATATGTTGAATATGGCTGCCAACTTGTATACATATTATTTTTTTCAATTTTTAAGAATTGCTCTGCCTTACTTCCCTTTAGCAAACAATTACTTTTGTGATGCTTAGTTGTATGTGCTTATACTGTAGGTTCAAAAGAAAGTTTGTTTTAACTTATTTTTTAAAATTAATCAAATTTTCAACATTTTTATACTAAGATTATTTTAAATGCATACATTGAAATACAGAGCAAAGCATGCCCTTCGCTAGTCTGTGGTATGTACTGGTTTGTTTGCACTAACGTCACTTCTTATAAAGGTGTGAAATACATTGCAGCAGTCTCTTTACAATTTCTTGGTCATGCAGAATACCCATATACTCTCACCTTTAATTAAGAATAGAGAGGAAGTGACTGCAGAAAAAGATATACACCTGGTATAAGAAGAAAAAAAGAGGGATGAGAACATTGTGATACCATTGGTATTTCTCGCTTAACACCCAACAACCATCAGGTTTCAAACTACTTGAACTTCAAAATTTAGTTAATTCTTGCAACGTTTTAGTCCATGTTTAATTCTGGTTTTAAAAGCCACCATAATTAGATTTAAAATTCAATTTTCTATAATATCAGTTGGTTTTATTTTTAATTAAATTTTTGTGCATTACATAGGAATTTTGTATTTTTTTCTTTCAATGGAGACCAACTAGATGGAACAGCAGAACAACTATATCCCCAGTGATCTGTTAAATTAAAAATTTCCTCTTTTCTCTCCAAATTGTCTACTTTCAAGTTAGAAATAAGAAGTCATCCAGTCCTATCTTTTTTCTGCCCTCCTTCATTCCTTCGTACACTTACTAAGGTGACTTCACCTCCTTGCCTTTCATCTAGCTAACATATTTATTGCACTGTCCAAGTTTCTTATGCTCCATTCTAAGAGAAACTTAAAAATCCACACGGCAAGCCCAACAATAGGCACTGTTGGAAAGTACATATTTAGGAAGGTGTATCGGTGGGAAGGCAGTCTGCATTTCATATGCATGTTATGCAGTGTCTTCCTCTCACTTTCCCGGAGTGATCTTTAAACAGAAAACAGAAGACACAGGGACAAAGGGAACGTATCCCACTAGAAACAGTACTGGCAGTCAGTCATGCAGACAAGAGCTGCCTTCAGAAAAGCCATTTCAGGCATAGATAAATAGATGGATCAATATGGGAGGGCCAAATCACTTGACCTAAGGCAAGAAAAAATTTGGGGGCATGCCCTTTTCCTAAAATGGGGTTCCCTATTTTCTGTCATCCAAGGGACAATGACCAACTTAAAAACATTTCTGAAATTAACCATGATACTCCTTTATAATCTTCAAATGTACTTAACTCATATAAAATTACTCAATCCATACATACTCTCTTCATGAATAATTTTTTTTCTCTTCTAAATGGTTTAGTTGCTGATTTTTCAGAAAAGGACATGATGACTAAAATACTTTGTAAAATATTTACAATGAGATATTTACATATCTTATTCTTCCTATTAAATAAAATTCTGTCTTACCCTTGCAATGCAGTTTGAGGAAAATAACACACAATATATCCCCAGTTTAATTATCTTAAAAAGGAAGAAAGCGACTGAAACAGCTCTAACATCCTAAATTTAGAATGTAATTTAAGGTTTTTAAGATAGTCACATCACAGCATTTCATCTTTTGCAGAATTTGAGGTAGTATTTCACAAAGTGCATTTTTTTGTTTTTATTACTTCTGATGAAGTTTTTCTCCCGTCTCTATACTTTTTCTGCTAATTAGTGGTTGGAAGATACCACTTCTTAAAAATAGCGGAAAAGACAGATGTGGCAAAAATTGTGGGCTTTGATTGCTCATACAATTCCATTTTAAAATATAAGATTATCTTAGCTATGTGTGCCCAATTTTAAATCAGTTCAAGTATACAATATGCACTTTATTTTCATGTTAAATAGACAGTAATATAATCTATTACCATCCTATTAGTACATCTTATCTTTGTTAAAATAAGGGGATTCTGCTGATGTTTGTTTAAAGAAAAAAAAACAGTTTAGGCAAAAATGCTCAGAACAATGCCTCTGTTACTACTGTTTGAAAATTCAAATGTGCTTTAAATATAGAATTCACATGGACATTTCTGTTTCATGTGTACTGCAAGTTAGTATTAAAAATTTCCATCTGAAAATTGAACCAGTGCCACTTAAAAATCAGGTATCTTATATAAATACTGTTGCTTGATTATTTTTAAATATATACATATATATATATAAATTATTCAAAAGAGAAGTATCTGGAAACAAATTTTGACAAACCTATTGATAATTTGTATTTGGATTTTTTTCTTGCCATTTCCTAATTTTACACATATTTTTGCAAAGCAGTTTCAACAGATTTATACTTAGTCATCATTCTATTTGTATAAAATGATAAATAAAATATTTTGAAACATGAAGAGATAGCTGAAGATTCCTGTATGTCCACATGTATCCATAAAATTCACCATGTTACAAAGATGAGCATTAAGTGTCTTAAGACTTCTGTCACATTTGAACCCATCTTGAATGATGAGTAATTTGGCATATGTGATAAATTTAAGGAGAGAAGTTTTTTCCCTTTTTTTTGTGTGTGTTGTGTAAAAGCACTTGTAGTTCTGATGAATTTGTCATTCTGTCTGCATGAGGCACTGTATCTAAATGTGTTCTGAGGCAATGCATGGTGGTTGTTGATTCCTGGTTTTTAATGCCTTTGTTAAAAGTCTGCTCATAATATATCGAGAAGCTAGTGCTGTTTAAGCAAATGAGTTTGTCAGTTCAGCTTCCTTGGTACTGGATATTTTCACTGGTAACAAAACTCAACAAATGAGTTTCTCCTTCCCGCCCCCCTACCCTCACTTCCCCAGTTTCCTCGCTGTTAACCAATAGATCTTTATTAAACAAAGGAATATTTTAGCATTCCAAACCTGGTTCCTGCTTATGCAAACTGTTACTCAGTAGGCTGCAACTGGACTGCCTGTGAGTATAAGGACTACTCGTCTGAGCAGTGATGTGCAAAGTTGGGTACTTTGGAGGGCTGATACTGAAATAAAAGTATATCCACGTGCAGTGTGATTTGTAATTGCAAAGCTGTGACCAGAACAACTCCTTTTTTTTAAATCATATTTTATGGTGTTTCTTTAATGTAGAATAGAAGCCATAAATGCATCAATATTGTTTTTCTACTTCAGCGTAACTTTTCATTAAGATTTTCAGTGTTTGATATGTACAAACTGCTGCAGAAGCCGTCAGTCTGAAACAGCAGAATTTGCATTCAAGGTGAAGTGAGGTTTTACAGCTCCACTAGGCCATTACTGCTGAAACTGTCATGGAAATTATGAAGCTGCATGAATGAAGATTTTTTGACTCGGTGTTCATGGTAGTTTCTCAGGTTTAGTTTTAACTGGATGTTAAATGCACTGTGTTTTTTAAATAGTTCTTTTAGTAACACATTCAGTTCTATGCAGTGTTAAATGTCATTTGGCATTTGGTGAATGTGCATGTTTTGAACTGCAAATTTTAAATGTTTTGTCTTTTAATTGTTAAAAAATGAATAAACTTTGCCATTAAATTAAGACGCTTTGTTGACTTGATTGGTTGGAAATGCAAGTGATTACTTTCAGAAGAAAGAGTATCTTGTCACTCTTGGGTTTGAATTTTATAAAATGGGACATACCAGAAATAGTATTTCACAAATACCAAAGAGTTGTTAAGGTAAACTGAAAAGGGGAAAATTTGTTTAAGGTTTGTTGTGTTGGGGTTTTTTTAAAACATTCTGAGATGTCTTTTTCAGTTGTCATGTGAAGTCCAGAAAAGGTTTAAAAACCCCCAAACAAATAAGAAGCACTGGTGTCTGCAATTTAGTGACTTCCAGCTGAGCCCTAACACACTCCGGTGGTAATACTGTATTTTGAAAGAGAAGTATGCAGTAGAAGAACGGTATGAGTGGGAATAAAGAAACGTCACCTCCCGTTTCAGACGACAGTGCTAAATACTGTATCCTTTGGCTATGATAATAGTGGGTTTTTCACTCCTGTAACAGTGCCCACCACTGAATAAAAATCAATATATCCAAACCTAAACTAAGTTTTGGTTGTAGATAGGTGACTGATTCTTTATATATGCACTAGACAATGAATTTATTTTGTATTCTGTCCAAGCAGGTTCGATAATAGATGCATCTTAGATGTTGCTGGTTTCACAAGACCCAGTCTTTTAGTGGCAGAGCTGATTTATGCACCTATGGTATATCACTGCCTCCATTACACTGGCAGTCATGGGGCCATTGAAATTATTCAGGTTATAATACAGTTTATAATGATCTAGGCTCCCTTTCAAATCCTTTTCCTCATTTCTTATGGCAAATATTATTTTTAAGCTAAAATCATTTCACTGACCTGATATACACTACAGCCCCCTGAATTTGCACGAGTCGTAGATGGAAAGAATCAAAAGAACAGAAATGCATTTCTTGTGCCTTCGCTAATGAAAACAGGATAGCATGGAATTATAGCCTCAGTGTAACTGTGAGTCAAAACCTGTTTACATGAGTATTGTGGAGCAGTCGCCACCTCAAAAGCAGACACACCGTTCAGGGTAGTTCAAGTCCACACAGCACATCACAACAGGCAGCAAAACAGCACTGAAAACAGACTTCATCTCCTTGGTGTTGCTGTCAAGCTGTAACTGAACAGTAATGCCAAAATGCTTCTGAAATTGTCACTTTGTTTTTAAATTCAAGCAGGATTAGTATGACAAATAATCCATGAGTTTACATAGCCATATACTAACTATACTGCTTACCTAGTTTCAAAAATCCTTCAGGCATTCTTGCGAGTAATTGTAATGTTTATCCTAGCACTGGAGAGTCTTGATACATTTTGGAGATACATGATTAAGAATCCCAAAGTGTAGAAACATAAAACAAATGGCTTGTCGCTATTATTTGTACTCCACAGAAGACTTGAGTTTCATCTAAGTCATTACCAGTTAAGCAAAGAGTTTATTGCATCATGTATGAATGACATTTATTGTGTGAATATTCTTTCATTTTGATTTTAAATTGAAGTCACCCTAGTAAAAGGAGTATGAACTAACTCCACAATTACAGAAGAAATAGTTAAATCTACTTTGTTAACACCGCAGTAAAGCAAGTACTGCCTGTAAATGTTACTTCTGATAGCAAGCAATTGCTGTTGATTCAAGCTTACATCCAGCCCTTCAAACTGTTTCATTAGTCATTAAAACTCTTACCAGAATGTCATTTCTGTTCTGTCTGCAAGTTTTAGGAGAATTTCCTATTTCCTATAAATCGTAGGAGTATCTAATGCCAATAGGTTCTTCTCATTAGGAAGGCAATTCAGCATTCTTGCCTGCAGGCCGAACCCATCTGGGTCAGACACTACAGGCACAGGCAACAAGCATTTCCATCTATGGGCTTGTATTGTGGCCACCTGCTTTTCTCTCCCTTCAGCTACTGTACCTACATGAACAATAATAGATTCTTTTTAATCTACAGATACTTTTTTGTCTATCCATTTGCAGATGTTGCATAATCACCACCTCACCTGCATGACACGTAATCCTGTACAGCTATTTTAATTACACCTGATCTTTCCTACCCTTACAACACCACCTGCAGGACTTACTGCACTCTGGCTACTGATCTGTGAAGTAGTTAGCACTCTATAAAGTCAAAGGCTTATCTGATTCAATGAAATTATTCCTGTGTGCCAAGTTCTTCAAGCATTTTATGAGAACAAACCCATTATGCAGCATCAGGGGAAGAACAGAAGTGGCTCAGAGGTGTCTTCCCTACTAGAATGAGTTTCATGCTAAATGGCAGACTTCACAGCCTCTCCTTAGGCTGAATAATCATTGCAGTCTAAAGCTGTATGCAAGTGTATCAAAAACTGTTCCTATGTTAAAACCCTGACTGCAGAGCCCACTAAGACCATCACAGTGAAGCAGCCTGGCCTGTCCAGAGTACAGCACTGAATGGAAATGGGCAGTGACTGAGCCTAACTCAAGACTGACTTTGCTGCATACAGCCTATCTTTGATGAAAACACTGAATTTCAGCCAGTCACCACCTGTGTCAGTTCATCTGATGGCTTAAGTACTCTTTAAAGGTACATAAATTGCACATTCTTAGTTAAAACTGATGAAGTGTCTGCTTCCCTAAGGGGTCTGTGTTGCCTTGGTTTACTAGATAGAGATTTTTACTAACTGGAGACTTACTATAAAGTCTTTACTATACTTTAGTATACTTGTAAAAAATCCATTTAATTGGTTTACTGTTTCTGCTATATACAGCAATGGTCAGCAGATCACACAGTATGCTTCCAAACAACAGGGCTAATATTCAATGATTTTTCCAAAAAGTTACTTCATGAACAGTCCCATATTTAGTAGCCATTCAAAGTATGCAGGAAGAGTCCTATGAAACATCATAGGTGAGCAAAAATTTACCTGCCCTTGAAGATTGTTTCTAAAATAAAATTGCAAGCCAGAACACTTACCCTTCAATTAATTTCCCAAGTACTTAAAATCTAATTTTTAGTATCTTGTAAAACATATACAAGACCGTATATCATGAGTTAGGTTGTAATTAACAACTACAGCATTCAAGCTAAAGCCTATTACTTAAAACATCATTGTATACAATTTATCTTTCTGCTTAGAAACTGTATTCAGGCAGTAATGTCTGTTGTAATGTTAATTGTGCAATAAAAAACATATTAAAAGGGTTATTTCAAAATATTTTTGTCATAACTACTGATTACTTGATATTTGTTCAGGAAAAAAAAATTCATCTCTTGAGGAAGAACCAATGAAGCTTTTCTAAAATACTTGTAAGATAGGTCAGCTATAATGTACTTCAACAGATCCTATACACAGGGAGTTTAAAGTTGATAGGAAAGCTCAGTCTTTGATACTGTAGATTCGGACCCCCAAAATTACTTCATTTGATCACAAAAATAAGTATACAGAGAAGCCCTTTAATGACAGCATTTTTCTTGTGTATTTTACATTTGCTTACTGCATGTGTTTTGTTTAGATGCTTTTTTTTCTTCTTCCATTTGGTTTGTTGGTTTACTTGGGTGAAGGAATGTAGAAGGGTCAACAAAATTTATTCCTAGTGCAGGATGTTTAATCTAAAATACCAACTTATTAGTGTTGTATTCACCACAGCTGCATGTAAAAGACTTTAGTGAATCTATTAGTTTGCTATATAGTCAGAATTTTATATTATATTAAATCTGCACAACAGGTGCAGCTGAAGATATAAATCATTTTAAAAAGCAAAATAAGCTGTTTTAACAGGAAAAAAATACAGAATAGTTACACTGATCACATTCATCAAACACTACCAGTACAGAGTCATACAGATGACACACCATTGCAACCGCACAGTTTATTGGTAATTTGTTTTCTGTGACTACTAAATAATTAGTATAGTCAATGCCGTAAATACATTTTAAATTACAAGTTTGTCTTTACATTTTATACATGGCTAATTTTACAAAAAGAACTTCATGATCAGTTCAACTTACACCTTGCTGAGCAAAAAGCTGACAATAAATACTTCCTTCTGAAAAATGCTTTACGTAGAACAAAATTTTTAGAATTTTATATGGAAAAGTTATTGGTGATATTGCTGAATACATTCTGCTTCCCTCAAAGGTAATTCAGCTGCTTGAGACTGGCTTATTTTCAACTAGCCTAGTTAGTAGTAGTTTTATCTATTGTAGTTAAAATTTACTATTACAAATACGCAGTGTAAGTTCAGGTACGTGTATTTTTAAAAAATCTGCTCATTTTGATATCTATTAAAATTCTTCCTTTTCATTGCTCATGGAAGTGGTAAGCAGTAAGTTGTTTCAAGGATCCTCTTTAGTAAGTATTACTTCTCTCTTACTTCTCAGGCTTATTGCTGCTTTATAGAACTAGTCTGATTACTATCAGTGGAACGGAGCCACTGTTTGTTAACTAAGTTAACTGCATTTTACCCTAGTAAAATATTATTTATTACACTGTGAAATGAGTACCTTTATCCCAAAATGGTTCTTTTACTTGTCTCTGAACACGTTCTGCACAAATAAGTCTGAGGGATCAGAGCAGTCCATTTTTAGAGCAACGGTTTGGGATGTTTTACAACTCATTTGTAAGTGTGATCCAAGTTTGGGAAATGCAATCCCAAGCAAGACCCTGCACTTTTCAAGGGCAACTCACCCACGGGAACCGTTCTGACTTCTACAGCCACAGAGCACCTCAGTGTGACACCCACCGGCAGCAGTCCCTGTGCTTCTGAAGGCTGTGTTACTTCTTCACAACTCTTTTCAGCTCTGAGTAAAATCAGAGCAGCTCTTCCCAGCCAGGGCAGGCTCTGGCTGGAGAGGATACCCAAAGTACGGTGGCGACACGAGAAATCCGGCTGGCTGGGTCAGGTGGACTGTGTGGGCTGTCTGGAAGCAGCCAGATGTGTACGGTGGAGGTGGTGGCGCCACGAGGCACCCTGGCTCTCCCCGGGGGAAGGAGAACCTGTGAACTGAGCCACCGGTTGAACTGGAACTTGTCGCAGTACTGGACTGCCTGGATGGTGTCCTGAAGCTTGTGGAGGCCAGGATCATGGGAAGAGTCTCGGTCTGATAGCTCCGCAGAGAAAATCGAATTGGTTGCGATGGTTGTTTAGGTCTTAAACATGTGCAACAATAAACAGCTACCAGCGACCCCACAATAATGAAGGCAATAAATATTGATCCAACAATGAGGAACGGAACGTAGATTGGTTCTGGGAGAAGAAAGAAGAAGAAAAGCCGTGCAAATTAGCCTACTGAAATAACAGATCTGCTGTATAGAAATATAAACTCCACAGCGTTTACAAAGCCGCACATTTCAGTCCCACTAACACACTGAGCTGCTCAGCAGACAGAACTTTCAACCATTGTCACTGAAACAAAACTGAAGTTTAAACCCTGCAGTTTCAGGGAAATAAAAATTTCTTTCTTTTGACAGTTTTACTAGTTACCAAAGGTAAAAGCTGTTTATACCGTGTTCTGTTTGCTGGTTCTTGAGCATCGCTCAAGAATCTCACTCATGTCCTCCTCCCTCATTCCCCAAACCGTCGGGGCTGTCCAACGAATCTGCAGGCGAAGCTCAAATGCTGCAGATGCTGTTAAATCACTTCCATTCGAAAGGTGGAAGATGAGCGCAGAACGTTTGACTTGGGAAACCAGTTTCCGTGTGCGCTGCCGGATTCCTTTTGTTTGGGAAACTTACGGTCCCTCGCAAGGTGGGGCTGTGCCTGCAGAGCACTGCAGAGCCCCACTCTCACCTCCGGGAGCAAGAAAGTTAAACAGGCACAGCAAGGTTTGCCAATGCGAACTTAAAATGTAAGCGTGCCTTTCGGTCGGGATGGATCCAGCAGCCGGTGCCCTCGCACCGCGCAGCTTCCCCCTCCCCGCGCTCAGCCCAGGCGCCCGCTCTGCCTCCCGGCGCGGGGGCCGCTCCACAGCCCCGCTCCCGGCGCATCTGGAGCCGCGCCCGCCTCCTGCCCACCCGGTGGGACGGGGCAGGGAGCCCCACAGCCGGGCTCGGGCCGCGGGATGCTCCGTGGGGACCGGCTCCCGCCCGCCTCGGGACCCGCGGCCGGGCACTCACGGGCGCTGACTCCCGGGTCCGGGGGCTCCCTGTCGTTGGTGCAGCCGCCCTGCTCCAGGCGAGCCTCGGCGGCGGCGCAGCAGTAGCGCAGCGCGCAGGAGCCGCAGCAGATGGTGGCGGCCGCCGTGTCGAAGCCCTCGGGGCACTGGAAGCCCTCGTGGTAGCCGCCCTGCCCGTCCACCCAGCCGTGGCAGTACTCGCCGCCGCCGGGCTGGCCCCCGCCGCCGCCGCCCAGCAGCCCCAGCAGGAGGCAGCGCAGCAGCAGCAGCGGCAGCGCCCGCAGCCGCCCCGCCATCTCCCCGCAGCCCGCCCGCCCCGACGGGGCGACGAGGGGGGCGGCCCCGGGTGCGGTGCGGGGCCTCCTGCGCCGCGTCCGGAGGCTGGGGGGCAGCTCCCCCCCCAAAACACACACATACACTCCCGGCCCCCGCAGCCGCGCCCCCGCGGGGCCGCCCCCGCCGCGCCCGCGTTCACCTGCCCCGGCCCCCGTCGCCTCCCGCGCCCTCCGCCTCCGCAGCATCGCCCCGCACCTCGCTGTCCTCCCGGCCCCCGCGGCTGGGCCGGCCCCGCTCGGTACCTGTCGGTCGGATGGGGCTGGGCGCGGAGGGATTGGGGCTGTGGCCAGGTCAGCCTTTGCGTTTTGGGGGCTTCTTCCTCTCGGCAGGCTCCGTGCCCGGCCTCTGCGCGAGACCGGCTGCGCTGGAGTGCGGGAATATTCCGTCCCGCACACCCAGACGTGCCTCTGCCTCCCCGCCAGCCTGACGCCGCTAAGCAGAAGGGTCTCTTGCACTGGCAGTTTATTAAAGCAGCCCTGTGCTTCTAAGGGTTAAAAAACCAAGCACCGTGCACGACTTATTGCAAGGACTCTTTGCTTTTTAAGCTGTTTTCCTTCCTCTATACTTTTTATGTGCAAAGACATAGCAGCATATTCCAGAAGATTTATAGCCTCTTTTTAGTCAAACACCAGACCCGTCACCTTTATTTTCCAAAGAGAGAGTGTGTGTGTGGGGCTCGGAAGGAGGGACACATCTGTTCATATGAGCATCCGATTCTTTTTCTTCTGGAAGAATAATAGCAAGTCACC
This sequence comes from Myiotriccus ornatus, assembly GCA_036023395.1. Taxonomy (NCBI): domain Eukaryota; kingdom Metazoa; phylum Chordata; class Aves; order Passeriformes; family Tyrannidae; genus Myiotriccus; species Myiotriccus ornatus. The sequence continues at coordinate 49,421,612 of JAYRBT010000139.1, forward strand.
AAGCAAAAACCACAAAAGGAACTGCTTATTCATTCATCCTGGAGGAAAAAATATTTTAAATTAACTGAGCGGATTTGGACTTCTGGTTCAAGCAAAGAAACATTTCTTTAAATGATGTCTCCCCTGTGTGCTAAGAGGCACTCCTGCTCAAACGGTGAAAGTGCTTGTGAAACAAGCATTATATTAAAGCCGTGCTGAACAAAAGAATTCATTTTTTCCTGTGTCTGAAGCTTCCTGCTATCGTTTAGCACTAAACTATGAATATGGATATCAGAGTCTGACCACTTGTCCAACATTCTGAATGCCCATGTCACTAATATCCAGAGCTGGCAAGTTTAGTGAAACAAAGGGAACAAAGTGTGCTGTGTACCAGCAATAAAACTGTGCACCCAGAACCACCTATCAAGACATTAGTCTTCTGGCCAACCCCTAAATACGCTCCACAAGCACAATATTTGTGTTTGGTTTTCTTTTAACTAATCTACTTTATTCTTTTTTTTTTCCCTCTGACCCTTTTTTTCCCTATTTTGGTTTCTTTAAGTGTAACCAGTACCACCAGAACAGAAAAGTAAACAAAAAAATTGTATAAATGAAAAATATTTTTCATGGCTGTTTAACAGATATAGCTTTAGAAATAACAAAACTGGATATTAAAGAAAAACAAATAGATTTTGAATGTGAAAATGTGATATTCTGTCCTCTTCTGCGTTTTCATTTTGAAAGGATGATGTGAATTAAACTTTTACCAGCTGTCCTGACTACAAGTTCCTAGTTTTTATAAGCCAATGTTAAATATTAATATAGTTTTGCATTTACTTCACTGTGGTTTTAGAGCAAACATAACCTGCATGGAATGTTTTAAAATGTACGGTTTTTAAAGGCCTAATCCAACTTCCAGGAAGGTCAAAAGGAATCTCTATGTTGACCAGGATGAGGCTTGGAACAAGAGCTCAGTAAGGTCTTCATAGTGCACTTAGCCGTCTCAGGTGCAGAGAACAGAGACAACAGAACCGTCCTCTTAAATCTGCCACATTTGGTGGGAATCATGGAGTAAATATGTCACAACTGAAAAAAACCCTTCTGAGATACATAAAAATATATATACATAAATATATATACAAAAATATATATACACTTCAGCTACTGTGGGAACTGCAAAGATATTGTTCTGGAGTGGGGGTGGGGAGGAAACTGAGGGGGCTCCCAGTCCACAGACATCAGGAAGATTTTTAGCTGGGTTTATTTCTCCTTATTTGTTCCATCTCTAATGCTTGGATCGTTAGGCAGAGGCTACTCTCTGCTTCCCTCTTGCGTAAGGTAATGGCAGCTGTACAGAGTCTCCTGCAAATGGGCACAATTAACCTTCTCTTTATTTGAATCCCAAACTGCCCCATTCTACCAGAAAAATCCTGTAAGATTTTCTTAATTAGTGGCTTGCAACTGTGTGGGTGGTTGGTTTATTTTTGTATGGATAAATAGCATTTCAATCGCTCAGGTGGAATTATTTCACTTGTGCCAAATAAAAGTCAGAGGCACATTGCAGTATTGCTCCTGCAAATACTACTAGCCTGGAAAACTTGAAGATACATGAGAGGTTTTCCTATGAACTGCTGAGGTCTTAACTGACTTCTCTGGTCTTACTCTTTGCTTTCTCTGAAATAGTGACGCAGTTTACAGAATGTGATGTGACTCTGGTGGAGATAAATGGGATTGTTCTGACCAAGACAGTCAAAAGGCCTTTGCTTTGCTTCCCTTTTGTGAAGATTGCATCTGGGCAACCACATCCTTTAACAGTTTGACATGTTAACAGGCTCATTTGCACCAATTTATGTCATTTGCTTTAAACTAAACCCACAAATAATTAAGAATACAGGAAAAAAACATCATGGAGACTCTTAGGGAACACCCTTCATCTGCAGTTTGAGGACATTGGGTGGCTCCAAGTAGCTCACTTTTGGACTGGGTAGTGTTTCTGCAAAGTACCTGTGCTACTTTGCTTATTATTTATTTTTAGCTAAAGCCTTCTGGCTTTCAGGTGATGTTTCATCAACTTAATTATATCACATTAATTTTGAATGAGAAATACTGTTTTTAAAAGCTCATATAACTCTTGTTCTGACTGTTGTTGTTTATAAAGCTTAGTATTAGAACTAATGAAGTTGATATCAGTTATATAACAGGCAGAGAAGATAATTTCATTGTCATTTAAGGTTTTATTATTTACCAGGCTTCTCTTACTGTTTTAACAACAAACCTATGGGGAGAATACATTATAGTACTCCTCATTAGCCTCTGTGTAAGATCAAACAATTTTTCTTAAATGACTTCTGATCTCCCAAACACTTCTAAATAATGTCACACTTTTGTCTTGACTAGGGCAACGATAGATAGGCTCAGCTTATATCTTGGTCATTTCACCCTGGATCTGGGCCAAGTTGAGTTACCAGCTTCTCAAAACAGCCTCGTGCAAGCAGATTTCCCTTTAAAAAATAAAACCAAAATAATATACCATCTAAACTGCAAGCCCTTTATCTTCATCAAGCACAGAAGGACTGTGCTGAATAAAATCCTGTATGCTGCCCTTTAAAATGATATCCTTAGTCTTGACTGGTTGTGAAAACACCCTTCCTGTAGCTGCATTGCTGGGAGAGCCACCTGCCAGGCCACAGGCATCTCTGTCACCTGCCAGGCCACACACATCTCCCAGACTGGAAGGGCTGGCAGGAGCACTGGGATGTGCCGCAGACTCAGCCGCACGCCCCAGAAAGGAGGCTCTGGCTGCGTCTCTGCTCCTCCTCTGACTGCAGAGCCTTGTCCCATTGCCTATATCAGCAAATTAAGATGGACTCATGAATCCCATAAAGTGTGTTTTGGTTAACTGAATCAAGGGGAAACGTGGTGCTGTTATTCTTTCTTTCGCCTTGCTTCTTTTTCACTATTCTTTTGTATTTGGGAGGGAGGGATGATTCTGGTTTGTTTTCGGTTGGGGACTGCGGCTCTGACAGTCAACTTTTTATAATTTTTTTCTAGTATTTGACCAGCACTGCGTGATTTTCCACACCAGTCAGGAGTATCACCATGTTTTCTGAAGTCTCTCAAGAATACTGAGGGGTCAGGTTATGTGGGCCAGCTGTTAAAGGCAGCACCACTTACGTTTGTCCACAGGTAACCCATTGAGACAGCTGGTTACAGCTTTTGGAGACAAACACAGATGTCAGGCTATCTTAGCCTAATGACTGTCAAAGTGAGATTAATCATGCTTTAAGTGCCTTAGGGCTCACTCAAGAAGTAGAATGTTGGATTACTGGTATCCTGATCCATGCATACACATATCGCAGTAATGGTTCCTTATCTGAAATCTGTAGCGCTGCTATGTGGAGGAGTTAGGCTCAGACTTAATAAATCATCATTCTCCTCCTAAGACATAAAGAGCAGAAGGTATTTTCAAGCCAGCAAAGCAGCCATCCCTATTCAAGGAACATATTATCCCAGCCAACGCCCACCCACCCTTTAGAGGATCACTCGTGCCTTACTCATGGGCTCTATAGAGGCCGTGTCATGAAAGATGAAGAGATTTGCTTACATACAATAACTTACATGCACTGAATGTATCTCTTCTGTACAACCACAGTGGTGCTCTCTGTCTCTGCATCGAGGCACACACAGAGCTGTTAGGAGTGAAGAGCAAGGACAGATGTCTAGAAGAGATAGGAATTGGTGATCTTATGGAACATGCAGTCACCCTTACATCACTCCAGCTTTACCAAAAAATAGCCTGTGTTATGGCTACCAAACAAGGTTTTCTGAAGAGGTGTTTAATTTGCTTTTAAACCAGAAGTTCCTGTGCTTTTGAATTCAGAAACAAATTCTACAAGCAGGGTCCTTCACATATAATGGTGCCTTAGAAAACAGAAACCATAACTCTGAATATTCCTGAATATTCCTGATCCTTCTCCTTCTTCCCCTAGATCTATATGCTGAGTATGATATCATATGCTATGGAATATCCCTTTGGCCAGTGAGGGTCAGTTATCCTGGCTGTGTCCCCTCCTAACTTCCTGTTCATCCCCAGCCTCCTCACTGGTGCAGTGATGTGAGGAGCAGAAAAGACTTGACTCAGTGTAAGCACTGCTCAGCAATAACTAAAACATCTCTATATTATCAACACTGTTTTCAGCACAAACCCAAAACACAGCCCCATACCAGCTACTCTGAAGAAATTAACTCTACCCCCACTGAAACCAGCACAGTTGCCCTCTCACCTGATTCACTCTGGTCTTGTCACAATCCTTCCAAACTTGGCTGGTCTGTTTGACTGTGTCAGGAGATCTATCATCCTCAAACAACTTAGTAACTTATAAACTGGCTCCTCTCATCTCCAAAAACTCAATTCAATAGAGCCAGGCACAGTCTGCGTTTGTGTCCCATCGTAGTTCTCTGTGGAGCAACCTCTTCAGTTAGCAACCTCTCCATCTCCCTTGGTTTAGCTGGAAACATAACATGACAGGCTCCTTTGCTTGCTTCCCATGGCACCTTCCGTCATGTGGACAGCTGCCAGGTGTGAGCCTTTCCACCACTGGAGGTTCCTGCAAAGTGGGCTGTGTCCCCTGGCACAGTTTATATGAGCCATTCTTCTGTCACTGTTGTTTAGCAAGTAGTGACTTCCAAACACTGTGTCTGCTCCCTGAGGGGCCTGGACCTCTTGCATATCCATCTTTGTGCTCAAGTGCAATAACTATGAATTCAGTGGTAACTCAGGGTTGCTAACAAGCTTGCTGCTGCTCAGGCCTCAGCTTGAGAAGGATTTGGTTGGTTTGCAGTTGTTAACCATCCAGAGTAGATCTTCACTGGAGAACTTCCAGCCATTACTGTGATGTATAGCCATCTTGCCTAATATCCCCCCTGCTTATGTCTTTGCTGTAATGGAGAGGAAAAGACTTGTACAGTAACACTGGCTTGTTAGGGGCTCCTGGGTCAGCCCAGTGACTTCTGCTCAAGTCAGACAACCCCATGGACACTCTGTCCTTTCCTATCTTTGTCTCCACATCGACTTTCCTTCTAGGGCAATAAAACCTTTGGGAGAAGGAACAAAACTGTATCTCATGCTCACCTACATGCTTAGCTGTAGTCATCAGATGCCAGTCCTGAACCCCAGCTTCCAAACCCTTCTGGCTGGCATCAACTGTACTTCAGTGACACAAGGAATAAATTAATTGTGTCACTGAATCAAAACAGTTGTGAAGCCTGATTGTTACTCAAAGGAAAAATTGTGTAGGAAGATATTTTTGAATGCAGAACCAGTACAGGCTATACTTTGCTATGTAGGAAACCTAAAAAGGACTAAAGAACTATGAGTAGATTCATAAAATGTTTTGGTGAACACATTAGTTATTTTGGAGAGCAATAGTGTTGACTTAAAATATTTAGCTTTTGAATTTGACTTAAAGTATTCCTATAGACTGAATGTAGTCGTGTGTTTGGGGAATTAATAACTTTACTTGTAAGTATTACTTATTATTCTTATATACAACAGCCTGAGGAAATTTTTTTTGCTTATCTACATTTTAGTCTCTTTGCTTAGATTTCTTTTGGGATCTGACCTATAAAAACAACTGGATTTATGATACTCTAAAGTTTACTGCAAACACTTAACAAATGCTCCTATTTCAGATATGAAATTTATAGTGTTTAAATACAGTCTCCGATGTTATTATTTTTGCTGTTTACTGAGCAGTTTTCAAGCAAATGTCAAGAAGCAGCTAATAGGTAAATATGCCACGGAAAGTAACTACACACCGCCATCTGCAGAGCAGGCTGGGGATAGGACCGGTTCGTCTCTGGGAGACATGAGAGAGGGTACTCATAACCAAAAAGTGTCACGGGTTTTCCTCTTCTGGCAGCAATTTCTGTTAATGCAGAGCATGTGTTGCTAAAGGGCCATTATGATACCGATTGTGCACAAGGAATAAGAATTGGCACAGGGGGTGGAGAGTAATTATTTCTCTGAATTATGTTGTTTGTAGTATCGAGGGCATGTTCCGCAGAACGGCCAGGTGAAACTCTGCAGGAGGGCAGGAGGAGTGCATATCCCAGTCCTGGTGGGAGAGTTCTTGTGGGGATGCCAGGCTGCAGACCTCACAGCAGCCCAGTGTGTTGCAAGAGCACCATGTCAGATCCTGGCTGATGGCGGAGTGGATATTTCATCCACCAGCAGTCTCTTCCTCCCCACTCCTGACCTATATCTGTCTCTTTCCCATTGCCTCTCACCTCGCCTCCCTGCCAGCCGCTGCTACTGCCCAGCCCTCACATTTTCCAAGAGCTGGAATGATCAGTACTGATTGCAGGACGGTCTTGGCCCCCCCTGCCCGCCCCCCTAGTTCAAGTCATCCAAACAACAAGGCTGCAGGCATCTACTGAGGCACAGCCAGCAGCGTCATAGGGATGCGTCATGCAGTCTTGGAGAAGAGATGCAGGAGGGTGTCCAGTGTACCACACACATGGCTTATATTAGTAACACATGGGTAACATTTTACTCTCTCTCCCAGGCTACTTCTTGCAAGTGAAAATATCAAGAGAAAATACATCACTGCAGTCCTCCTTTGGCTCCCCTCCTATATCTTCTATTCTATGCACAACTGTCCATTTTAAGAGGCTTTTGAAGGACACCAGGTGGCTAAAAGAAACTGGGAACCATTGTGTAGGGCAAAAGCAGACATAGAGGAAGAACCAGTGACCACCAACAGCCCACGGGTTGTCCCTTGAAAATCCCCAGTGCTCAGCAGAGCATTCTTTGCTCATAACCTTGTTGCTGAGATCTTTGCTACTGGATGGCTGTGAACTGAGAGCATCCCACTTGTATTTATTGCTTTATTACTGAGGCTGTTTGTACATCTCCTGTAGTAATAAGCCACTGGGTTTTAGACTAAGAAGTAGGTGGAGCAAGTGCTGGCACTAATATGTGCAACTACACTGCTTAGCACAGCTGGGTTCAACAGCTGGATTTGGTAGTTAGCCGGCATCTCAGTATAAATCTTTGACAACATCAATAATAGTCAGTAGCCTCAGCCCTAAATTACTATTTATCCAGTTATAAAAAACAGTCCTAAATTAGCTGAATCATGAGTCCCCATTAGCCTTCCTCTCAGAAGAGAAGTTAATATTTATCATACAGACTGCCTGTAGTCCCCTGTATTACTCACGTTTGGCTTCCTTCAATGAGCTTATCTCATCTAAAATTGATGATGAATTATTATGAACTTGCTTTGGACATCTTACATCAGACTTCTGGCTCAGCGACCTAGAAATTTCTTCAGGGCCAGATCACTTGTTATCAGCTTAGTTCAAATGTTTGGTTTCTAGCTTTTGATTGCATAGTCTAAACATTAACAAAGTCCAGATAGACGACTTCAACTTAAAATGTTATGATTTTGATATTGACTTGATGTCTTCCTGGCTGAGTGTGAAGATTTTATTCTTCCAACACTTTGATTAATAGACCTATTACAAATCCTATGCTTTAGAGTACCAAGGAGTGAAACAGACAAACATCGTATAGATTAACCTAGTTAAGAGCTAATCTTACATTTCTGTGAGACGTTTTTTATTTGCTCAGAAGTTGATGCACTCTTTAGTACAATTTTCAAATTATGAATTATTGTATTTCTCTGCAGTCAGCTGTTTGTCTTTTCCTCAGCCTAAACTTTTGTTATGTAACTCATATCCTGTATGGTTAAACATTACTCTATTACACAAGCACTGAAGAGTTCAATTTAAGTATCAGGAAAGTATTCTGCAAAAGAGTTCAGACATCATAAAAACTCACATCTTTACATGAAACACAGGTAGTTCTCCCATCACCTACCCAGTCATCAGGCATTCTCAGTGCAGATGCTAGAACATTCACAGATTTCATAACATCTTGTTCCCACACCCTTTGTCAAATAACCCTTAGGTATTAAAAACGTGCTTTGGGAAATTACAGTCTTTAGCAAAGTAAGAATAGCAATGCTCAGATTCACTTTTGCTAACACAGTTCATTCTGTTTTATTGGTTTGTAATCAAAGACAAATCCATGTTTTGTAGACTCACTTTAACACTCTCTTATTGATTAACCAAGGAGATTTAATAAACATTTTCCTAAAAGATAATTTGGTTAACTTTTGGTAAACATGAGATGTATCTGAAATTGAAGACACTTTTCCTATTGTCAAGTTCGTTGTACCAGGCAGGGCTTTTTATTTAGCTGGAGAAGTTGAATTGAAACTGAGACAATAAAACAATTTTGTCCCAAAAATCATGAAAAAGCACTTCATATTTTTTTGTTTTGAGATTCTTAAAACACTCATTAAGTTTATCAGTGTATGTTCTGATATATGTGTATTCTCTGTCTTGCAGTTGCCAGCAGTCATAAAATGGAATAACATCTTGTTTTAGTGCATACTTCAAGTTTATGCAAAGAGTGCTGCAGAGTATTCCCATCACTTTGGTATGAAAGATTAAATATATTCAGTTTTTTTAGCAAAGATTTCTTCATATCTTTCTCCAAGGATATAGCATAATAGGTACTCTAGTTATCAGCTGGCCCGAGAAAACATGGCACTTATAACTGTTGAAAGTATGAGTGAACACCTCTGCTCAGTTCCCTGTGCAGCCATGTGCAGACTCAGTACAGACACAAAAAGGATTTGTAAATATCCTGAGACTTATTTGAACTCTTAAGTTAAATAAAAAAGAAGCATCCATGTGATTGAAATTCTGCATCCCACTGGTGAGTTAACAGCACATCGGCAGCAGGGAACTGGTGACAAATAATCTCTGTGGAAAGTGTGAAGGTGCTCAGAGCAGCAGCTTCCTTAACATGCTAGAGCTAAGACTTCTTTAAAGCAATGGCCTCTTGTGACCACTCTCATTCACAAGGCAGCTTAATCATACAGATAATTTATTTGTTTTGTTCCACTCTCATCTCTCATAAGTTTATACAAACCTTTGACTTCTGTCCCACTGTACAGGTCAGGGACATCAGGTACTATTTCTTTATGTGTTCAAAATTCATTACAATTATCTGCTTATTAAATGGAAAGCCTGCCCTACCATCAGTTGTCCTGATTAATTCCATGATGAGAAGTGGGATAACTGTTAAGTCCTGTCTTTATTGTAGTGCTTAGACCTCTTACATAAACGTTGCATAGGCAAGCCATAAAGGGAGGATTATTTTTATTCTGGCTGTAACCACGAGTACTCTGGCAATCATAGTTGTTGTATGAGCAAATGTGCTCAAAAGTAGATGTGTAAATAAAGCTCTGGGCAAGAAGTTAAAAATTCTGTCACTCAGCAAAAAGTGCAGAGTTACACCAAGGTAAATTTAGATGTCATTTTCCTTCTCTATTTATGCATTTGTTTATTAGTTAATTGAAGAGGTAAGAGTTATAGATAATAGACTTATAATGAAAAATCTCATAACTTACGATACTTACCTGCATTCTTTTTTACTCATTCATATGTGAGTTTGAATATCATAGAGCTCAGGAGGTCTCCTCTGAGATAACTTCAGTCATACTGCTCTTGGTCAGATAATCTGTCCTGAAACAGCAGATAAATTTTAATGGGTACCAGATTATTTTTCTCCCAGCTAGCTGCACCCGATATGATAATAATACCACTGAGGGTAGTTAGCAAATAGGCTTTGGTATTGATGTCTGAATATTTTCTAAATCTCATTGACTAGCTCAGCAGTATAATGAAATATCTGATGCCTGTGCAGTGTTTCCTACAAAGAGCTTTTTCTGTCCTACTGGGATATCTTTAGAATAGAACAAGCTCTTTAAAATCCAAGTGATTTACAAACTTTCCCTTTTCTTTTTTTGGCTGCAATTTTTCCTGAGGATTCAATGTCCATTTTTTAAACTACATCATTCTCTGTCTAATAAAATCTGGTATTTACTCCTGTGAATTCAGTTTAACACCAATAACATCATGAAAATAATCATCATTTGCAAAAGATGAGTAGCTCTGGCCACATGTGTACCCCCAGACTTGCACTGCTGACAGTCCTGCCTCTCCGTCTGTATCCTGGGGAGCCTGGCCAAGTGTCCGCAGTGTGTTCAGGACATTGCTACCTGGCAACTGATGTTTGCTAATTTGCAGCCAAACCATAACCAGTCCCAGGGGATGTGAGTCTTCTTTCCCCAGTCATACAACTTAGGTAAAGTTCATTCATGCTCTAGGAATGACAGAGAGAGTCTCTCAAGGTATCTCTGTGTATTCAGCCACCCCCTCTCTCCCTCACTCCAACAATACAGCTTCATTAAAATAGACCTTTCTTTTACAAAGTATCCAGAGTCCTTCTCAGTATGGAAGACCACAGGGGCACTTCAGTGGAGACAGGCTGGTTGATCAAGCTTGGCTGTTTCAGGGTGAGCTTCTTGATGCAGTGTGTTCTCCTAAGGTGATTCTGAGTTTTGGAGAAAAATTGTGCACTACGGACTCCGTCATTAAGAGTATTCTTTGGACCAACTATGTCATATCTATCTGGAAGAATTAGAGAAACTGAGGGAGACGTCTGAGTAATTTGCCTCAGTTTCAGTGCAGATAGAACCAGTGTGATTACAGGGTAGTATCCCGCCACACTCAAGTGCTCCCTGTGAACTTTGGTTAAATTTGTAGCTTCTCTTAGACAAATAGCTGTGAACAAGATAGCTGCTTTCTGGCTACATACAGACAGTAAAAAAAATTGTGCTCAAAAAATAATTGCTGCTATCCATCATCTGTTTCTTGTCTCAAAAGTGGTCGGCTGCATCTGTTCTCATTGGATTAGCCATGGGAAATACTACTGTAATCCTCCAGGGCCTGATAACACAAAAAAGTATCATAACACAACTTGGTGCTGGATACCAACGTTTTTGGCCAAGGGGTCTACTTGAATTTCTGAGTAGAAGAAGGGAATTTTTTTTTTTTTTTGCTTGCTTACATCTGTCTCTCTCTTCTCATTCAGCTCCAACTCCTGAGACACTCTCATCCCACTCAGGCTGGATCTCTCCCAGAGGCACTGAGTGGAGTCTCCCGTTCTTTCCCTATCCCCCACCCTCAAAAAGCCCTTGAGGACCTACAGACCATTACCCCGCTAAGCCCATGCTCATGGCAATTCTGCTATGATTCAGCACTTTGCTGGGAGAGAAGAAGAAAGATCCTGGCCCGGGCAAGGGGAAACAGGGTGCTCTAGGCATCATCCCTCCACTACTGGAGCATCATCCCTGCATGAACAGGGCAGAAATACAGCACAGCTGGGTAAAGTGGTGCAGGGCAAGCTACCAGCCTAGAACAGAGAAAAGTGCCGCTTTATGGGATTTTGGTATCAAGAGGCTTCTTGTGCACTTGAAATCACAGTGCTCCCAGAGCATCTTTGCCCTTATCATCATTAACTGCATTGTAAAGGTGCTCAGAGGTGCCATTAGTGATGCCACATGAGTGGGCCAGGGGTGTGACTGCACCACAGTCGTGGTGTGGCCTGGCTGACTCTCCCCTGCCCCTGTCCAAAAGTCCCCAAAGGCACCACGGCTTGGTGAAGTGAACAGGAAACTTCCCACAGGTTTGAGTAGGCTTCTCCTCAAGCACCCTGAGTAGGTGTGGCTTGGGAAGGTGCTGCCTCCTGACTGACCATACAGTGACTCTCCTATGGGGACAGACAGAAAGATTTGAGGAGTGGGAAAGAATAATTTATTTTTCTATATTTTTGGCATATGTATGTGTTACATGTATGTATGTGGGCTCTGTAACAACCAATATCTTTTACCACTCTCTTGGCTGCTTTTACTGATTTCGATTTTTTAAAATTTTTCTATGCAACGGTAAGTACATTAACCTTTAGTTTAAAATCTTGCTTCCTTTTGAAATGAAAATCTTATATAAATTACCAAATTAAATCCAAATTATTCTTCATTCAGTTCAGTATTTACTTATTTTAATTTTTTAATTACTTTAGCTAGAGGCATACTTTTGAATTTGTAGGTGTTTGGATAACTTAATTTAAAAGAGAAAAACAGACTAGTGTAGATAAGAGAAACATTGGTCAAATTATTCTGGTTGTGACATATGTGATACATAATGCTGTGTAATTAGATATTAAAGTGCTTGCTGTGCAGCAGGATGTTTTATGAAAATGGATCAAATGTTTTTTAAATGTACCACTGGAAACCAGACAGATGGTAACCTATATCCCCAACGAGGATAGCTGGATTCCACCAAATTTTTTATATGAATCTGAACTGTCGTGAACAGGAAAGGAGGGAATTTGTGATTATAGCTTAACTCACCATTGGTCAAGGTTTGGCTGAATGTGCAAAGGATGCTTATATGGTGCTTAGTGGACAGTAATATTTTCTGGGGATTTGTTCTTTCTTGAGCAAACAGCAGAGCAGATGGTGACAAAGCAGATCTAGCCATAAACCATGGAGACAGGATACTTGAAGGAAGCAAGATGATCTAGAGGAACCCAGGGGATAATTGTTACACAAATGCCGAGTGTATTCCCACTAATTTTATTCATGCTTAGGACAGTACTTAAAGGCTGAGCATTTTCATGTATCTTGGCTGTTAAAACCCCTATTAAATTTTTTTATCAACATCTTTTGGGAGAAAAACTTTTCAGGGAACATACAAAAAAAAAAATCTCAGGTAGGTACTGAAACTTCTGATGACTGCACAATTTAAAAATGCCTGACAATCTTAAACTGGAACATGCCTTTTGAGACTCACCAGTTTATTGACTCCATAGGATTCATCTCTGGAACCATGACAGGCTTCAGCATTACCAAGTGCACGTATTAGAGGCAAGAAAGACACCTGCAAATATTCTGTGAAGCCTAAAGGAAGAAACACCAATCCCAGGAAGCAACATCTCAATGGACCAATTTTAGCCTGCTAGCTGGATGGTAATGTTCTCTCCGTTGCCTACAGGGGAGTCAGCCCAAAGACCCATCCTAGCCAGAAGATGATAATTCTCTGTCAGCCAGTCTGCAGCCTGACCCTGGGAATGGTGCTTCCTCACAGTTCCCCCCTGTTTGCTCTCTTGCTGTCACCTGCATCACTGTGACAGTCCCTGTCTCTGGCAGATCTGTAGTCACACATAATATTTCACCTGAAGTGTTTATAGTTACATTCCCCAGGATGAAAGCTGCTGATACTGAGGAAGGCAGTGGTGAGTGGTTCAAGGCCCTGGGTGGCAAAAGGTCCTTTAGCCCCCCTTTCTTGTACTAAAGCTAGGCAGAACCTGACTTTAAAGAACCATCATATGATGAGGAGATGCAAAGTCCCAGCTTGCCAGGCTCAAGCAAAGGATTACCACTGCATTTTGTGCAATACACTGCAGCTAAGATAATCCGAAAGATAGAAACAACCCATCAATTCAACAAACATTTTTTCCACAGATCTCCGTATATGATCGTTCCTGGTGCCTTTCAGGATGCGCCAGGTCACAAACAGCATCATACAGCCTTGACATGCAGTCAAGCCCAATGATCTTATCATTCATAAATATCAAGTGGTTGGTACTCGTGAATCCCTATGGATCCAGTGTCATTCACTTAAAGTTAGCATTTCCTCTAATCTGCCTCATCTCTGTGACACTGTGAGACAGCCCTACTACAAAGGATTGCTGCAATGAGGTGTATTTGTTGCTGCACAAAGGACTGTCATCCAAAGGGACTCTTTTAGGCTGATGAAGGACTAGGCAAACTAAAGGCAGGACTACTGGGCAGGAAGATTGGCATTTTTGATTCAAAATGTATTATGAAAATGTATTTTCACAGCTCAGGGTAATTTTCAATCAATAATTATAAAAATAGAGCTATTAAATGCAGGTGAGCTGTTTTACAATATTGTAATGCCTTTTCTGATTATGTGTTGGAATGACTTATAATGTAAAAACAGGCAGAAAAGTGAAATAAGCCATTAATGGAAAGGGCTAGAAGCATAGAGTTTTTTTGATTTTTCAGTAGCTTGTACCAAAGTTTGAACAAAGAGAGCAACAAAGCTTGTGTCTCCTGTCTACACGTATTCTTGTGGTGGTTGGAATTCAGCTTTACATGGTAGACTTTCAGGAAGAAACAGCTTGATTTCCCATGTAGCCATATGTGTTAGGCTCTGTATAATCAAGTCTCGAATACTGAGATACATTTGGGATGTGATTGCTGATTTGTCCATTTCTGATTATCAGGACATTTCTGTATTAGCTAGATATTGCAGAAGTAGCATCAAACTACAAGCAGTACTATAATCTACTCGACTCTGACTGATACAAGCTCACCAAACCTCAGAGGGAGTGATTGCGCTTGAGATACATCTGTATGCCATGATTTTACCTTGCACTTGTGTTTACAGTCTAGAGCCACGTATTCAGGCATGCTGCTGGTGCATTCCATGGTATCATGGAATGATATATCATAGAATGATATTCAGGCATGCTGCTGGTGCATGTCATAGAATCATAGGATGATATATCATAGAATGATATTCAGGCATGCTGCTGGTGCATTTGGAAAGGCATCCTTCCCAGTGGAGCCCTAGCTGAGGCTGGGAACCAGGAAAGCACCTGGGACACCCACAGGGCAGACAAACAGAAGGTCCCCTGGTCATTAGGTCTCTCCTAAGCAAGGATGATGGCTGGCATGAATGTCACCACTGGTAAAGATGTAATACTGGCATATGGCCTTGCAACCATGATGGAGTCTCCTCTCCTCCCCTCCCTTCTCCTCCCTATCCCTCCCCTCTCTTTTCTCCTCCTTCCTATCAAAGAAGGGATGAAAAGACAGCGTGCAACAGAATTTACTTATTTATTTTCATTTGTAAAAAACATTTATAAGAAATTGTGTTGGAACAAAAATTTTAATGAGTCATATCTCAAATGCTTTACATTACATTTCCTACATGATAACAGTAAAAGATCATCAGAGTAAGGAGGCCGAAGTTCCTGCGTCTGAAATCTTGTACATGGGTTTATCATTTAATGCTGTACAAAGTCAGGGTCACATTAACACCTTTGATCATCTGGAGTCATTAATTCCATCAAAATCAATGCAGCCAGACTTATTAAAGCTTGAGAATAACGACATCAGGAGGTAAATGCATTGTAACATTGTGGCACAACTTTTCATTTGTGAAGATAACTAAAGTTTCAGGGCAGAGATGTCTTTATTCTTCCTGAACTTTAATCCTTCAGCAAAGTCAATATAAAGAGGGGCACAGCATCTGGATCCATATCCGTTATTATCTGTTAGAGATAGCTCTTTGTGACAGGGCTACTTGCATCTTAAAGCAAAGGAGGAAAGCTTTGGGACTCTAGACCTGGGAACCCACCAGTACTGTTCAACAGAGGGTTTTGGGTAATGCCTGCTGTAGGAGCAGAGGGAACATCCTCATGTTATTCATGAATGAGACCACTGTCTTGCTCCTTATAATAATTTTACATTGCTGTAAAGTGAAACATTACAATTTTAGAAAGAGAGGCCATATAATTAATAAATTAAAAAATACTCTGTTTGAAAATTGTTCTGTTAGTCTGAGACATAATGATGACAGAGGCTACTAAGAAGCCACTTGTCCATAAACAATTTTACTGAATAATTAAAATTATTTCATTTTACTGTTAGCAGCTGGAAGCACGATTGCTTCTTTTCCTTGGAGTTAGCATTAAGGTTTGATTTGAAAGGTGCTGCTTCAGTGAATGAGTAGTACAATTACAAAATACACTCAAATATCCCAGGAGTAGTATTTTTAAGCTATGATTCAGTAAGATACTAGTTGCTGGTATAAAATTTTCAGTGCTATCTTGTGCACAGATGTTATTTTTAAGGATTAAAAAAAAAACCCTTCTGTTGCTAAAGCTGTGGGAATGAGGCCCTTTTCATGTCAAGAGTGATGTATGAACTGATAGCTCATGAAAGGTGAAGACTTGACTAACTTATCAGATGTCTACCTTTAGAGTTATGGCTGGATGAAGTAATTTGATCAATTACCTTTACTGATATACTGAGCGGTCTGAAAGCTTGTTTTTTTGTTACCGGTTTCAGTAGGGTCCAGTTTGATGCCCTCAGACCAACGTAACTAAACAAATTAGCTTTCTATTCCAAAGAAAATGTAACCTAAAGCAAGCTATGATTTATGTGAAACAAATACTGGCTACAGCCCTTGGGGTCTGCAGTGCTTAGCTCCGTCCAAATTACTTTTAAAACCACACAGGAAAACTCTGAAGTTCAAAGAATGCGTAGGACTTACTACCAAAAAATAAATTACAAGGGCCTATGTGGATACTGGCAAACATATCAGACCTTACAGAAGTGCAGCTTTTTATGAAATGTTCAAATGGTTGGAGAGATTGGGGCGAGCAGCTCTGCTCAGTTAGAGCAGCTGAGGGAGCAGCAGCACAGAACCCGCTGCTCCAGGTTGACTTTTCTGTGAAACCACATATCATGCAATTAAGAACTCAAAACATGGGTACAGAACTGAAAATGTGTCTGCTTTGTTGGCGCCTGATACAGAAGCAGAAATCATTTTGCACTTTGCAAATCTCTTTTGTCCAAATCTCTTTCCTTTGTCTGTTTTCCGATTTAAGGAAGCCAGTGTTCCACTGCCTTTCAAAAAGTAGAAGGTGGGAGGGCACTGTAGGATAAAGTTAAAAAAACCCGAAACCATTCCAGTTACAATCAAGTTTTTTACCTTCATTCCATTTTGTCAGCTCTGTGTGGTGCTGAGGTGCGGTCTGAGTAACGAAAAAAACAAGGACTTCCATCCCTGTTGTTTTTTCATATTTGATATAAACTAAACTAAAGTAAAATAAAATAAAAATGTTTGGAATGCCTTTATAACATAGGAAACATTTAGGCAATGTGAGAATGCACTGCATTTCCAGAGAGAATGAAACACTGGATTTTTTTTTCCCACATGTCAGGAGAGAGAAGAGGAGGACAAGTATGGACAGTAACTTTTTAAGAGCTCCAGCTCCTGGAATCATAGCATTTTGAAAATAATAATTTTTTTTTCTATTTTCAAGATAGTTGTCTAGCCTTGTGGAACTGGGCAAATCTTACAATCATTTACTTAGGAGAGAAGACAAGAGTCTGACTAATTATTTTGGAGGAGGTGAGACAGGTAAGATACTCCAGTGCCTATTTTCCCCATTTTTCTTTGACTCCTGAGCACCTCCCCCCTAGAATTAATGCATTTCTTCGCTTTTTTAAGGAACCTTTTTTAGCTACATGTCCAAAACCAGAACGATGTGCATGCATCT
Source organism: Myiotriccus ornatus (assembly GCA_036023395.1). NCBI lineage: Eukaryota > Metazoa > Chordata > Aves > Passeriformes > Tyrannidae > Myiotriccus > Myiotriccus ornatus. Next base: position 49,438,890 of record JAYRBT010000139.1, read on the forward strand.
CTCTTTAGGTTGTATATTTTATGTGTCTTGTTACTGTCATCCTTACTTTGGGCCAACTATTCAGCAACTGCAGTCACATGGATTTACTCAAGCATGGGATGCAGACTGTGAAGCAGGGGCAATACAAAAACTAATCCAACGGAAAGCATTTCAGCTGAGACTTCGGATGTCCTTCCGAAATTTTCCTTTTACAGGAACCCTGTGAAATTCAGCTGAGCAGTCATACAGAATGAAGAACAGATTTCTCGCGTATGCCTGTGTTCTCCAAAAATATAGTGCTGTATTTACCAAGCACACACCCCTACGCACAAAGTGTAAGCTTATAGTTCCCATTTCAAAGGGTAAATATGCTTGGGATTTTGCTTTTGACAAGTACCATTTATGGATTTACACTTGTGGAAATTGTAACTGGATTCCTGCAGGGTGCAAGTCTGCCTTTACTGCTTATAGGAATACAACTGTATTTCCAAAAATCACATAGGCAAAGTTCTAACTCTGAAAGAACTGTAGGCTGTATTTCCACCCTTTAAGTTGAAATTATACTTTTGAAAAATCCCTTGTTGTTTTCTTTCATCTCAAATAACTCTTCTATATACAAGACCTGATTTAGACTCAAAATGTGATCTGACATCCCAGCTGATTTCTTTCTATTCACATATTCATCCCAGCTGTAAAGGTCTGTTGGTTAAATCAGGCCTTTAAAATGACTCCTCTGTAATTCTGTGTCTTACAGTTCAGCCTTTCCCAATCATCTTTGTAACTCAACTGCCCTCCAAGGATTCACAGAGGAGTGACTGATTGGCACTGAGACTAGATAAATTATTCTGTTGATGGTGCCTAGGAGGTAATAAAATCCACTTTAGTCCCTCAGATCTGGAAAGCCGACAAAGTTGGAAAAAGGAAATAGCAGTAAAAGCTGTGTTTTGTCAAAAAGTCAGTGAGTGTGTGACTGTGAATTCCTACAAGGGGTAGTCTCTAGAAGAAGACACCGTTTCTGCAGCCACCTTTAGACACAGACAACAACTAGAAATAATGGATGATTTCTCTATGACATAGGACTATAGCTCATGCATTTTCTTTGTGACCAGAAGAATATTTATATAACAGTTTCCAGCCAGGGAGCTCAAGAAGCTTTAAAAACTCCAATTAGTCTCACCTCTGAATTTGGGCAGTGCTATCTCTATTGCACAGATGGAACAACAGTGACACGGGGAAGCTGTTTATCAAATGAGCAAAACCAGCCTGAAGAGAAGGTAAAGCATAAGCCCCCAAATGCCTGCCCCCTGTTCCTGCACTTTGACCATTCTTCTGTCAAAGAGTCTTAATGAGCTTTATATATGTATAGAAATATCAATGCATAATAATCTGCCTTAGCATTCCAAGGGAGGGCTAATAAATGTAAGAATAAGACATAAATCATTGATTAAAATGTCAGAAGTGATGAGAATAAAAGATTGCTCCTGCCTTTGCTGAATTACATATGCAAATTTGCATACACTACAAAATGAACATCTCTAAATGAATGAATTAGAATCTCGTGTAGAAATGACTGAGCCACATTTGCATACAACATTTATTAGGAGGAGATGTGCTTATTTTTGGAATAAACAGTGAGAATAAATCCCTGGAATCTGCTGAAGCAACCTATGCCTGCAGCTTGTCAGAGCACTGTCAGCCCTGCCAGTGTCTGCGAACAAATATGAGTTGTGCCCTGAAAAACCATAAATGGCAGATTCAGGGAAACGTTGATGCATCCCAAACATTTACAGGAGTTTACCACATTGTTTGTAATATGAAAAAAATTAAAGCTACTGAGTTTTTCTTGCTTTATTTCCTTTTCAGAAAGACAGATTAGTACTTTGGCAGATTTGAATTCGCCATTAGGACAGGAGCATCCATATTTATTTGAAGCAAACTCTATACTCTATTAGCTGAAAGACAGGCAACTTTTCAGTGAGACCCATCCCAAAGGTATTGATGCAATTAAAAAGTATTGGAATTGCAAAGTACAGCATACCCTGCTTATATATCTATCATCCTAAATTATGTGGAATAGAGAATCATGAAAAAAAAAAAAATCTCCCTGAAATCTAAGTTAACTCGTTTGATGTATTCATTCAAAAAATTGTACTTTTCATGACTTCATGAAATACTGAATCTTCTTTGAAAATTTATTTCACCCACAGGTCCTTTTATTTGAAGTAAAGCTGAGCATGATCAGCATCCGCATTTTCAGCCACTATCAAAACTATTCCAAGCATAGGAAAGTCGTTTTAACTAGTTTTAGTAAAAGCACAAGGGGGAGAGAGGAGACCAGGAGGAAGTATGTGAAATCCTCCCCGAGTTCCACCCACGAGCATCTCACAAGAGATTGATCAGTTTTTCCTCTTCCTTTGTTGCTGATTACTTCTTGCAACAAAGAGCTTATCGAAATAAATGTAAGTCAGTTTTCCCTGTGTGTAGTGTTTGCCGTAGTGACCCTACAACTATTTCAAGAGCTTTGTGTATTAATGTCGTAGTTTGACCCCAGCCGGCAGCGCAGCCTCTCACTCACTCCCCTCGGTGGGGTAAAATCCCCATAGGAACATCCGTGAAAAAAAAAAATAACCCTACCCCAGCCAAAACCAGCACGATTTATCAAAACAGTGGTCCTTAAGGAAGAAAAAACTCCGCATTTTCTATATACCTTGCTGCCTTTCTTTTTTTTTTTTTTTTTTCCCTTCTGGCAGGTCTGCTGCCTGTGTTCGCGGCTTTCACTAACGAGCACGCTGTGGGTTCCGACGGTGGCACACGCAGGATCTCCCGGTGGGAGCGGGGCCGGCGCGGGGGGCGCGGGCCGGGGCTGCCGGGACGCCTCCAAAAGGGGGCTGGGAGCGCCCTCTGGGGGCGCTGCGGGGACGTGCGGGTCCCTCCCGCGGCGGGCAACGCGCGCCGGCTCTGCGGGAAATCCCGCATCCTGAACCTACCCCTGCCCGTCATCTCGCCTCGGTCTGCTCCACCGCGTCCCCCGGCTGAGCCTCTCCCGGCAGGTGCTCCCCTCTTCACTCGCTCAGAGCCGGAGCAGTCAGGTGCACTGGCTGAGGGCACTCTGAGCAAGTTCACAGGTGACCCCAAGCTGAGTGGTGCTGTTGACACGCGTGAACGATGAGAAACCATGCAGAGGGATCAGGACAAGCTTGAGACGTAGCCCCACGGGAACCTCAGGGCTTCAACAAGGCCAAGTGCAAGGTGCTGCACCTGGGTCAGTGCAAGACCCGGTATCAACACAGACTGGGGGATGAACAGATCGAGAAGGACTTGGGAGTGCAGGTGGATGAGAGACTGGACATGAGACAGGAATGTTCTCTCACAGCCCAGAAAGCCAGTTGTATCCTGGGCTGCATCAAAAGAAGTTTAGCCAGCAGGTTGAGGGAGGCAGTTCTGTCCCTCTGCTCCGCTCTCCTCTCACGCATAGCAACCTTTCCCATCTTAGCCATTCTGTCTTAAGATTTGGCAAGCTTCAGTAGGTCAGTCCCTTCAAGCCCGTACGTGTTATTTGGAGGGACTAATTTTTAAAAAGGAGAGTAAAGCACATGTTTGAGCAAGGAACAGGGCATTGCTTTTCATAGTTTTAGCACTTCATCGGATTGGTCATAATGTGGATACCTCTGAGCAAGCCACAGCGCAAGCACAGAGCAACAGGGTGGCTCCTGCTCTGGCTCATTGGCCTTCCAGGGAGACAATTATAAAAGAATTAAAATTTAGAAACCTTGGGAAGTTCACTTATCAATAAGCATATTTGATTCCAAGCAAGAAGATTTCTTCTAGGCTTGATCTTATCAGTGTCACAAGCAATCTACTGGCATTTCTAAATTGTTTCTAAAGGCAACGTAAAGCCTGAAGAGATTGTCCTAACCTTTGTAATGACACTAGATTTCACATTTTACTTTAGGTTAATTGAACACCTGCAGACTCTATTCTTTTCACCATAAACAAGAAAGACAGCTTCCTAGAATCATAGAATCATAGAATCATAGAATCATAGAATCATAGAATCATAGAATTAACTGGGTTGGAAGAGACCTTTGAGATCGTCAAGTCCAACCCTTGTTCCAACCCCACTGTGATTACTATATCATGGCACTCAGTGCCACATCCAGCCTCATCTTAAAAACCTCCAGGGACGGTGAATCCACCACCTCTCTGGGCAGGCCATTCCAATGCCTGATCACTCTCTCTGTAAAGAACTTTTTTCTAATATCCAACCTAAACCTCCCCTGACAGAGCTTAAGCCCATGCCCTCTTGTCCTATTGCTGATTGCCTGGGAGAAGAGACCAACCTCCACCTGGCTACAACCTCCTCTCAGGTAGCTGTAGAGAGTGATGAGGTCACTCCTGAGCCTCCTCTTCTCCAGACTAAACAACCCCAGCCCCCTCAGCCTCTCCTCATAGGACTTGTGTTCCAGTCCCTTCACCAGCCTGGTTGCTCTTCTCTGGACCCGCTCCAGCACCTCAATGTCTTGAACAGACTGAAACAAAACAAAACAAAAATTCCCAAACTAAGAGGAAATTCACTCAACTTGCAAATCCATTATCAATCAAGAGGAATAAAAAAGATATCTAAGAAGCTTATCTTTTAGAGATAATCATATTCTTGGAAACACAATATGCACTTCCGTGCATACATTTTGGGGGGAAAAGAGTGTGTGCCAAATGTATTTCTTCAGCTTTAGATACAGTTTTGTAATGTTGGAGAGATGCCAATCAGCTTGCATTCCCTGCTCACCTTAATGGACTGAGCATGTCCCCAGAGTCATTCCTCTGAAGTTAAACCCTGAATGGATTTATCCCTTTGTGTACACTCATCAGGTTTCACCAGACAGCTGCTTACAGGAGGGCAGAAGGAAATATTGGCAAATGTGTCAAAAACTGGTCATAGCTATCTGACCATTCTGAGTCTGAATATAATAAGTATTGACTTTTTTTTCTCTTTCTCTTGTATTTGGTACTATTAGTTCAGCATTTTGTTACCATATAATTATTAGCAAAAAAACAGAATCAATATAAATACTGCCCTTCAGTTCTTAATTTTCTGTGTTATCTACACTCATTGTGCATTGGCTTCATAGGCATTTTTGTTAAAAATTCTCTGTTATCATTAAAGGAAAAAAAAGAAAGGAAAAATAAAGCAGTCCAGTCCTACAATTCCAGAAATTTCTGGTCAGTTCAGTAGGGGGGATACTAGGCATTTACAGTAAAAGTCAGACTTGTGTTTCAGGAGCTTCATTCCTGGTCTGGAAATCACAAACTGCTGTTTATTCTGTGGATGTGTACAACATTCAAACTGATGGGATTCTTACCCAGCAGTCATCCAGGAAGTAATTGAAAAAAAAGTATTTCATAGCAGAGGAAAGTTTCTTTAGAGACCTATATAGAAATAAGTGAAAATTTTATGCCATTTCTGTTGTCATGGTTGTCTGTGCCCAAATTCCAAAACTTTTAAAACAAGTCCCAGTAGCAGGTACTGTGTTATCACAGTCAGGTAGAAGCACAGGATCTTGTTAGTCTTCAGGGTACAAAAAAGATGGACCAATCTCTCTCAGAGAGAGACTATGAAAGCTATGACCAACTTAAGGCACAATATCTTCATATTACTTTATTCAATTTTGCACTTGCCTTGATGATCAAAAAGCGAGTTTGAGGTCTTGGTTTTCCTAAGTCACTCCAAATCTGTCATTATGACAAAGTGTGGTTTTAAATACCACAAGGCTGGTAAAATCCATAGATGCCCGCAGGGTTGCGAGTCCTGCCAAGAAAGCTGCTCCATCCTGGGTTCCTCTCTCCAAGGGTCCTCAGGTCCCTGCCAGGACCCTGCTCCAGTACAGGTTTCCCATAGGTTCACAGCCCTCTTTCAGGCATCTGCCCACTCTGGTGCGAGTCTCCTCCACGGGCTGCAGGTGGGTCTCTGCACCCCAATGGTCCTCCATGGGCTGCAGGGGCACAGCTGCTCCACCATTACAAGAGTTTCCCAGATCCCTGAAATTCCTGCCCCTCTGTCAGCAACAGCTATTCCATCAGTTTAAGAGTCTCCACAATGCCCTCAAGATTCTCAAACCACTGCTTCATATTTCTGCCTTGGCAATGCTGATGTATTTTGAGTGCTTTTTTGCCCCCAAAGCACTCTACTTTCAAAGAGAAATATATAAAACCAGGAAACTCTCTTCTAGGGTTGCAAGCAAATGATGCAAATGGTCCATGAGATGTGAAACTTTCCCAGGAAGTTTCCCCCTCCTGTGCACTTCTGGAGGGTTAATTTCACAATATTGTCTGCATAAATTAATGAAAGCACTGTAACATCTGAGTATCATATAAATAAGGCTGGTAGCTTACAAAAGCAATTACTTTTCAATGTGAAACACTAGGAGCATACAGGCTACTTTAAAAATACTTTCTGAATTTCTACTGCCCATTATTGCTAAATGTACTCAATTCCAGAAAGAGTTTCTTTTGCCTTTAGTATTCTTTTTTTTATATATGCTTTGAGATTATAAATATGCATTAAAAACACTTTAAAAGCATGATCAAAACAAATACAGAGTGTGCTTAAAATATCCTGTCAGAATATGTTTTGTTTAGAAAAATTCCACAACTCGATACTAAAATGTATTGCAGGAAGATATTCAATAACATTTTCTTTCAGTTAATAAAACATTTTCAAAAAGTTGCAACATATTTGGTGTAGATTAATTTGATTTTATCCTCCAGTTACTTAGTTCAGAAATTTTAAATTAAATATAAAATTGTAAATGTAATTCATGCCAAACAGAACATTCAGTTATCCTGCTCCATGGGAAATTTTTTTTCTGTGTCTTCCACAGAATGGGAATTCCATTAGAATTTCTCACAGAAACAGGAATCTGGGCAAAGACAGCAGCCCTATTATCAACTCCGTGGGAACTTGTTGTCTCTAGCTCCTTAGAATCACCTCTCTGCTCCCTTCAGTAGGAGTATTAATGAAGATGTGGTGTCTGAAGGTTGATAGATTTGAACTTAGGGCGGCAGTTCAAAAAGGATATCAAAAGGATACTGGATTTCAGAGCTTCAGGATGGGGTTGGCTCCAAGGTAGATTGCCTCCTGCTTTCCACAGAGAAGATGTCTTTCCAAAGGAAGATGTCTTTGGATGCCGGCTCAGCTGGCCATTGGCCCAGCCGGGCACAGCCTGTGAGCAAATGCAGGAGGGCTGCACAGATTCTGCTCCAGCTGAGTCAGTGTGGATGGAGATGAGGAAATCAGAAAGCCTATCAGGAGGGTGCCCTCCTCTTCTTTGGATGGAGAGCCACAAGCTCTTTACCAAAACAGAATACTGAAAACGACGCTCTTCCATGAAATCAAATGAGTTGTGGGCCCATTTGCCTCTCTCCAGTTTGTCTCCACAGGAGTGCTGTAAATCAAAATCTGTCTTTCTAAAGTGCTGAAAGCTCAGAGGTGGGATTCATGGTATGGCCAGAGGCAGAGTAAGGGTAACCAGCCCCTGGGTCTTCCCCAGAACCTGCCACCAAGTGGAAATCATTCACTCTGCAAGACTGATGTCACCCTGTGAGACACTGGATTACTATACTAATTATTGGCTCAGACCAGCTCAAATGTGTGTGTGTGTGGAGGAGGGAACAGGTCAAATTTCATGAAGGTGAAGTGGTGCTCTGCTCCATACCCGAGTCCTTTCGAGCCTCCTTGGGCAGCCCTGGAGCAGCTGTCAGCCACTGGACACTGGGAGCACTGCCCACACCATCCTCTGAAGCCCCTCACCCAGCCCCAGAATGGCCAGCAGACTGGAAGTCCCATCTGGGGGTGGTGGCTACAGGGGGTCAGAGCAGATGAAACTAACACCATGTGGCCATCACATGGTTGCAGCCCTGCTATTTCCTGGATTCCTGGTAACTGGATCTATGCTGGAATATGGGGTGGTAGCTATAATTCTCTCTTTTTCTCTCTCGTTCTTTACTTCTTCTTCTCCTAATCTCCTTTCTTGATATTTGGGTAACTTAAAGCTGGATGGGTTGGATTTTGCTAAGTTGTGTGAGTTAGCATGTGCTAAGTCATTGCTTTGTGAAATGCTTTATTTTTAAACTTTTGACAAATTCCCTTATTTTCTAAAATTTGCCAAAAAAAGTTATTTGACCTCCTGAGAAACTTGTGCAATGCCTTCTCCCGGGCACTTTCTCAAAGTATTAAAAGAACTGAAGACCCTTTAAATAGATCCAGCCAGATTTTGAGAGCCTTGTATATTTTTAAAATAAAATGCCTATGATGGGCTCATAGCTCAAACCTGGGGTCTTACACACCCCTGAAAGCCAAAAAGTCAGTAGAAAGGGAGTCAAGAAAAGGAATAGTATTTAGACACTAACAGGTTGCTTAACCAACAAAACGATATTAAAGATCAAGCTGACAAGAGCAGTGCCAGGTGAGAGCAGGACTTGCTCAGGGAACATGAGCAGCATTTCTGCCCCCCTGCAAGGGTGTGCCAACACGTTTTGCTCACCAAGTTGCAATAAGGATCACCAGCTTTGTCCACAGCCTTCAGGGATGAGGTGCCTTGACATACCTACAGTCCTGAAGCTCACCTGTGCATAAAAACTGCACAGTTTTAAGCCATTGCTGTTAAATCTGCGTATTTCTCTATTGATGCATGACTTAAAAGCTGGCCTAGGTTTAGATTGTCATTCTTCAAGAATAAGGCTCTGCATTTCTCTTGAGAATGTAGTATATAAAAAGAAACAATGACAAAGGACTGAGAACAAAGAGGACCGTATTCTACCACAGTACAATGGTACAAACCCATGGTATATAAAAATTTTGAAGACTGTTCAGTTTAAGTCTTAGTAAGGAGATGAATGGAAAGGAAATATGCTAAAACAATGTTCATTTATAGGCATTCATCATACACAGTTACCTGCATGATGATCCACAACTTCACTGATAATGTACACCATGCAATTAATCATTATTCTCACATTCTCATGTTGTCTCTATTACTCTCTATTACTCTCTATTACTCTCTATTTATTGGAAGCCTGTAAATCTTGCAGGATCTGGGAAAGTACTGCTATTCCATTTTGTCAGTCCCAACCTTTAGCTGTTCAGGCCTTTGGCATTCCCACATTTCAGTGTTCACCCTCACACATCTGATCTGTATTAGCAGCTTCATGACTTCCCTTCTCCATCTTAGAAAGCTTATTAATTACCATGTATGCTCATTTACAATTAAGAGATCCAGATCTACACAAGAAATCAAAGGAAGTACTTTTTCTCACAAAGTCTAATTAAATTGGGGTGTTTAATACCAGAGGATGTTACAAAGGCCGGGCATAAATGAGCTCAGAAGAGATTAGACACGTTCATGGATGCTGGTGCTATTGCCACCTATTAAACTCAGGTTCAGAGACAACCTCTAGCTCAGAAAGTCCTTCAGTATCTGAAGGGAAGGCTCGTGTTGCTTGTGCACTGTTATTTATGTGCTTTCTTAGGCATCCACTTCTGGCAATTTCAGAGAGCAAATACTGGGCCAAATGTAGGTGCCCTCTTTTCAGCCTGGAGTCCCTGATGTCACTGATTTTTTCACACAGCAGGACAGACACAGTTGTTCATGAGCAACCAGACAAGAAAGGTGCAGTTCTTACTCCTTGAGCCGAAGGGAGACTTGGTTCAAATTTGGGATAGAGCTGCCTTAAACAGCAGTAGGGGGGTCTGCAGTGCCCACTCTCAAAGCTCACAATGCTGCAGAGCTAGTACTCAGCACATTTCTCTGCCTTATTTCTCTGCTCAGAGCAGGTGGAGTGTGTGACAGGAGGGGGAACTGCAAAACACAGATGAATGGAAGAAAATGCAACCAAGCTATCCATACAGACATCTACAGTCTTCAGTTTAATGCTACTAATCACTGTGTCACCAATTCAGACTAGATCCCTAATTTACAGGCCCTTGTGTGTATGTAGAAAATAAATGCTTTCGAGAAACCTAAAGAATCACAGGTCCAGAAGCTCTTGTAGGATCAGTGCCTACAGTGGTACCTGCCTCTGGACTGACTGACATCCTCATCTCCGTAGCATCTTGCCCCACCTTCCCCAGCACAGAGGAGACCTAGCACAGACTATTTATTAAATTTTTTTCTAGCCACCTATTTGCATTTTGACAACATCAATCATTGCTCTACAACAACATCCTTTCTTCTCAGGAACCCGTTACAGTGTGACTCTTTCACCTTCAACTTTCTCCACAAAAGCTATGTATTCTAATCTTAAAATCTTGGTATTTCATCTTGGCACCTCAGCCTTCCTATACAGAAAGCATGTCACCCTATTTTGATCTCAGGTATCTCTAGCTGGAGCCCTAAGTCCTACTTATAGGAATGAATAATAATAATCAGTATATACTGTGTGTTTTCTGTCATCATTTCATGTATAAATTGCCCATATCCCTTAAGAATTGGTGTGGGAAAATACATTCTGTAACATTCTTTGTAACAAAATAGTTACAGCCTATGCTACATACTAGAAATTCAGCAAGACACAGCAAGAAATCAATAAAAACACAAATTGCTCCATCAATACGTACATTCATTTATACTCTTCAAGGTTATCTTTGCTATGCCAACACAGAGACACATTTTCTCCATATATAGCCTTGCATATTAAACTAGGCAAGAGAGAAGGGAAGGGAAACAAAAGCTATCAGTACAAATCTAATGTAGCTAGCATTTACATTCAAAGACTTCAGAGCTGTTTTTCCCCTCTGTTCAGGAAGCAGTCTGAAATCTGGGCACACCAGCTGACACTGACTCTACATTCCCTGTACAATCATATTCTCCCGAGGCAGGTATGCTTAGCCATAGAAAAGATCCCCAAATTCGCCTTATGTCTGTATTACTCTACTCACTGGTATAATATCTATGAACAGGACTTCTTTTGCATCAGTGACAGATGAATGTGTTGTAACCAATGAACTGATGGGTTAAATTCTGGTTGGGGGGCATCCATGTCAAGGGAGAACAAAGAGAACCCACATAAGTGTCTTCTGGGCATTTACATACTTGGACTTACTTGTGCTGAAACCACCACCCCCGGAAGACCCCACGAAACTTACATCTTTGCTCATGTTCCAGCTCATAGATTATGAAGGTGGTATTTTCAAAGCAGAAATAGGTCTGTTATGCACAAAAGCAGATTCTGCAAACATTGAGCTTTAAGGCCAGAGGAGTTCATGTTCCTAGTGGAAAAATACTAGGAAAGGTGTGAGGTGGGGCCTGTCAAAGGTCTCTAATAGAGTCTAAACAAGCATAACAGTGACAAGGAAAAGTTTCTTCACGTGAGATCTCTGACTCAGGCTAGCTGCAGCAGGAGATGCTTTTCTTCCTGTAGTAGTCAGTCATTTCAGAGAACAACATATCAAGAGATCACATTGGTGAATACATGGACTGCTGGTTTGGTGTGTTATTAATATTGAACACAATAATGCATTGCTTAGTTGCTAGAATTCTAATTGCACCATTTATATATCATTTGTATGAATCAATCAAAGCCTGACTTGCCATGCTAGTATCACTGGTATTTTCCCATTGTGTTCAGTCCTGATGAAGTCTCTGGTCTTTTATTTCTATTTCTACATTACTATTATATGCAAAATTTCTGCAAGGTCATTCACTTTCCAGTAGGAACTGATCATTACATTTTTTTATGGTGGATATCTATTATTTTTGTAGGCAGATCTTCATGATGTTCCCAAGAAGAGAGCCTTGAAAAAACACAGAAGCTTCCTTCATACCACTTTCCTGATGTTTTTGTATGGGCAACAGCTGTTCTTTTTTACTCTCCTTCATCACTATTGAGAACATGAAAGTATAGATATGAATGAATTTGATATGTTCTGGGCATCTCAAATCTTAATGTAGGATCAGTCATGTGTTACTGGAGAGTGTCATGGATTAGTTCTTCTGTTTCTGATCAGATTTCCCTGCTGGATTTACCTAGAACTTGTATGCCTTGATCCAACTGTTTTTCTGAAAACCTGTATACATTTTAATTACCATGAAATTTTCTTTTCTCATCAGCTTGTCTTCTACTTCTCAGAGGAAATCTTCATAAATGACCTTACCAACACCATGCAAGAGAGTGAGAGAAAAGTCATTGCTCTTGGAAAGTATCTTGCTGCTCTAGAGACAACTGAATACATCTCTTTGGCCGTGTAACATTTAATATGACTCTCCATTCTTCTGCATATGAGGTGCATTTTTATTACTCCTTACTTTAAACACATGTACAGGGAAATCTTTCTATGAGCTTTCCCATGAAACCTCAGTGAATCTTGCAGGCAGCAGCAGAAGTCAGTACCAAAGAACCCAAACATCCATATACCATAGGAACTGCATAGCAGCACAATCTTAAAACTGCAGAAACTTTGTGTGCTGCAAAAATTAAATAGAACATTGAGAAAACTTGTTTGTTTCCCTCTCTGAAGGCTGAAAGCAAACTTCCTAAGTGTTTTCCCCTACATGACGAGTCTCAGCAATACACGTGTTGTTATGATTTTTGCCCAGTCCATGTTCAATATGGAAATGACAGTCTTGCAATTTTTGTAATCATCTCACAATCTGTCTCTGGATTTCAGCATTTAAGCAGACAGGGGCACCACAGTGCCCCATGATTACCTCTGATTGTGAAACTCCTTCTATAACCAAAATGATAAAAGTGATCAATCACCTTAACAATAGTTAATAGCTCTTATCCAAAGCCATAATAATCCCACTCTGCAGTTTGACTATAGCAAGATATTACCCTATCATCCCAGCCTTGTGTCTGAAACAGCACTGTTCTCTCTCATCTAAAAGCCTGAAAGGACACCCTATATCCTGGTCCTACAGGCTTCTTTCCACCTTCCTCCACTTGCACACAGTAATTCCTGCTCCTCTCTGACTCTCAGTCACAATCCTAAAATCTTAGTTAGCTCCCTGGGAGTATCTCATAGGAAGTCTTCAGTCTTTGAGACCACCTCTTGCTGTCTAGCTATCTTTTACCTCAACACGTCACATCAGTACCAGACCATTCTCTTTCACACTCATTCTTTTTCCTAGCAAAATGGAAAAATACAGTGAATATTTAAACACAGTATCTCTTGGCATTTGCATGCTAACAAAGAGCAGGAAAATTAGCTTGTTTCATAACAAGCGTGATCCCCCTGGCCTTCGTGACAGACCTGAAGGCCTGCAGTGAGGCTTACACAACCTATAACATCTCTCTGAGGGGTGCAGGGATGCAGCGACTCCACCTGCACCAGTTCAGCTACTGCCTGTCACAAGGAACAGGCAATTACTGATGGTGCCACAACGTTAGGGTCATTCCACTGAACTGTCTCGGCCTCTTTGGTTTGCCTCAAACATATTTCTGCTCATTTCTAATCAAACTAAGCTGATTATATTGAATGTTAAAGGACTTTTCACTTCTACAGGTTACGAGATGAACCTTCTGAGAAAAGGAAGAGAGTTTGTGAGAATGGTGGAGTATGAACACATGACATGTTTTCACACAGAGGCAAGTTCAACTGGGCAGCACACAGGAGTGATCATAGAATCATAGAATAGTTTGGGCCTCCAGTGTCCTCTGCAATGGATGGTCATCATCATTTGTGTTTCAGAAAAAAATCATCTTCATTATGCTAGACTCAGAAGGCAGCAGAATCTTCAGCATCCTGTAACTGCGTATTCATTATTGCCATCTGCATATGTGCTGCCTGCAACTTGTTGCTATTTTTCACACATTTCATTCGTAAAGCCAGGCAGGGCATTTGTGATGTTAATTTTGGGACAGAGTGAGCTCTAAGTTAATATTTCTCAATCACTTTTCTGCGGATTTATCATTGAGAGCTAGTGCAGCCCATCATCAATCCTGTGAGGTGAACTCATGAATGAAAAAAAAAGGAATTCCTGCTGAGGTAAGACTTCTCTATAATCTTTGGAGACCCACGGAAACCTCTGTCCTGAGAGAAGTAAAGGGCACCATGGAGTTGGGAGAGATCTGTAACACAGGTCGCAGGATGGACCAGGAACACTTACAGTCTCTTAAGACTTGAAGAGTAACAGAGCTTCAAAGTCTGCTCTCATTAATTATCTTTTCATTAGGTAATTCATTAAATAGTGGACAGAAAGAGAAAAGAAAAAATCAACTCCTCAGTATTGTAACAGAGGTAGGATCATAAACAAGGTAGAGTAGGACGAAATGACTGTGAAAGTGGAGACAAATTTCTCAACAAGACAAGGAAAAACCTGGATACAGGATGGTGAGGGTGTTGCTGAACTCTCCCTAGGAACATAACTTGGTCCTATGTGCACATATAATGATCTGATGAAGTCAGCAGCTCCTCAGCTGTTCCTTGGGGAGACACAATGTGGGGTGAGCAAACACTTTTTCATTAAGGCTGGCCAGCACTGGCACAGCACACACAGAGTGTTTTGGCAAGGTCCGTATATCCAGAGATGTCTCTCTCTGAGAAGCAGACTTTAGGTCCCACATCCTTATTTAATATATCAGTAAATAACCACAGATTCTCTTTTCCCCTGCAGTGCCCAGAAGTTGCATCCACTCTAGATGGATCCTTCACTTACTCTGTGATTCAATAGAAATGACTTCACTAGCTGAGCTTTTGCCTTATGGCTTAGGATGAGAGAATACCCTGATTTGAAAGCATTAGATGGAGAATAAATAGGTTTATTCAGATTTAGTCTGGGGTTTTTTGCCTCCTTGCGTACCCTAAAATTCTTATCAAATAGATTTAATATTTTTTTCACTGGAATAACTGTACTTTTTTTATTACATGGGGTTTTTTTAGTTCAAAAATAGATTCCCTCACCTTTGGCACATCTGCAAGTCCTTTTTTTTTAATTTATTATTTGCTTATACATGGAGTTCACACACTCTCTCAGAAGAGATAAGTTTCCCACTGTAAGCCTCAATGTTTCCAACTCACTTCCCACTGCCTGTGGTTGTTATGTCCATGAAAATACCTGTGTTTGTGGCTTTGCACCAGCTTGTCTACGTGTGGGCTAGAAAAATCAGAAATTTGTAGCTATACTCCATCCTGACCAGACCCAGTCCAAGCCCCAGGGACTGTCTGGGGCTCTGATGAAGAGGTTTGCACAAGGTTTCAGGCTGCCTCTGAGAGAAAGAGGTGCCAAGAGCAGACCTGCTACAGGGGCAGGGCATCGCGAAGCCCTGCACTTTCACTGAGGGTTGTGTGACAGCTGACAGACAACAAGTCTTATAGCAGCAACACCAAGCACCAGTGTTGGCTCACAGCATCATCCTTACTCACTTCAGTGTCATCTTGTTTTTCTGTGGGCTAACTTCATCTCTTGTCTGACTTGGCAAGACTAAAAGATTGTGAAGGGCAGTGAAGCCCTGCTTATGTTTGTTCTGCTTTTGTCACAAATGCTGATCTAATGAATACATCATAAAAGAGATTGCTCAGGCTTAGCCAAATGTTTTCAGAACCAAGTGATTCAGGGAAGTAGTAGTTATTCAGTTGGATTATAGACACAGCCAAGAATATCAAAGTCCTCAAGAGCTTACTGTTTACCAGCTGATACAGAGAAGATCATGGAAACATCTGGCCCCTGCAAGAAGACTGCAGCCAAAAGAATTCCTCCAGTGAAGGTTTGAGAGATGTAACAACACTGGAGGCATAAAGACAGTGGTCGTGACAGTGCTTAGTGCAGAGAGTCATACATGTTCCCAAAACCGAGTGGTTTGTGAAAGACTCATAAATACTTGAATATCAGTTCTCAGACTACAAAATCACAGAGATCTCATCTTGAACAACCCTGACTGTAAACCCACTTTGGGCACTAGCTTCTCTGATATGTGATGTCTCTCCACAACTTCCTTAAAAATATGCCACAAGAACAGCTACAAGAATTCACTGTCTCTAGAGGACTTGCCCTTATTGCAGTGATCCTCCCACTTTTCTTTAAAACCACCATTTCATCCCTCAGTGTGAAAGGCCCCATGAGACAATGGGCCTTGAAGGATTCTGCTGGGACTAATTCCTTTTTTTTCACTACTATATTAAAATTATCTGAGGCAACACAGTTTTTAGCCTGAGCGGATCTTATTTAATCAAACTTCTCAACAATGTCATTCATAATAATGACAATCCAGTGGGAACGTGCAGCATCCTGAATTGAATCAAGTAGTGTATAAATACAACCAATGTATTCTCAAAGTAAATGCAACTAACCAGTTTAAAAATGGCAACTGGCTTTCAGTTTCTAATTGGGGTGACATTTTGCAAGGCCATTTCTGGGTGAGTTTCGTGTTCTTTCATTCTGTTCTGCTTTTCTTATTTGTATAGTGTTACCAAGGCATATATGAAATACATTTCAAAGTACAGATATCAGCTCATTTACAGCTAATTATAATAGGCAAGTGGTGCAGTAAATGGAACACCCGATTTTCTCCCCTCTTTTTTTTCCTTTTGGTTGAAGCTTTTGTGATGTTCTCCAGGTGACTCCCATGCATAATGTAACACTAGCAATGCTGTTTGCATAATAAGCTATTTTCTACCACAGAAGCAGAAACATTTTATCACTACAGAGAAGGCTTGGATTATGAATACATTTTCATATAAGTTGATTTATGTGAAAATTACCAATAAATGCATCCTAGCCATAAGTAAAATGTTTATTCTTACTTTAAGAAGTAGTATTGTTTGAAACTTAGGGGGAGGGGAAATGCACATCTGAGCAAGGGAAACTATATTATTAGTATGATTCAAATGTCAGAGCTTGCAGTCACCTTTCAAGGTATGGAGCCCCCTGAGTTTCCTCCAGTGAAGTCAGTGAGAGCAGAAAATACTCAGCACTAGACAGAATTACTCTGCATTTCACCACACTGAACCCTCACTCTATGGCATTTACTGCAGCATAAACACTAAACCAATATTGGCTCTAACACGATGCTACCTTCTGCAGTCTTCAAACAGTTGTTTGTTGCCATCTTTTTAAAAGGCAGCTACATTTTAATATTGTGAGGTTTCCTTATTAGTCTTTTTTAATGTGTTTATTTGAATTAGAGCCACATTGTCATTCAGACCAGTTCTGGAGTCTGACCTCCCTGCCATTGCTATAGGAACAGGACATAAAGCCTCAGTCCAGCCCGGCAAATGCAGACAGGCACCAGCCCCTCCATGCACTCCAGTAGCCCCACACCACTCTCATATACCCACACTGCAGCAAGCAGAGCAGTGGTGTTAAAAAAGCCTCCACATGGCCCAACACCCCTCTCAAGATCAGCACAGGATCACGGCTCACATGTTTGGTCACAGACAAAATGCGACCTAGATGCATATAAAGCACCAGCACCAGTCTCAAGACTGACACCCTTGAGACTAAGCTGGTGCCCTTTAAAGCCAGCAGAATAGAGGGCTTTGGATCTGGCCATTTGCATTGGAGGGCATCCCAGAACCAATTAACTGCCATTGCAAGTGGGATTTTGACGGGCTAGGGTAAAGAGGCATTCCTTGGGAAGTGCTGGACTTGCTCCTATTCAGTGAGGAGCTGATCCTGCACAGTACAGTCTGTAAGCAAACTTTGGTCCTCCTGAACCTGTGGGGACCTCGGCAGAGCTGCCTGACACAGCAAGGCTGCATCCCAGCAGAGCTGATCAAGTTTCTACCTTTAAAACAATGAATAAATGTACACCTCAATTTTTCAAAACAATACGCTGCTCAGATCTCCTGCTACTGTAAATCGAGGTGGGTTTATTGACACCAGAGGAGCTTTGCTGAGTTACATGAGCTGAATGTCTGATCCAGTGCTGGTGATCAAGATTATTTCTGCTTAATACATAACTCACAGAAGAAAACTTTTCTTACAAAGAAAGTCAATGGCTTTCAACCCTACAAAATTAAAAGGCTAACACTCCAGCTGGAGGAGGATTGACTACCGCAAATGAACAACACATAACATTTTTTTGCCTGAAACACCACTCTGTAGTTGTAAACATTGCTTAATGTCATAATTTCCCTGTAGATTTTGTAAACTTCTGCAAAACCGCTCTCTGTAGTTATCCATTGATTTCACCTGCTGTATACCAAATAGGTTGGCATGAATTTTCTTCCAAAAACATACTTATTTTTCTAAATGCCTTCCAGTTTTACTAATTAACTTCTCTCCCTTTTCCCTGCAGACCTGCCTGTGAGGAAGAGCACTGTTCAGCAAACAGCCTTGAGCACTACACGCTGTTCTTCAGTTCAGCAGCTGAGAAAACACTGTGACTCTTTAGCAGGTGTCACTGAACCTCAGTGGGAAACCGAGCCTTCTGCAGCGGGCTCAGCCGTGCTTAGGCCTGCACTGCTTGTGGTCCAGCCCTTGCTAATGGCAGGATACACAGTGAACTGTCTTTGAGAGAGATCTGACAATGCTTCTGCCTTGGGTTGCCTCCAGGCAAAATCCTGCATCATTCATTCCCACGCTCTGCTGCTGAGAAGTGTGTGTACCTATCTCTGCTTCTCATTTACATTTGCTATTAGGGTCACCTTATAGAGCCCAGCTCACTGTATTTCTCACTGGAGTGAAGGATGTTTTGTATAAAAAGGTAAATTAAACCCTTCTCCTAAGGAAATATTTCCTGGACACACCTGAGTCCCAGCTTTCCTGTGAGACCCAGCAGCACTCCTGTGCCCTGAAGTCTACTGCTTAGATGTCCAGCTCCACACCATCAGCCCAGAGGCACAAGTCAGCCAGTCCCTGCTACTTGAGACCCATGTTATATTTTCATCCCCTCTCAGGTGAGCATTGCAAGCTACGTATTTTGGCTCAGGATCCCTTTTTATGGCTACTGCAAATCCTCACAAGTCTCACCTCCCTCTTCCTGCTGTCCACTCACCCAGTCCTCACCGAAGATGGTCCCTGCCCTCTAGCCTGCTTGGTAGCTCTCCCTGCATGCCCTGGAGACTGGCATGTCTCTAAAGTACCTCTAAAGATGCCTTAGCAAAGTTTCTAGCCATTTGAGATTTCTCTCCGTTCTCTGTTCTCTGACACTGTCACTGCTGGCACCGGTGCTGTGGCGGCTCCATTGGCCCCAGTTGTCGGTCACTGAGCCAAAATCTCTGACATGAAGAAGGAATAGCCCGGGTTACCCAGCTGTAGGCATGTCAGGCTCTCCCAGCAGCAGGTACCAAGAAGAAAGTCTTGGATAAGTTCCCTCACTTATCACTGAACCTGAGGCTCCCAGCATGAGGAGTCTGGTTCAACTTCCCTTGTCCCAAGCATAACAAAACGGATGCTAATTCATGAAGTAACACTGTCCCCTGTGTTTTCGCATTTTCAATTTAAAAACATTTTAAAACTATATTTATTTTACTACTCTTAAATACATTTGTGTCTCTCAGATAGTAACTAGTATAGGTGATGGAGTGTGGAATCAAGAAATTAAACTAACTCGTATTCAGACCAGATAGGGTGGAGACTAGAGGTGTGAAGCAAGCTACAGAATAGGGGTGTTAGTTCATGCATTCTTAGTTACACATTTACTATGTCTGTAACAGCACACTTTTCTATTTTAAACCCTACTAAGTGGAGACTATTTAAATGTACTGCTTAGTAATAAAGAAAAGGTCAACTCAATGTCTGTCTTGGCCATTAATCAATCTTTCCCATACTTTCTAATTATCTTGATTGCCTGATTGAGTGAAGCATGGTACACTGATCATCTATATGTTCCTTGGTTATATCTCTCTTGGCACCTTTTTTTTTGGGGGACAAGAAAAGATATTTTCATGTAGAGACTATCTTTCAAAAAAGATCCCCAACTTCTTCCTCAGATAACCATCTCCTTTTCTGCCTTATCTCCCACCATTTTCTGTAGCAATTTTGCAGACTGTTCCCTATAAAATGTTGAAGTGTCTTTAATCATCTCAGGCAGAAATTTTGTGTTGTTTTTTGCCTCTCCTTTTCAGTAATCTGGGATTCCCAGCATTATTCTCTCTCTCTCTCCCTCTGATTATGAATTTTATTTTTTTGTTTTTAGAGGGAGCTTAGTGCAATGCAATAACACACAAACACAGGAACAAATTACAGACATGAAAAGATCGTATTTTTTTATAGTGATAATTTCCTTTTACTCCTGGGTGTCACATACCCATGAGGGACCCCAGAACTTCACCAAGAGCAGCCAGATAGCTCGTTACCAAGGCACCCGGGATTGCACGGGTCTCCAACCCCAGGTGACAGGGAGGACCTTGTAGAAAGATGTGGCAGGGGAGAGGCAGCAGGTCACATTCAAACTGCACAGATCCACCCCAGGGATTGGAATTGCATGTGACAAATGGCACACAGAAAGGGGCAGTTGTGTAGCTCCCATGTGAGCTCTGGGAGATGGTTTAGTCTCAGTTCAGCTGTACAGAAAGTACCAGGGAGACAGGAGACCTTCAAGGATGGAAACTTCATCTTAATTCTTCCATACTGAATTCACTGGGAGTCTGAGATGTTTGAAGAATGCTGAACAGGATCCTTTGGAAGCATTTCTCACCCCCTTTGATTATCTCTACAGCTTGATTGAATGAGTCATGCAACCCATCTTCTTCAGATATCCATTAATGCCCAGCAAACAAAGTGTATTCAACACATCACTGGTTTTTGTTAGGTTTGGGTTTTTTCCTGTTCATAAATAGCTTGAGAACAAATGTATTCATTGGCCAGTAATTTTTGCAACTTACACAGAGCCAAGATTTTCTCAAGTAGCTAATGGTCTGAGCGCTGTCTTCCTCCAAAGCTGCATCAGTGGGCAGGCAGCCTCCACAGCCTTTCAGTGAGGCACCAGCAACTGCTCCAAACCACTGCAAACCCCGGCCCTTGCTAGAACTAGTGTGTACTAGTGGTGTGAGGCTCAGGTGCCCTAGCCTCATCCCAAAAACCTGGAAAAGACTGGGTTTCTGTGGCATGATATAAAAATGGAACTGGAATATGTCTGGGCAAGGGTTATCCTATTTTTCCTAGTGCAAATGCTGTTAACAGAAAGACAATTCCAATTGTTAACATCCCCATTCCTTACACACTGACACTCAAAATCAGGGTAATTTCCCCAGCAACTCTGGAGCAGTGGGCTAAATCTGGGGAAAGCCACTGCACTCCCCAGTGCAGCACCAGGATCCACAACCCTGAGCTGAGCAAGCTGGCACCTTTCCAAAGCAGATATCCCCTTGGGTCTTGAAAGAGGTCAGTTGAGGTTGCTGGAGCGTCACACTTGTTTCTCCTCCACTCTAATGGCAGAAACAATCCACAATGAAGTCTGAGTAGTTCCTGCTACTCAGCATAGCTCAAGTCTTGGTGCTTCCCTGCTCTGCACATTAACCACCCACCAGATGTATGCCTGTCCCCACTGAATATCTAGAGACCCTGGCAATTTGATTTTCTTTCTTTTTTTCTCTTTTATTTTTACCTTTCCTTTTTTTCTTTTTTTTTTTTTTTTGTTTTTTTCGTTATAGCTACAATACTGTTTTTCCACATGGGAAGTTCA
>JAYRBT010000139.1:49460439-49518971 GCA_036023395.1 Myiotriccus ornatus
TTTTTTTTTACCTTTTTTTTTTTTTTTTTTTTGTGCACTTTGTTGGAGCCAGCTACTCATTTTATAAATTGAGAGCCATGCTGGCAGGACTTGTGGTACCTTGCTAGATTCCACCACTGGCAAATGGTGCAGTCTACTAGAAATGAACAGTACAGCCAGGTTAGCATGGGCTAAGGGAGATTACTGTTATATGACTCTATCTTATTTCCTAGTCTTCCAAAGACAACTCCACAGTGATAAATGAAACAGTACCCCTAATGGAGAATTACTAGCTGCAAAATTATAAACTTTAGATTCAGTAATAGTACATTCAGGCAATATTTACATGAAAAATAAGAAAAACCTCTGACAGAAGAATCCTTCATGTGCTTGTCTGGTTTTATCACTCAGCTCACAGTTTTATCTTGCATTTAATCATATTGCCCTTCATCTGCCATCCAGTAGCCGAAGTACTAAAATACCCTTAATCTCTCTGTATCTCATTACAATGTGAGACTATGGTTTTGCAAAACTTTCTGTTAAGTATGATATATCTCAGCTGCATAAAGTATATGCTCAAAATTCATACAGTACATGGAATAGCTTTAAAAATTCTAGGACCATTTTTAAGCAGAAAAACTGGATAAAATGATGCAGAAAATACAGAGTGATAGGTAGGTAAAGTGTTATTAATAGATCATAAAGGAAAATGAAAAATATCAAATGCAATTTCATGTAATAAGAAACAGAGAGAAATACACATCAGTGGGTCTGATGGCGTAAGACTTACTCGAAGATTGTATCCTTCCTTCCTCAGAGGAGGGCTCCCTGACATCTGTTCAGGGCAAGTACAATTGAAATCACTTGGTTTTAATCTCTAAATCTATAGTCAGTATGACATAACATATTTTCAGGCCAGAACATGATACAATAAGTCAACAATATTTATAAAGATAGCTATTTATTTCATTAACTCCTCTTCAGTTTTAGACCACAGAAACTCCATGTCCTTCATTGAATGTGATTGTTGTTACACCTTGGTGTTAAAATTACTTGTCACCTGCCTGCATTTACAAGTGGAAATCCCTTTAAGCAAAGGTATGTGTGAATAAATTATTATTATTATTATTGTTGTTGTTGTTGTTGTTGTTGTTGCTATTATTTTAGCCTCATCATGATGGAGTTTTACATTCTGAAGAGTACCAAGTGTCACTGTGGAAGTCTCTGGAATGACTGGATTTAGGCTGCATTATTATACTGCAAATAGCTGGCAATTTATTAGTTACACATTCCATTTGACTACACCAGTTTCTGTGTATTTTAAGATCTCTCCTTTTAAGTATCTCTAAGACCCCTGTTGTTTCAATTACTTATCACTGTGGCTTGAGGTATCATCACTGTGCTGAGGATAATAAACAACTCCTCCTATTTCTGCTGCTAGAGCTGTGACTAACTTAGCATGATCAAGAAGCAGCATAGGATGGAGAAGTAAGTGCCATATGGTAGGTTGTTGATCCTAAATCATATTCTGCTCTGCCAGCTTTATTATATGGTCTGGGGTAAATCTCTAAAACTCACTTTTTGGAAGAACTGAGCCCATAATATATACTGACTATATAAGACTGCATAGTAGTTTTGAAATTATATATCCTCTGCTTTTTCTTTGCTGTAATAGGGTTGAGGTCTAATGCTAGGGACATAGCAGGAATCTATTTAGTACAGCAAATTTAGAAATGCAATATTGAAGGACTAAGCATCAGAGCCATTTCATTTTCATTACAGCATGCAGCTGGATGTCAAATGCACATTCTGATGAGGACAGCTTTAACAGGGTCTGAGGTGTTTGTCTTCTCGCATGTAGTCATAATGCTTTACTGAATGTCGGTTTTGACAATAATCCCACAACCCTACTGTTCCCTTCAAAGTTTGGATACAGCTTCACCTGGTTCTTCAAGAGAATGTCTTATTAACACTCTCTCCATGGCTTATTTCTATTTTTTCACACCCAATACCAATATTTGACCCATTTAACACAAAATTTGAGTCATGTAACTTCTGCTAATTTGTTATAACCAGGTCCATCCTGTTGATTAAAAAAGTCTTAGTTTACAAGAACTTTACCTGCCCTGAAGAATGTTGGAGTTTAGAGTTATATCTCATCTGTGTCTGTGCATCATCTAACTTCAGTCAATTTAAAGGGCAAGGAATTTTTTCATCTTTTATTTGCTTACAGTGCCTTAGAAGTTATACGTTAAGAGCTTTTTCCTTTACAGAGGAGCAAAAAAAAAACAGTCTCTGAGCTCGAAACTCATATAGAATCCTGCTGTTACCATTCTTGCAATCATTTCTTTCAGCTAATTTATTCCCATTAAGTCTAATGTTACAAAGGAAAAATGTTTTTCAAACACTTAATGGCTTCTATAAGTCTGAACAAATGAATCCATAAGTTCCTGCCTCTTTAAATAGCTTTCCACCCCCTTTACCCCCGCCAGTATTTAAAAGAAGTAGTCTCTGGTTGCTTTCTCCTGCAGGTGAGAAACTGTGAGGTCTCAGGAATTTGAATGTGGCTTCTTTTTCTGGGGCTTACGAACAGACCAACTTGCAGACTTGCAGGCTCAGATACTGCCCAGCTGTATTGCAGGACTGTGTTCTTTCCTTATTCTGACTGTACTAGGCTACAAGCACAAAAACTCTGGTGGTGGGACCAGGCAGAGAGCTGTAATCAATCTTAAAATGGCCAATGTGATTTATGAAAGGATGATAGAGTTCAAAATCTTTGATGCTGCCTTCCCCCACAAATTTTGCTATCTCAGACCCCTTGGAGGGGTTTAACCAGTAAATCAAGTATCAAAAAAACCAAAAGAAAAACAAACAGGAAAGTAAATGTGAAAAGAAAAGAAAGAGATGGCAGAAACTTCCATTCTGGCATGATGATTCGTTTGACCCAATTAGGGAATTCAGCTAGTACCAAGTTAGGACTGAATTTATAACACAGCAACTAACCATGCATAAACCGTACAGATGCTGCTCGTGCATGGCCAATGCAAAGCACCATTCCACCTGCAAAGAGCATCAGCTGCCTTCAACACAGACAGCCACATGTTAAACCTGTCCATGCTAGATATGAGATTAAGTCCAACCTTTGACCAAGTACCACCCATGCCCATTAAACCATATCACTTCATACTTAGGCATTATCCCTTTGCCTCTGTAATATGTATTACCAGAACATGTTTTATCTATATTTTGTATTTGCCTAATCGATGTTGTCATCTGCAAAGCAGGTGCCAAACCTTGCACGTGGCAAGGCACAAGTGTAATGGAAAAGAGTAGAGGACAGAAACTGGTGATGCATCTCAGGAGACAGAGCTGCTTCCAACTATGTCAGCCCTCCAGGACTGCTGTCTTCCACAGATCTGGCCCTGGAGGGAATAACAGCCAGCAGAGCTGAGTGTTGAATAACTCCAGGGTCCTTATTTTGGAAGGAATTTCTTTGTACAAGAAGGGAAGAGTCCACAGAGAACTCATACAGGTCCCCTTGGATGGACTGTGAGCAGAGCAAGGCTGCCAGGTTCTCCAGGGGCACAAGCTGCTAATAACTGGATCTCTCACAGAAATAAAAAGATTGACAGCATCTTTTGTATCCATTATTGGAATGGTTAGTCTTTTATTTGGGAAAGAAAAATATTGCCAAAAAATTAAACAGAGACACAAAAGGCTTGTTTACCATCTCTGCATTGAGGATGTGCAATAGAATGCAGAGTTACATTCCCCAGCACTGGGGGTGTTGTGCAGTGATTTGTTCCAGTGCAAAGTGTTTCTACATGCCCATATTTTATACCCCACAAGAAAAGCAAAACAACCTCACCCCCAAATTACTAATGATCTCTTTTTTTAGCATGTAGTTAAGTAATGGGACAGCTGCATACAGTCAGCACTTTAAGTTTGTGTCCTTAAAATGAGACTGTGATTCCTCTCACATTTACTTTTCCCCTCTCTGCTTGAAAATCCTATGGTATGAGTTAGTGTAGCATGGCAGGTGTAAACATCAAGCAAGTTTTCCCCACATGCAGAAAACTAACTCCTCCCTCACTAAAGACAGAACAGTTTTTTTAATTGGTACCTCAGTAGATGTAATCCTGAGATGTTACAGATACATCTGCATTACAGATGGTTACAGACATTTTAAAGAATACAAAATTAAGAATTCAGGTCTTTTAAAGTGAAAACTGACACTGTTTTTATACTGCTTTATCTGCAAAGGCATGAAGAACCTCAGACTTCAGAGGGAGTAAAAATCATCACTCATATATTTTTCAAAGTATCATTTATTTCCCTAAATAACCTTTGTACATGCATAATCTTCTAATTGTAGATTTTTTGGCTTTAATTATACATAATACTTTGCTATCTGTCAAAACTTTCTCAAAATCTAATTCCCAGAACTGATATTTCTTGATCTTTAACTATGTGAAATACTGACTTCTAGACCCAACGAAGAGCGAGACAACCGGAGGCCTTAAACCTCCAGTGGAACAACACTGTCATTCCAGGCCTGTCAGGGAGTAAAGGAAGGACTGTTCTGCATTGTGGGAAAAGAAAGGACCATTTCTCTAGCAACTCAGTGGGTTTTTAGCAGCAATTGTTTAAAGAACCTCATTAGCATAAGAAAAAGTCTGTTGGTAGAAATGAATTAGCAGTCACAGTGCAGGTGAAGCAGGCAGATAATATATGCAAGGTAAAGGGAATTTATTGTGAAAATGGTCTATCACATGGCTGTCATCTCCACCTGCTTTTTGTCTGATATACACTCCCATGTCATAGTAAAACAGCCCCACTTAAGTTTCCCACTCCATGTGGGAACACAGCCTGTACCTGCAGAGTGTATCAACTCCAATGCCCCTTTGAGTATCTCTGGTCCAAAGCCCCCAGGGTTGGTTGCCATCACTAGCTGGCCCACCAAAGGCACCCCATCCCAGCCAGAAGTGGATTGTAACAATCTCACAACCAGCACCCCTGGCATTCGAGTCGGTGAGAGAAGCCACTGAGGTACAGATATATACTCCTCAAACTCCAGAGAAACATCAAGAAGGATTCAGTTGTCCTCCACTCACTGCCTTAAACATCCAGTTCTACAGATCTAAGGTAAGATTCTGATTGAGTGTGGAGCAGTGAACAGGAATGGAGTTTTACAGGGATAGTCCTAAAAAGCTTTTAGGCTGGTGTCTCTGAGTTACTGATGTACATAGAAACATCCCCAGTAAGGAGTGGTTCTCAGGGGTTCTCAGATGGTGAACAGTTAGACCAAGGGGTCATACCCATCTCTCCTTTCCTTGTGGCAGGGATCCCAAATATAGGGTTTTATTGTCACCATCATCATCATCACCATCAGTATTTTGTATAGAAGCACTGGCAACTTCTACACTTTGGAAGCATGGTTAGCAGTGGTTGTTTGGAGAAAGAAGAGTAAAAAATTGAATGAGCCCCTTGCAGGTAGATCCTCCTGACTTGTGGTCACCAACAATATAGTGACTTCTTAGGATGGGCATTGGATCCGTAACTCACATGTAATAGTCAGGAATAGCTCCATGCTCTACACGTTTCTCTGATGTCTTTTGGATGCATTATACTTTGGGTCTTCTTAACAGTCTAAGGTGGTGGCGGGTTCATGTGTGTGGCATGTAAAATAAGCTTGTTTAAACTTGCTAGTTGAATGAATGTCCCCCAGCTTTTACAGCTGAAGGAACACTGAATCCTCATTCGTCATTCACCTTTCCTATGCCACTTATCCTTCTATAGCCCCTTGTTATAACTCCTTTCAGTTATCCCTTCTCCAAACTGACAAGTCCATGTTTATTTGCAGTCTTTTGATATGGAGGTTTATAGAAATCTAGCTGGATTCTGCCTAATTCACCTCACACTTTGCAAGATGAAAAAATGTGGATATTATACTGTATAATCTGAGAAATAATATTTGATCATGTAATTAGACTGTATCATAGGCAAATGCACTAGGGAACAGAGTTAATGTTGCATGTACAACCTTAATTTTGTTTCCTGACTTTTAAATGCCGAACTAGGCAACTTTAACATTTTCTTAATGCAATTTTTGTATGGAATATTATATAGCCTATTACATATGCATGCATATTGAAATATGGAATACATTAGGCTGTAGCACACAGACTGTGGCACACACATCTGAGTGCTAGATATCAGCACTAGTCTTGACTGGCACTGGCTCAAAGTTACACAGGTCATTTCGGAGTGGTGGTCTCAATGTTTCTGAGTGTCACTCCCCTGTTGTTTATTCAGTATTTACTATAAGTCATACAGGAGTGTGACAGATTGTTAGCTTAAGAAGTTGTTTGGTTTTTTGAAACTGAACTGATACTACTTTTTACAGCCTCCTCTTCTACAATGCTAGCCTTATTCAAATATTTAGGCTTCAGCAACTTAAGAGAAAAGTATGTCCTCGTAAGCTTTAAAAATTATGAAAATGTAAAGGAATAATATAAGAATATAAAACAGTTTTCCAAAGATAATGACACCAGGGGTTTACTTCCTGATCTCTGCAGATCTCCGTGGGTATTAAGACAGTATAATCGAAAGCTAAGGGTCTCCCCTTTTAATTGTAAGACCTTTTCTAGCTACAAAGAGCTATAAGATGATTGACTTCAAGGCTGATTTGCAAAGGATTAGACACTGTCCTTTCTCCATCTTGTTCCACACTGTAATGTCAGGGTATCTCTGAAACTATATGGCAGTTTCAGAGGTTAGAAGAAATCCTTTGCAGAGACATGTTACTGAACACACTGCTGGGAAGACATTGGATGAACCAGAATATAGGATTGATTGATGTAGCTAATCTAAATAATTCAATACTCAATCATCAAATGAAAAATAAAATACACCATACAGGTACTGTCATGTATTTGTGACACAAAAGGGTGCTGTTGGACATCAGGTTTAATTTCCCTGGTCAAAGACATCTAATATGTGTTAGGATTACAAAAAGTTAGTATCATATGACAGGAATAAGAATTCTACTGTCTTTGGAGGTTATTCTTGAAGAATGTCACCATGGACTGGATAGAATATACCACTAATAAATCACAGCAATGTTCTTCCAATAGACTAAGTGATTTTTGAAAAGGGCAAAAAAAATCAAATAACATATTCAGCTAACAGGATTTGATCAGCCGATCATCTAGTGAATATTAAAAAATCTGATCTGATGAATAAATTATTCAGTAGAAGCAGGCAAAATTAACAAATTATGTATTTGCTGAACAACAGTTAAACCGTTCAGCACATATATAATTAAATATTTATTCATACATATTTATAAATAGTTCTTACACTTTTTTTTTGTTTCATCCAGGTGAATAAAAACTCTCAACTCTTTTATTCTTTCTTTTGAGGGTAGTGGAAATAGCCTGTCTTTAGAAAGCTTGATCTCAGGTCAGCATCTCATCGAAGCCAGCTTCATTTGCATTTTTAATCAGATGCCTATGTAAGTGAACATGTAAAATCTTAACTGTGTGTCTGTTTCAATGTTTAGTTTTCAAGTTTTCTGGATGCGTATGTGTCTGTCTGCAAGGCAGTGTAAAGAAAGAAAGGCTATGTTTGTCCTCATGCTTTGGCCAGAGCTACTAGAGTAATGCATTTTTTTTCAAACCTGGACAGCTGTCTTTCTTGGTATTTGGGTTTTCCAAAAGCCACAGCATATTGCTTTCATACATATATATGGCTACAAAACAACAATTTCCTTGGAAATCATGGTCTCATCCATCATTAACAGAGATGATCAGAAAGGATGTTTATTCCAGCAAAAGAAAATTACAATAACCAAAATATTGAAAAATAAAAGGGGCTGTAAAAATACAGAGATGTTAAAAAAAAATCCCATGAACCTTTTTTTCTTAATAAGCTAAGTCCTAAATAAGTGAAATGCTTGTTCATGGAGGGACAGCAAGAAATGCTGTCTTCCTTGCTTCCTTGAAGAGCCACTCTTCTACCATCTGGGACGATTTTCACAAACTTTTAAATGTTAGTTCCAATTAAAATAATGTAAATTATCTAAATTCTGATTTCCTTTATCCTACCTAAGGGTGGCAGAACCAGCACCAAACCCAGCAGATATTTCCAAGGATGGTAGATGGCATAAGATTTCCTCAATTATAAATTAAGATTTAGAGAAAGAGCATGAGCTCAAGTTGACCTCAAGTCTTTGTTGATATCAATGGCCAAGTCTCTCTTCTGTTGCAAGTTACAAACTTATTGTCACATAGCGAAGACACAAGAATATAACAATGAGGAAGCTGAAAAATGGTTAGGATATAAAGAGATCCTCATGATAGAGTAATCACAAACATAAAGCTGATAGGTGCTCAGCATATTATCATATTATCTGAGACAACTACATATTATATTTTTTTCCAGATCCTTTTCATTTAAACAAGTAAAATCATACATTTTTATAGAATGTTACTTATTTGAAGTGCGGTTCTGAGATCACTTCTTGATGTCTTTTGGGTGCAACTCATCCATGGGCAGAGAGACAGAGGTGGTTGGTGTATCAGGTGAATTCCAGGCTCTGCCAACACAGCATCTCTGCATTTACCATTGAGCAAACATGGTTTCACCTTTGCTTCTTTTTTTCCCCTAAGCAGATGCAGCTTTTGGTGAACACACTCCCAGGCATAAAGACTTGCAGGGTGATGGAATTTCTTCTGACTTGAAACTGCAGCAGTCTCCTGGCCCTGCTCCCATGCAATTTTGCCTTTACATGCTGTTGTCTTATTTTTTTCCCATTTCTATGAATGTGGCATTAAATTGAGTTTGTGTTTCAAAGCACCTCTTACAACTGAGCCATTCTGTGCTGTGTCAGTCAGTGTGCAATTGCAGTCTCAGGAGACTCCAGCTTTTGCCCATCACTTTTCTCTTTTATGGACTGCAAGTAATGATTTTGCCTCCAAGGACAGCTCTTTGGGGTTTTGCAGAGGATTAATTGTGGTACTTCTACACAATTACTAATGTAGAGAAAGTCCTTCATTTCAGCTCTGTGAAGTAGTTGAACTCTGCATTCAAGAATGAGTTGTTGTCATGATTTCATGTAAGTTTTAGGGGATGCCTGAGAATGGGATAGTGATAAAGGGAAACATAGGGAAGAGTTTACACCTTCAGTTCCTAATAGGCCCTCTTTAAATCTGGGAAAGGCATCTAATCTGGGCTGAAGCCTTTCTTAAGCAAATAATCAGGTGTCATTCCCATACACCCATCACTGTTGGTATCTCCAGGCATCTGTCAGGCCTGTGTTTTTCATCAGATTAAGCCTAGTTGAGTCTCTGCTTGGCAGACACTACAAAGCTGTTCATGTATATCCTGTTGTGCTTGAACCAGTTAGGTTCCCCATTTAGATGAGTTTAAGGAAGATTCTGCTTCCAGCTGTTTTCCTCTGTCCATCCCGTCTGTGTTTTAGTT
This sequence comes from Myiotriccus ornatus, assembly GCA_036023395.1. Lineage (NCBI taxonomy): Eukaryota > Metazoa > Chordata > Aves > Passeriformes > Tyrannidae > Myiotriccus > Myiotriccus ornatus. The sequence goes on from JAYRBT010000139.1 coordinate 49,469,905, forward strand.
GCAACTGATCTGCACAGCTTGCTTGACAAAATCCGACAGTATTTTTGAACAGCTGCCAAGCTGTGTGGGTGCTGGGCCTGAACATAACACTTCAGTGCAAAATACAGTAACATCTCCACTTGGGGAAGTCAGTCATTTCTACTCTAATTGGGTTCTAGCCCAGTGTGACTTCTGACCTTCAAGGATAACCTTTTTGCAAGCCTAGACAACAGAGACTGGAACGTATATAAAGTGCAGAAACTAGAAGGATCAATGAAAGTCACAGAGGTTTGGCCGAGAATCACAGAATCACAGAGTGTCCTGAGTGGGAAGGGATCCATAAGAATCATCCAGTCCAAATCCTGGCCCTGCTCAGGACTACCCCCAAGAGTCACGCTGTGTGTCTGAGAGTATAACCCAAACACCTCTTGAACTCTGGCAGGCTTGGTACTGTCACCACTTCTCTGGGGGAGCCTGTTCCAGCACCCAACCAACCTTTGAGTGAAGAACCTTTTTCTAATATCCAACCTGACTCAACTTCAGGCCATTCCCTTGGGTCCTGTCACTGGTCATCACAAAGAAGAGATCAGTGCCAGTCCCTCCTCTTCCCCTCACAAGGAATTTGTAAACTGCAGTGAGGTCTCCCTTTAGTCTCCTCCAGGCTGAACAGACCAAGCTGCTCCTCATACGGCTTCCCCTCAAGGCCCTTCACCATCTTCATTACCTTCATTTGGACACTCTCATAGCTTAACATCTTTCTTATAGTGCGGTGACCAAAACTGCACACAGTAAAGAACTTGGGTCCCAGTCTGTGGAGCACCAGCTCTCCCTTTCAGCACACAGCCAGCAGACCTTTCAAGGTGCCAAGAACTGCAAAAGGAGGACTAAACATTGCAAAGAGCAACTATGCATTATAGAGCATCCCTACATTACATGGCGATGGCCAAGATGAGAGCACTAAGCTTGGGCCAGGGCAAGAACTAATGTTCCAGAGAGGAGAGGCTATTCCAAAAGAGTATAGCATAGACAATGAAGATTTTTTAGGGCAGATGGGAGTTCAGACTATGTTATGTCATCTGTTTTATCCATGATGTATTCCTAAAAAATTCTTAGCAACAAGTGCCCTATACTCTTTCTCCCTTCTTGAAGCTGTTTTATGTAAGCTATCTTTAATTAAAATGAGCTTTTCCATGTGTCCACAATTGATTCCTTAAAATATTAATAATTTTCCCTACATTGAATATCAAAGCCATTACTTTTTCCTGTGTATCCTTTAACTATACTTAAATAATTCATTTATCCATTTTCCATCCCTCAGGGAGACACTTTTTTTCGTTAATACATTGTGATCCCATTTAAAACAGAGGATATTTCCTCCTTCTAAAGATATAGGATATTTTCTTTCTTTCCAGTGTTTATTCAGCATAAGAATCCAGTTAGCAACCATTTTATTAAGATACAAATGTAGCATGGAAATATGTGTCTGCCTGTGTATAAATGCCCTTTCCACTGCTCATCAATCCTGCACTAATTAGAAAGACAAAAATATTTTAAACCCAATTAATGTCACTGAGAAACATTCCAGTAATTCTCAAAATACAGTGTAACTATGATAGATACATTTCAATTATTTCAAAGCATTTTCTCAGAGCACTGAGTAAGCATAAGGGAAAAGAAGGGGCTAAAAGCTGCATTACTTGGCTGCTGAATCTCTGACATAGAATGTGGATTAAGGTTTAAGTGAGACCTGCAGTTCATGTTCTCTCTCAAAAAGATCCTGAGTCACCTGATTAAAGTGCAACCTTGACAAATATGCACAGCGTTGTGTCTCACAGTTGGAATCACCAAAGAGGCTAAAAACAGCACCATGAGCTGCATAATCTCTAACCTCAGGGGACAACAAAAACAGAGAATTGCTGTGTCAATCTCATTTCCTTGTTAGGCTCATTATCATAAATGCAGGCCTTTGGTTTTGAATGCCACACTTCAATAACATTTACCTATCAACAGCTGCTGAAATATTGAATTCCACAGTCATCTTTTCCTTTTGATGCTTTCCCTTTTGTTTCTTTATCCATAAACATGAGCAACTGAGCTAAGCTTAAATTAACTAGCTGAGGTTAAATGTTTAGGGCAGCAAATTATGGCTAGCCTGCTTGCAGAGTGGTTTAGATTACAGAGGAGAGTTGCCAATCTTAGCTCTCATCATGCACTCCAAACGTGCAGAGCAATATTGGCAGTTCATGGCCAAATCCTGCATGCTTTAGTTATCACAGGAGCACTGCTCCCATGAATAAGTGGAGCAAGATTTAGCCCCAGCTCGGAAGATAGAGATGAATCACACTTTTATTCTTTGAGTACCTCACGGTACCTTCAACACAGGCATGTTCAGTGATTGATAGTCTGTGTCTAGATTGGGTATTTTTCTATATACTGACAAATATTCTCTTAGTGGTTTCTAGGAGCAGAGAAGTATACACTGCAGCAATGTTGGGTTTCTTATTTTTCATTGTGCCCTTTGTTTTGATTAGATTTTTTTCCAAGGGTCAGTTACTTCCTATCATTTTTCCACTCTGAGTGCTCCACAATAATCCTGTTACACATCTCCAGCCCTTATCATCAGTAAAACAGTGGAAACTTGCATCAGTAAACAGGTAGGGAAAGACACAACCTTCGCTTCAGGGTCACATCCCAAGTGGTGGCACAGTCTAAGGGAAATGAAGGTGTTTGGCTTTCTGAAAATGAGCTCCTGGTATCATCTAAGGTGCTTTTTTTTCTTTTCTTTTTTTTTATAAATTGATCACAGCAAAGGCTATGTGTTAACTGTTTTCATCCAGTGCCCAGTCAAACTGGAGCTGTAATTCAGAGATAAATGTTTGGTTAAGATTAATTTTGTGACTACAATGCTGTTAGTCTGAACACCACTGGGGAGCTGTGCTGCAGGGAGCAGCGATGGAAAAGGGGCAGCCCACAACTACTCACAGTGGGCACAGTGGCATCTCCCCCTACTTTGAGATTATCACTTCACCCAGCCTACCACTTTGCCAGTCTAGGGCCACACTCCTCAGCTGCAAAGGCATAGAGTCCTCCTCCAAGAATGACTGCATACCTACAGGCTTATTAGGAAAATGGTGTTTCCCTAAAAAAGGGCATCCCACAAAGGAAAGGGTGGTACTACCCAGGTTAAGCACTTTTGTTCCACAGGACTGAGCTGCAGGAGACCCTCAGGTTAGGCACGACACACAGCCTTTTAGTCACAGCACCAGAGTCCCTTGTATGAAACTCAGGGGAAGTCATAGAAGGAAAGGGGGACACACCAACACATTTTTTAGGTCAACATACCCAAAAGAATCACTGACAGCAAAGTAGAGGAAAAACTGAGCCTTCATAAAAAGAAACGAAGGGGTATTTTGGTGGTGATAGGCGCTGTCAAAAAACTCAGTAGAAAGAAATCCAGTGCATATTCCATTTTCCTCACAGATGAGGTCCCTGTCTCATTTTGGTGGCTAAACATTCTTCTCTCTTTATGTCCATAGAGACCCAGCATCTGCCTGATGAGCTGCAGGGACCCCGGTAAAGAAGGCAGCTTGGAGAACATGATCTGCCACCCTTGTTTTCTGCGTTTGTAACGAGGGTCATGTTAGCCAAGGGCTGTTTCCTCCCACGGGGAGCTGAAGGGTAGGCATCAACACCAAAGAGTAGTGAACTCCTAGAAATGTAGTTGACACCTGAGCAGGTAATTTTTGGCTATTTATTTGAATCTAACTATTAAGAGCCTAACATTAACTTTATACAATTTTAGTACTGACTGCCGAGAGCTGCTGGCCACAGCTGTAACAGAGGCCAGTCAGAGGACAAAAGGTGGAGGACAGATTTTGTTTCTGAGTGGAAGCAGACTTTATCTCACACGTATTTCCAGTCTCTCTTTTGCATTACAGTACAATATGTTTTTAAAGCACAAGTGATCAGAGATAGTCCGAAAACAAAAGACTTATGATTGATTTTGCTTAGGCAAAATAGCGATTTCTATTACACTAGCCTTTACTTCGATGCTTTTGTCTTCTACAAGGAATCAATTTATTCTACTTGTCAAAAAAATCAAAATCAGAAACAGCCCAGCTCCTGGTATGCCCTGCATGAAAGAAAACCCTGGCTTGTAGAACTTAGCTTCACTCTTCTGCATTAGATGGGCTGAAGACTGCAGGAGTTAATTACGTCAGTAAAGAAGGTTCGCTTTTCATTTCCAGCAAGCCAGACTCTGAGTAAATAAATAAAGCTGAAATGGGAGAGTGATGACCACAATAAGTAGCCAAAATTCCATGTCATGACAGAGGAACGATTTCCCACCCTCCACTTAAATACAACTAAGGTGTTCTGTAATTTTACTTCCACAAGCCAAAGGGTTTATTGTAATCCTGATAAATTATAGCAACAGAAGCAGGCGAGAAGTGGGACAGAAGAAGGGAAATGTTAATGCAAAATATAAAATTGCCTCGCAGAAAAGAATAGGGAGAGCAAGCAAGCGGTTTGTTATCATTTATTTTTCTTCAACATATCATTTGGTTTCAGCTGTCTCCCATCTCACCCAGATCTCCACCATTTCTCAGAAACGTCTCTCGATGGCATCTCATTCTCCTCCTGTCTTTCACCAGCGTTTCATTATTTCTTAACTGTCCCTGAAAGGGCCCGGGCAGGCGGCGGGGGAGGAGGGGCGGGCGCAGAGAGAGAAGGACCAGCCTGCGCCCCACGCGTCCTCCCCATTTAAGCAGTTTCCAAAAAGCGGGGAGGGAGGACGGTGAACTGGGCGTTGCAAATAATGTTAAATGTGATTAATCTCCCGGATACCTGGAAATCTGACATGCATGAGTTACAGCAAAACCTCTTTTATTTCGCCATGAAATGCTTTTGCATAATGAGAAAGAAAATGTCCTCTGTGCCCTAATCAACTCTGACAGGTCCTGGACTCCCAAATACTTTTATTTATGGCATTATTTATTTCACCCCTAATAACTGGGGGGGCGGGCCCGCGGCTCGCTCCGCGCGGGCAGAGGAAGGGAGGGAGGGAAGAAGGGAGGGATGGCCGGGCGGGCAGCCGGGCTCCGCGCCCGCCCAAGGGGACACAAAGTTTTTGCGACGGCCGGCGCTCAGCGGGGCGGGGTTGTTCTCCGCGCCGGGCCGGGCCGGGCGGTACCGAGAGGAGCCAGGCGAGCTCAGCGGCTGCTCACCCCTCGCTCTGCGGCTCACCTGCCCCGCAGAGGGGGGCCGGGGGCGGGGGCGGCCCCGCCAGCGCCCGCCTCCCACCCCGCTGCCATTAGCAGAGATTACCCTAAACACTTGCCGGTCGCCGCCCGTCTCCCTCCAGGCATTGGCGCGGCCGCCTGTCAATCAGGCCGGCGCCCCGCCGCGCCGGGGCTCCGCCGTGCCACAGAGACGAGCCGCGGCGGCGGCAGACACAGCCCCGGAGCGGGGCCGCGCCGCGCCGGGGGAGGCGGCGGAGGATGGAGGAGGAGATGCAGCCGGCGGAGGAGGGGCCCAGCACCCCCAAAATCTACAAGCAGCGGGGCCCCTACAGCGTCCTGAAGACCTTCCCCGGGAAGCGGGCGGCGCTGGCCAAGCGCTATGAGAGACCCACCATGGTGGAGGTGCCCCGCGGGCGCGGAGCGGGGCAGCCCTTCCCGCACGCCGCCGAGCCGCTGCCCTACGCGTCGCACGGCCCCTTCCCCAACGGGCCCGCCCGCCCCGCCGCCGCCCCCGGCGCTGCCCAGGGCCACCCCCGCCCGCCGCCGCCGGCCCCGAGCTCCTCGGGCCGCTACGGCCCCTGCCCGGCGGCGGCGGGGGGCGGCGGCGCGGAGCTGAGCGCAGGTACCCGCAACTCCTCTCCTCCGCCGCGCAACTTCGCGGGGCACTTTGCAGCAGGCGGGAGCGGGATGGGGGCTGCGGGCTCCCCCCTCCCCGACGCGCACACCCCTCTCCCGGGCGGCTGGCGGCGGGCTGACCCTCGCTGGGTCCCTCGACTCGGGGCTGGCGGCGCCGGGCGCCCCGGGGCTGGATGCGGGGGGGACGGGACGGGAGGCTGGGTGCACCCGTCCGTCGGGCATCGGCTGAAGTTCCCGGGGTGGGCGGGAAAGGGTCGCGGTGAGGACTTGGCGGGGCGGGCGCCGCCGTCCGTGCGCACCTGCGGGAGGGAGCGCTGCTGTCACCGCCGCCGGCGGGGCGGGGGGCGGACAGGCGGGGGAACCCCGGGCCGGCCGCTCCGCCGGGGAGGACGGCGGGCTGGGTCCGGCTGCCCAGGGAGCTGCTGGTAATGGAGAGGCTGCTGACGGAGAGCTGGTGATTTTAACAGAAAGAAAATAGATCGGCTGCTTGCCTGCAGCGTTTTCGTAAGATGCAGCGAGGAACAGGAGATCAAATTATTTTATTTTTTTTTTCTTCAAAGGTGTAAGATACCGAGATGCTGAACGTGTAGCTTTCTTCTAGTGATGGCTTGGAGTTAAAAACCACGTAGATCTTGATATGCAACCTAAATTTGGCATCAGGAAATGGGAAATTGCATCTTTAAGCAGAGTACAATCAAAAATGAATTACAATAAATCCTATATAATTGCATAGGTCATTCTCTTTAATGAGATTTTATTAACCTGACTGTCAAGCTTTTGAGTCAGGCAGATATTTTATCTTCTTCAACTGATAAAAGTGTCAGCTATAAACCACCATATAAATATTCATAAATCTACACATCTGTGGCAGCCTATCAGCATCATTCTTTTGGACATTAAAAGCATTCTAATTACTTTCTGTCTAGCAGAGCTGAAATGCTGCCTGTTATAGTATGTGCTTGGCAGGCATGATTGCTTTTGTTTGCCATCACAAATAGCAGCATCCTATTTTATATACTGATGGTCGAGAATATATTCAGGGTTTGACTGAACAGGATGAATATTATGGAGCACCATCTGGTTTTGATAACATTGGGTATATTAACTCATCTGTTAATTTTTGACACATCATTGATTTATTTATTTAGAAAAATTGGATCCTGTTTTGGTATGTTGCTGTTTGCCTTTGTAACAAATGTGATGACATTTCCTTACTAAGCAGGGAGATATGCTAGTTAATAGGATATATGGCTATGTTTTAATGCCTATTTTCACTTAGAAGCAGCCGTGTACTTGAGGAATTTATCATGTCTTGTTACTAATAATTCAAGTACTTTACAAAAAAAGTTTAATACTTGAATAGATTAGCCTGAAAATTCACGTCTCTGATGCATAGTTGCGTGATCTGTGGCAGAAGGTCATCTTTTTTCATGAAACTACTTCTTATTTGAAATGCCCAAATGGTGGTAGTTAGGTATTCTGTGTGGCTCACAATCAAAACACTGATGATAGATGTGACACCTACATTTCTTTACAGAAGCAGATTACACCATGGAAAAGATTCAGCTGTCTAGTAGATGATATACAACGCCATATTCACAGCAAAGCCCTCTGGGCTTTGGTGAGCAGAAGTTTGGACTCTCTCCTGCCTGTGTACATTGTACTAACCAGGCACTGGAGCGGGCTGCAGAGTTTGTCATTGATTCAGTCCTGTGCTAAAGAAAGAGATAGTTGAGGAATTGCCATTGGTGCGCTGAAGTTCTTTGAAGTCCCTGCCCCTTCATCTGCACATTCAGGCTTTACTTTTACTTTAAATGGGTCCCGACATACCCTTTGTTCAGACTTAAGTACCAAGAGAAACAGAACAGGAGAAAACAAACCAAAAATCTTGTTACAGTGTGCAAAAGTGGGATTTTGTACAAGTTGTTACCAGAGGCTCATAATTGTTACCAGAGGTGGCCCACGAAGTTGGTAAGGTGACTAGAGCACCTCCCCTATGAAGACAGACTGAGAAAGTTGGGGCTATTAAGCCTGGAGAAGAGAAGCCTGTGTGGAAACCTCACAGCAGCCTTCTGGTATTTGAAGAGGGCCCACAAGGAAGCCAGAGAGGGACTCTTGAAGAAGAACTGTAGGGATAGGACAAGGAGTAATGGGCTCAAAGGGGAAGTTTAGGTTAGATATATGGGAAAAAATCCTTGAGGGTGGTGAGGCACTGGAGCAGGTTGCCCAGAATTGTGGATGCCCCATCCCTGGCAGTGTTCATGGCCAGTTTGGGTGGGACTCTGAGTAACCTGGTCTAGTGGGAGGTGTCCCTGCCCATGGCAGGGTGTTTGAAAATAGATGAACTTTAAGGTCCCTTCCAACCCAAAACATTCTGTGATTCTATAAAGCAAGATGCAAAGTTTAGACCTCCTGGGTATTGTAATCTCAGAGGTAAGGGTGCTTTCCTGAGCTATGCACCTATCCTTCCTGCTTGGTGATGGAGCAATACCATGTACCTTGTGTTGAAGGAGACATAGTGTTGGTAAGCTGAACAGGGAGCTAGCTGGGACCCCAGAGCTGTACGTATGTGAAGTACTCCCATTGACCAGAGGCTTGAAATCCTCTTAACAAATGTGTGAACCAATTTAATAGCTCAAGCTGCCTCTCAGGAGGCGGAGCTGGGGCTTTGACCCTGAGGAGTGGGAGCATTTGCATGTGGTCCATGCATGGTCGCTCTGCACTTTGCCCACCATCTCTGGGTTTCCCACGCAGTGAGGGGCAGAGGCTCAGAACACCTCTTAGCCAGAGGTTCATCTCAAGTTGTCGGTGTTGTAGGGAGGGACAGGTCCTTCTCTTAGCAAGTGTCCAGTTGCATGTCCAATCTCCACAAGGCAGTCACCATGCACGACTTGTACAGTTTTCCCATTACCTTATCCCTAGCATTTGGCAGGTAAGTACTTGAATTAAGGTGTGGAGTGCTGTAGGTCATGGTTTTGTAGGAACACCCATTTCACTTCAGTTTCAGAGATCTTTTTGCTGATACTCTTCACCTGTGCAGGCAACAGTGAGCCATATGGCTACTAAAACACCATTACTGGCATGCCTAACTGTGCCAGCAACTTAAACACTTAATGCAGCTGATTCTTAATCTTCAGCCATGGCATTTCTGGCCCCGTGAGATTCAGAGCTCCAAGTTTGCTTTCAGGAGCAAGCACCTCAAACACAGCCACAAGTAAGGATGCTCCCACATTTTTGCAGCTTTTCCTAATGGTTACAGCTCTTGCCAAGAGTGACTAGTTTCTTCCTCAGTCCCTCTCTAAGAGACTACCCTCACTTCCAGACTTTGTCAGAATTGCAGGAAGAGGAAAAGAAGGAAGAGCTGGTGTTCTCCACCCAGTGCCACAGTAAAGAAAAATTTAGCTTGAGATCCCATCATCTAGAGAAAAATCACGCATGAGAAATGTCATCTCGCTATGAGAAATGTGGAGCTACACTGCAACACAACCCTTCTCTCTCCTCTAGTGAATAGTGGTTACTCTGACCGCTGCTGCTGCTGTGAGCCACACATATGGATGCATTCAAAGCACCATTTTCTTATGTGAAACATTCATTCTTTATTAGTCTATTCTGATTATTTTCCTGCTATGAAGGCAGTGTGTGTCTTTGGTAGCATGTACATTAAGCAGTAGCATAATCCACCAGAGAAACTCATCTTCCTTAGGAAAGCATGATGTAGACCTTACATTGGGGCTTAAAATTTAAGGTGGGTTTTCATGGAAAGCAGAGAAGGAAGAGCAGAGCTGTCTTAGAGGTATTACCAGTACCAGCAACGTGGCATATTTAACATGACCAGTTAATAAAGCTCTGTCCTGCCAAGACAGAAAACCAGTTTGTTAAGTGAACAGCAAAGGTGAAGATCCTTGTTTTGGCCTTAACTGAGGAGCTGGGAGCCCTCATCTGGAAGCAGATCTGTCAGATTAGTACTGAAAGGGCCAGGCTGTCTCAGGGATCCTCATGCAAAATGCCCAAGAAGGCATCACTTAGTTATGGGAGGTGTCAAATGGTCTCGGTTTTGTGACCCAAATGCGGATATTTACAGCAGTGGTCATATCTAAAAACATAATGATAAAGTCTCTATGCTTGGATAAAGCCTACTTTTGGGGGATACAGGGCTGCTGCCCTAAGATCTCAATTAATAAAAATATGATTATAATCAAATCAAGAAATACAAATAATCAGGTAAGAGGACTGAATCCTTTAAGGTGAAGAGTGAGATGATTGAAACTGCGAAGGAACCTGGACTTTACAATCTTGCTGAAAATTAAATACCAGTGAATGCATTCTCTGCAGGGAAGAATGTATGGTATTCAGACCCACTTAATAGCTACAAAAATGACTTTTTAAACCAGGTGCCCAAGGATACCAAGGAAACTGTGGAAAAGCCACAATCTGAATCCAGAGCCATTGAGACCAAACACAGTGCCTTATTAATAAAGCTGTCTGGTCTAAGTATTGAAAACACTTAGGTGTAGGAAAAGCTGAGGTTATACCTGCCAATTTTTCCAGACATCTTTTCTGATGCATTAGTGTAAGTCATCAGGTTGACTTTCAGAAATTTGCTCTTACTAAACCCTGTTTTCACTCTGGCAGTTGAACAGCTAAGAAGCTCCCATAGTTCAGCATCAAAGATGTGAAGAGAAAAAGATGTGAAGATGAATGCTGTATCTGGGAGTTGATACCTGATTTGCCATATGTATCTTCTGGTTGCTTGCACTCTCAAATAACCTATTTACGAATACTTATACTTTTAGCAATTTAATCCTGCTCTCTTAGAGCTTTATGGGCCTAATCCAGCAGGTCCACCTTCAGAAAAATGTTTAGGTAAAGTCAGTAGAAGTTCTGTTCTAAGACTAAAGACTGTGGGGTCTGAGACATTAGAATTACATGGTTGATGAACATGGTAATAAGGAAAAGGAATATCACAATAAGGCTTTAATAAACTGTTTACACTGTTTTAGTCCAGTGCAAATCCTACTTTCATAGAAAATATATACATTACATTAAATCAATTAAGAATCATATATTGGTGTTTATTCAGTAGTAATCACATATAAACAACTTTTTGTCATTTCTTAAGTGATTAGAGGTTGCACAGTACTTGCATTTCTAATTACAGTCAGTCTGTAAAAGCTGAAATCCTAATTTCTACAATATATGCTAAATGGGCAGCATTTGTTTTTATTTTTTCTCCATCACAAAAATAACTGTAGTTATCATTCTCATTTAGGGTTGTTCAGACAGTGGGTGCATGCACTATAACTGGTGTAGAAGTCGCTTCAAAGTGGTACCCACTTCAGCACAGAGCCAGATGTTTCCAGAAGGTGTGCTGAGAGCATCCCTCACTGTTGCTGCCCAGTGGTACCCACAAAAAAAGCATTTGTGACCTAGCCCTGCTTTGTCATGACTCTCATTTTTATGTCTTTGAGTATGGGATAAAGTTAAGAACAAAACCAGTAATTGCTGTTATTGTGTCTTTGTAGTAGATCTGATACTGAACTGAAGACTAAATCAATACTGTCATTTCTGTATAAATTTTCAGTTACATTTTAAGCCATTATCACAGGGAATGTGCCTAATGCATTACATTTTACAACAAAACTAATAATTAATTTCATCTTTATTGATGTCAGTGTGTATTACAGCATTCTCAAAACTAGTATTTTTAATGTCAGGTTACTTTTTGCTGTTTTTGAGGAGAAACCATAATAGTAGAATAACATCTCTTATATTAATCTAATCCCTTTTCTATTGTTTCATTCATATTTTGTCCCCTTGTAACAAGGATATGCAAAGAATGAGTAACTGCTTTGTCAACAGGGACAATAACGATTAAAATACAAACAGGAAATATGACTTTGGGCCTGGAATCAGATTATAGGATTAAAATTAATGAAAAAACTGTTCTGTATAGGATTGCAAAGTTCCAATCAATATCATCCTGTAATAATTTTAAAGGGAAATGTGGGAAGAAATAAAGCAAAGGAAGCACAACTTGAGATTGTTAGTGATGCTTGAGTTTCTTGATTTTCCTTTGGTTTATCAGGTCCGAGCTAGAAAGCTGCAATGTCACTGGGGTTCCGTTCTTTTAATTTACATTACATCTGTTGTGCTGTGTTATTTGCATTGTAAGAGTTAAAGACAGCTGGCCTTAGGTTAGTGCAGAAAAAGGGAGGGATAGACAGCAGGTATGGAGACTACAGAGCACCTGACACCTTACTGGCACCCACTTAAAAAGGGGTGGCAGTGCCTGTGCATTTCGGCTCCTTGGAGATTGTAGTGTGGACAGAAGGGAAAATTAGTGTTATTTCAAATTAGTGAATTGTTATTGCAAATTAGTGTTATTTCAAATATTCCTCAGGCCAGCTGTACTAACCTCAGCGTGAAGTAGATTTTCCACAAGACAGTGTATCTTCTGGATTGTGAAGAAGTACTGTGAGAAGTGCTACCTCTTAGAGGCCTTAATTCTGAATGTTTCTGTTATTTATGTGTTATCAGTGTGATGAGGCTATGTTTTCATCTCTACTGATGAAGTTAAGATAAATGAAGGTCTGGGGTGCTTAGTCTCGTGCATCTGTAGCAGGTTTCAAAAGTAAATGCATTTATCACTTTCTAAAAGTCAAGCCTGCCTGAGAAGTGCTCTCCAAAATTGGCAGCACTTTAACCAGTCTTTTTTCGTATGCAAAATGTTAGTTACATCTGTTTAGACACCTAGAGGAACTCAACTATGAATAAGCAAAAAAAAATTTTAAAAGACATTATTTTTATTGGGCAACCTAACGGGTCATATCATAAATGTCTTGGTCATTTTCTTTCTGAGTCCAAGAAGCATTGCAGTGGCTTGAGCTGTACATAGACATTGCAGAAATGGATCATCCTACTATGTAGGTTTAGCTTGTAGCTGCTATTGCTCCTTGAGGTGTGACACCTCCTGTCGTTAGAGGTAAGGCTGACTAGGTACAGCGTGGCATCCTTATCCTAATCCCAGAGCTGAGCTGCTGTCTCCAGAAACTGCTGCACATCCCCATGTGGAGTTTCCTGATTGTATCCAGAGCATCTTGAAGAACTCCACACTGCTCTTCACTGTGTGACACTGGCCTGCCCACAAACTCATAGGAGGTCAGCAGGATAGAAAAAATTCCCCCTCTGACCAGGGGAGCTTCATATTGTGCATTTGATGTCTTTGCTTTATTTAAGAAGAGGGTTTTGTGCTTATCATATGGGTTTTTGGGTTGTTCTTGGACATACCTGAAACCTAAAGCAAAATGAACAGAAGCAAAATCCACAGAATTGAGTGTGGGTTGTGTGAAGTGTCTATGTCAAACAACTGCAGCAAAACTGAAAAGGAATAAAAACAAAGCTTGGAAGCTTTGTTGGAGAGGAACAGGGCATAGGATGAAGATGTGGTGCAAAGTCCTGCAAATATGTACAGACAATGCTCTCCAGCAGTTTGAAATAGGCTTTCAGAGAAGTACTTACTTGAAATTTTACTCGTAGCAAATTGGATGGAATTTGTATTTTCCTCCCCATTTTCCTGACTTAATCCCTCTGAAAGAAGATGGCAGTAAGCTGTGTCTATCATCACAATACATTTCTGATTAACAACACGGGCACAAGGGCACTCTCAAAATAGAAACAAAGTCAGGATTGTTTTAAATCACAGAGTTGCAGAAGTATTAAAGCAGAAGCCATAATTTTAGTGTGTTCAGAAATAAAATGCATGCTACTGTAAACGGTTGTGTACATTCATCTAGCTGCTAGTGCCTGGCATAACCTTTTGCATTAGGTTTCTGTGATTCATGTTTTCTTTTGTTGCAGAGAGTCGAATGATTCTGGATGCCTTTGCCCAACAATGCAGCCGGGTTCTAAGTCTCTTAAATTGTGGTGGAAAACTACTGGACAACAATCACTCTCAGTCCATGATTTCTTGTATAAAGCAGGAAAACCCAAATTATAGTGAAAGACAAGAGCAATGTCAGCTTGGGAAAATGGTCCATAGTCAGACATCAGACATTTTAGACATAGAGATGCAGTATATGCAAAAGAAACAACAAACCTCAGCCTTTCTGAGAGTCTTTACTGATTCCCTTCAGAACTATTTGCTTTCTGGGAGCTTCCCTTCTCAGAACACCTCATCAATAAGTGATTTTAGCCATCTGACAGATGTGGATCCACTTTCAACCTCTCCAGTACACACTTTAGGTGGATGGACATCTCCAGCAACATCGGAATCTCATGGTCATCCATCATCTTCTACACTTCCAGAGGAGGAAGAGGAGGAAGAAGAAGAAGGTTACTGCCCTCGGTGTCAAGAGCTAGAACAGGAGGTAATTTCATTGCAACAAGAAAATGAGGAACTTCGTAGAAAGTTGGAGAGCATTCCAGGTAAATAATCCCTTGCCATGTAATGTTACCAGTCAGTAATTAAAATGGTTTGGGTAATAGTTCGTTTCAAGTTCTAGTAATTTGTTAAGGTTGCAGTCATAGTACTGAAACACTGGAATTTGTCTCCAGCCAAAATTCCTGTATCTGTGCCCAGTGGAAAATTATCTGCTGGTACTCATCCCTATGAATCTTAACTCATAGACTAGTGAGCTGTGTTCAGGTAGGGGATGTACTTGTAATCTCAAATTCCACATATCAGGTGATTTGTCACAGTAATTTCAAACAAGTGCTTTTATAACTCATTATCTACCTTGTTCTTTAAGTAACATTGCAGCTTATAAGACTAATTCCCTTTTGGGCCTCTTTTTTTCAGTTACTTAAGGAAACTATTCAAAGGTACATCGATACTTTTACCTGAAATAAACTTGGCTTTTAACTTGAATAGTATCTGTTAAATTGCCGTTAACTTAGTGAGAAGGATTAATACATCTCCTCCCATCCATCTTCAAATAAAACCTAATAAAAAAACTCTACAACAACTTTTCCAGTTCAGCACTACCTACAAGCCACTGGGAGAGAGAAAGAAAGAAGACAGAAACACCCAATCTGATAGAAACTCCCAATGTGAAAAGCTCCTCCTGCCCTTTAAACCTAGGACTTCTCACTGTTAAGATGTGCCAAGATACTTGAAAAGTGGTATTGGATAAGAGCAAAGTATCTTGGACCCGTATCTTCTCAACTTTCAGCACAGGCAAAAATACACCTTAAATAGTAATACTAAAAGCAGATTGGAATTTAGGAAAGAAAAGAAGCATACAGCACACTTCTGATATTTATAAACGCTAGGGAGCTGCACCTTTGCTACCTGAATTTGAGGTGCTTAGGGTAGATCCATGCAAAATTAATTGAACTAATCTCTAAATGGCAGAAAAGCATGTATAATATAGCATGGGCTGCAAGAGAGAAAATACTTGAAAGCTGCTAACTATGCAGAAAGAAGGCAGTAACCAACTACTGCCCCAATATGGAGGGGCAGTTGAAAAATCTGAGCAAAAGGCAAGCAGCAATCTTCGTAATTCTTCTCCCCAGGTATCAGTGATGTATTATGCATTATTTATATAACATTGTGTTTTTCTTTTGTGTATTGGTCCATAGGAGTACAGAAAAATCCCATAAGAAGCATTGTTAGAGTAATTCCCTCACCCCTCCCAAAATCTGGAGTTACTGTAACTCATGCACTCTCACTGGTTTCAGCAATGATTAGTACATCATCTGGAAACACTGCATGACAAAGGGAATTGTGTTCACTTCAAGTCCTGTTGTGTCCTAGCTTCAGGGTATAAGACCAAAAATTATCATTTAGGATCTGTAATCTGACCTACAGCTTTCATTGTCTGAATTCAGTACTGAACGCAGTAATCTTTTTCACTTTGACTAAAGCATAATTTACATTTAACTCAAGTAGTATGTCAGAAGGCCTCCAGTCCTGAGTTGAAGACACTGGTGTGCAGCAGTTCTACCTCATACTCTGACACTTGGTTCCAGTGCTTAATTACACTGGTGAAAATACGTGCCTTGTTCCGCATCTGACTACCTGAAATCAGCTTCTAGCCACTGACTTTTATACTTGGCTCCACTAAATTAAGTACTCTGTAAGTCTTAGTACTTCTTCTGATTGAAGGTACTTATAGACTGAAAGCTGACTTAATTTCCATTTTAGATAAACAAAGCAAACAGAGCTGCTTGAAACTCCTCAAATGAGTTGAATACTTCTTTCCAGTTCTCTTCTCCCCTTTTGATCTTTTCTTTAAAATTTGGGCACTGGAAATGCATACAATACAGTCCTATGTGCCTGATCAAAAGTGAGTAGTCTCTTTGCTCCTACCCACGGTTGCCCTGGTGAGTTGACTACTGGTCGTGCTGCTGAGCTCCCCGTTCTGCACGCATTTCTTCCTAGACATGCGCACTTTGTATCTGGCAGTGTTCATGTACTAAGTGTTCCAGTTTGCTCTGGCTGCCCTGCTTGCCCACTGTTCGCCAATTCTTCCATTTCTCTATCATCCAGACTTTTTTTATTCTTTTTTAATTAACTTTGGGTCCTGGTTAGAAATGTTGAATGGTAATGAGGTTGTTAGTCTCTGTTGAACCTTTCTAGAAACACATCTATTAATGATGATTCCCACAATGACAAATACTTGAGTTGTCAGTAGCAAGTTCCTAATCTATGTATGTTCTAGTGTTCTGATGTTGTGTGTTGCTCCTTTTGCAATGAGCTAACTCATGGTAGTAAGTTAAATGCCCTTAAGGAGCCCAGGTGTCTTATATTGTTCAACCCAGCTTTTTCAAGTGAATCTATAATCTCATCAAAGAAAGACAATCAGGTTAGTCTGACAAATTCTACTTTCCATAAGACCATTTTGACTGGCATTAATTATATTCATGTTCTTTAGGTCTTATTCAATTGAATCCCATAGTGATCACCTGTATTTTGCTAGGATTAATGCTGGGTTATGCAGCCAGTATTTACCTGGGTCATCATAGCTACCTTCATCTCCCTTTAAAAGCAATAACCATGCATAATAATAGTCATTTTACATGGCCCAGGAGTAATGAAACCCCTTGTTAACAGTGTATCAAAGGAAGCAGACAAAGATAAAGTAAATGTACAAGGACATAGGACTTCATCTGCCAACAAAAAATCATCATCAGATGCATCTGTTGCTGTCTGGGTGACATACGGATAGATCTGAAGTGACTCGTGTGTTTGGAGAAGCAGTAGGAGCCACAGAAGCTGCCTCAGATTTTGCTATGTGGTAGGACAGAGGTTTGAGTTCCTCAGGCAGTCCCACAGCCACCACTGAGCAAAGTTAATCAAAAATCAACTAAAGGCAATGTCTAATTATTTTTGTCCCTAGTGCTGATTTTGTTCCAGTGAGCTTCTACTACCAAAAAAGCTGGCAGAAATTTTTCTGTTACTTGAAATACCCAACTCTCTATATGTAAATAGGAGCAATGCTCATTCTCTGAGCCCTTTTTTTCTTTGCCCATAAAGATGTTGCATGCCTCAGGAGGGAGCCAGAAGCCTCCCTGCAGAGTGTTTCCCACATCTGTCAAAGTCATGACGGAGCACAAACTTTCTTCCCATGTGCAACTGTCCACCTCATGCTGGGCATCCCAAAGGCCGGGGAAGGTGGTGAGTGCAGTGGAGAAGCAACTGAGGAGGCAGCTGGATGGGCATGAAGGCTGCCATACTGACTCCACCAAGCCACCGAAAGAGCAGGATTTTTTTTTTTTGTGGTTTTCCTTCTCATCCTTGAGGGAAACTGGGCCAGAGCTGCTCGATGGGGCTGGCAGGGGACCTTGTGGGGCGGTGGTGATGTGCACCATGCGGTCCCCATGGTCGCTGTGGCTCCCACTAGCAACCCTCTCAACAGACTATAAAAGCACCAACCCCTCCCTTCTGCTGTATAATATGAATCATTTTATCCTTTTCCTGAAACGCTTTGCATTTCTTTTTTTACTTTCCATATGCAAAAGCCCTTTTAAAATCCATGAGAGTTTGCGATCTAAAAATAGTTACCACTATACATCTCTGCCTCTAGTTCTGCAGAGCAAGACTCACAAAGACACTACTGAGAAGAGTGTTTCCTCAGCAGATGTAAAGGCAATGACTTTTTTTCTTTTTTTAACAAATATTACAGAAGACATACTCTCCTGTAGCTTTTGGACATAGAAAACAAGATTTTTCACTTTTCAGGACTCTGCCTTGTTGCTGTAGAAGCCCTCCAGTTTTGTAGGATCTTTTTGCCTATAGCCTAGCATCACTCTTTGGCAGATCATCACTGGAGAAAAATGATTACATGGATAAAATATTGCATATATTTTGATTGTTGTATGGGTCAAGGGTTTTTATCTCAAAAAATATGATTTGACTGAAACAATACTTAAAATTGTGTGAAATCTTAATTGTTCCAGCTATGGAATAAATGAAGAAAAATTCATATTTCAGTACTTGGGTTTTGAAGCAGTATGGCTTCTTGCTACTTTTTCAGTTTCCCCACTATTTTTTTTAGGGAAAATCATTAACCAAATGTTTTCAGGTTTCAGTTCAATTGAAGAGAAACATTTTCATTTAGTGTGTTATTTTTTCTTGTTTTGAAATGATCATTAGACAGTTTCTGGAAGGAGTTTGGCAAACTTATCATTGGCTTTTTAAGGTTTTGAGACCATCAAGAACAGAGCAAATTAATCTATCTATACAAGGAGAAAAGTATCTCCTAATCTCTTGCCTCTCTACAGAAGTTACTGGAGCTGTGATACATTCTCAATAGTGAAATTAAAGACCTATTTGTGGAACTGCATGTAAGACCTGGATTTAGACCATCTAATATATGAGGATATTAAGCAGTTGTTTGTTATTGTCAGCATGATTTTCTCGCAGTTTTTGACCTTAAAGGAAGAAAATATTTCCAGGTGGTTAAAGCAAAGGCCCAAAATCATATGACTGAGGGTTTGCCTCCTGGTGCTCCCCGCTTTGCTGCATGTTTTTGGGCAAACCGGTCTGAAAGTGGTTAAAAGGTATAAATAAGTAAGATGAAGCACAACGAGGCAGTGATTATTCTTGCCTCGTTAGCCCAGCAGCAGAACATGCTACAGCAAACAGCAGAAGGGTGGGAGTGGAAACCCCACTCAAATGTAGAGAGCTGATCACCTGTAGAGACGACATTCAGGGTAGCTGCAAGTAGCCAAAGCAAAGCGGGATTTGCAGGTAGAGTTAATGTCAATGTAATTGAAAAAGTCAGACAAGTTTTCCAGGAGGTTTTGTGTGCCCAAGGCTTAACTCTTTTTCCTGACTGTTGGATGATCTAATAAAAGATATTACTTTTCCCTACAAATCCAGTCCCCTTTATGCTTTCAGAGCATCATATTTCCAAAGAGCCTACTACAGCCGCAGCATAGATAAAGCAGCCATCAAGGGTTATGATGAACACTTTTTCATGTCCTTCTTTTTGGTCCTTTTTCTTGATGTTCACATTTAACCACTTCTTTGGTTTCCCTTGATGTTCTGGATGTTTTGGTCTGATCTGTGGCCTTGTTCTGCTGTTCAGCTTCAAAGTGTGAAGTTACTGTGAGAAGAGAGAGCCTCGAGCATGGTCACCCAGTGTTTGGCACGAGAACCCCTTTGAATTTGCAACACAGCTTTACTTTGCTGCTTGCGGGTGCTGGCTTACTTTACTAAACCTGCCTGAATACAAAAACTTACTGAAACATATACTTGCAGCAGACTGGGGCTTTATTTATCTGTTTTCTCCACGCTTCCGGGTGCAAACCCATGAGAATTTTGGAGGAAAGGTTTCTTAGCCCTCCTGCGGGAGCAGGAGCTGGTGGGAGTTTTATGGGGAGCTGCAGTTCAGCCTGGCGAGGATGAACTCCCCAGTCTCAATTTGGGTTTGCCCTTTGCAGGTCAACATTTGGCATTTTAGTGACACAAATGACTGTCCCCACTCATGGGGGACTCCTTGGTTTTGCTGTTATTTATCAGCAGTAGAAACATATAGTAGAGAGGTTTTTACAGACTATGTCCCTTCAGCAGGGAAGACTTCAGAGCTGAAAGGGAGCATAAGAAGGAATACTTTCTAATGAGTGAAGGAAAATGAGGGAGCACAAACAAAAATAAAAGCCACAGGCGCATGTGACAGCATCACTTAAATGAGAGATGCACAGCTGCCTTGCTTTATCTTTTTTCGTCTCTTGTTTGGGCAGAGGTGTACATCCCAGAGGCATATGGAAGGGGAACAATTTTTTTTCTGGAAGAAATTAAAGAAAATAAAATTAAAAGTCCAGTGGCCTTTCAGATGCAGATTAAATGGTTTTCCACTCCACATGGAAAACACCACTGAGAGGGATTTTAAAAGTAATGGAATTTTTCTAGAATTTTTCTCCCTTCCCTGTTTTTGGCAGACGTGTAGGTCATTTTAGGAAATCTTGAACACCCTCCTGCACACAATGTTGATTATTTTGATTTCTCCTGGCTGCTCTCACTACAAATGGTTGCTGCTTTTATTTTACAAACATCCAAATTTGTAGGGTCTTGAGCACTGAGATCAGTTCCTCCAGAGATCCTAACCCCTGTCTCTCCTTGCCCCTTGTTGTTTTTCCAGCTCAACAATTTGCCTTCATGGACCATCCAGCTTTCGCTGGCTTTCAGCTGACTATTGAAATAAATGACCGTGTGAGCTAAAATAATCTGAGCTGTGTACACTTGAGCCATGTCCAAATCTCAGGCAGAGAAGGCATCTCCATTAATGTTATAAGAAATTCACACAGCCATGTGGTTCGTCAGCACGTTCCCTATCATTTGTTACATCTTTTTGACAGTCGAGCATCAATTTAGAAATGCCCTGCAATGAACTCGGAGAGAAACATCGCTCAAGGTCAAGCAAAGGAGGACACATTGCAATGCTGAGCCAGTCGTAACTAACAGCTGCTGGCCTGAGCGGGGTGGATATAAGTGTACACCCTTCCCAATTCTCCTCCTCCTGGCAAGTCAGAGCTAAATTGTCTTGAGTGCTAAGGGATTCATCTTCTGTAAAACACCAGGAGGAATACTAGCCAGTGTCGGCTACAGAGCACAAAATCTCATTAGTGAACAGAATAACCAGATTTCATACTGTCTGTTTATGGGGCTAAAGCCACCACAGGCGGACACACTGCCAAGCTGGGGGTGAGCCATCCCTTCTCACCAGGCCTGTCTGATGCTGCGGGAGAGGTCGGAGATACACTTTATTTACCTTGGAGATGTGCCTTATTTACAGCCAGCCTAAGCATCTCTTCACAGTGCTGTGCTTTGGCACTACAAACAGCCCTGGAGTGTTTTACACTGGGAGGCCACATTTTGGGGACAATAAATGAGAGCCCTCATTTTGACAGATACCAATGTAGCATTTATAATGAGCAAAACCCCAGCCCAAACCAATAATAAAGAGGTTCTTGGCAGTTCGTAAAAAGTTGGAAACAATTATTAGAGCCAAAGGTTAAAAAAAAAAAATAGAGTGGGCGATAATTGGGTAACATTAAAAGCATGTTATTGAAGGCCCCTAAAGACTATCTAGAAGGAAAAGTTTCATGCTGGTTACAAACAACCAGCTTAGAGGGAAAATGAAGGAACAGTTAGAAACATAACAAATAGTTTAGAAGGGAAGTTGATGGTGATCAGTAAAAAGCAGAAGTTAGGATCAGTGGCAAATTAATAATAAAAATTAAACCTGGAGCACTGTCTTGAGAAGGCTTTCTTTTCCTGACAAAATTAAGGAAAAATATGGCATGCTAGTAACAGTATTGGACCATTATCAGATGGTGATAGGATTTATCAGTAATACGGAACTTCTTATTGAGTATTCTGTTCTGGTACTTGTGAAGAGTAAAATAATGCAGTCACACCAATATAATGATGATGGTAAGCAGGTAGAAATATTTTCCATTGCCATCATAACTCTGGGTGTTAGCACACATTCACCAGCAGCTTCATGTGGGATGCAGCCTTAGCTGTCTGTCCCAACTCCCTCCTGATGTGGGGACAGCTGAAGAGCTTGTTAGTCAGAGCCAGAATTGCCAGACTTTTTGAAAATTATAGAGATGTGGATTCCAGCCCAGGTTATAGGACAGAGGGGTTCAAGAACAGAGTCAGAGACGTCATTGCCAAGAGAGCTGCAGCATGGGCTGCTGGGAGGGGATACCTTCTTGAGCACATCAGCTTTTCATCCCTTTAGTGCACATCAACATATTACCAAAAGAACTAGGCAGCTGCTACCAAAGTGTGATGTTTTGCAAAATCATGAGGTTTGGACAACTCCCTTCAGGTACTAAAACAATATGTTTTGGAATATTTGTGACACTCCAGAAGACCAAAAGATGCAAATACTGTCTGATTGTTGTGGGTTTTTTAAAATACATGTGAGATGTCCTTTATGATTGTGGGTTCGTTGGCCTGATATTGACTAAATAATTGCACAGCTGATGCCAGCTTCAATTAACAGAGTACTGAAAGGGAATAATGCCATTAGTACCAGGCCAAATTATGGTTTTGATGAGACAAAAACTTTGGTTGATGAGGGTATTGCAGATATTCATGGTGTTACATAACATTGCATTACAAAAAGTGATTTAAAAATACAAATATATTTGTATCGGGGAAATTGCCACGATGCAGCTGAATTTCTGGAGGGAATTTTTGTGAAACTGTTCACAGTCCATGCTTTTAATACTTTAATCTGTGAAAGAAAGCACACAGTCATTGCCCACAGCTTGCAAGCCGTGCAGAGGTAGCAGTGGATGAGGAAGATCAGAGGTGACAGACTTGGCCGATCACAGTGCCGATTATCGTGTATTGAGGCACAGAGAACATCACTCTGCTTGGTTTCAGCCCCTGGGAAATGTACACTGAGAAAGGCTTTTGGAAGACACGGTGATTTTCCACCTGAGTATTGATGCATAGCATGGCCAAAAGGGCCACCACGGCCTTCATCTTTACTGACATATAAGCTGGTGTAGAGACTCTGCTTTTAGCAGGAGCCCAGCACCTTGGGAACATCAGTGTTGAGCTTAGCAGAGAGAAGATGAATAGATGACTTCACCACCAACTGTAAGCATGTAACAAGTGACAGGGATTTTCCATTTATTTTTCCAAAGATTTTACAAACTCAGTTGAAGGAAAACAAAATGCGGACTTGAAATAAAGTTTATGTTCCTGAGGGTGAAATAGCACACACTGTAACAACGAGCTGAGGGTAGAAACTGCATCACTGGGAGACAATGATTTGGGTTGTACTGTGTTTTACCAGCTGATGCTGTCTGGTGCAAGGCAGGAGTTGTTGTGCTGTGTGGCAGCTCAGGCTGAGATATCACAGCCCAGCTTTTGTCATTTGGTGGCCACCACACTCACCGTTCAACTATTACAAATCAGAATACTCTTCAGAGAAAGGTGTGACAAGCTGTGTCGAATAAGCGCTTGTTACAATGTACAAATGCCTAGAATGCCAATGAAGTCTTAAAACTCGGATCAATAAACAGCAAATACCTACCACCTCTTACGCGTGTCCTGCCTAGCATCTTAGCAAGACCAGCCTTCCCCAGAATGCCAAGTGCCCTGTAGCCCCTCGTCCTCACCCTTTAGTTCCTGCTAAGACCTTGCTCTTTCACTTGCTGCAGGCCAGGTTACTTTGCCACTTTCAGTGCCATTTCTAGGACACTGGCACTTTCAGAGAGTGAAAGCTGTGGAAACTGCTTCCCTAAAGGGCAAGAAAATTACTGCCTCCCCACAGGCTTTCTACTAAACCATAACAAGCCAGTGTTATTTCAACACTGGTGTCTTTCTCTTTGGTTACAGTAGGTGCAGATCCTTGTTAGTGATGTTGGTGCTCAGTGGAAATGTGCATAAGAGATCAGCTCTTAGGATTATGATTTTGTTAACTCTAGAGACCACATCAAAGACAAAAATAAAATAAATAAGCTAGTAGGTTTAAATGATTATTCATCTTCACAGCTGGGAGCCCCAGGCTCTTATGTTTGCTGCAGGGTTTGGAGGCAATAGACAATATTTGAAGAGTCATAAGAGGGACTGTATCTCAGTAAAAAAACCAAAGCTTTGAGTCTCTGCCTCGTGCTGCCCTCTTTGTGGCTTCTTTTAGGCTTCAGTTAATATGGCAGCCCAAGAAATCTGGACTTGCAAATAGCACTTGGTGTTTGAAAGGCTGAGGTTATTTGTACCAACAGCAAACTGCTGTGTGATGGCTTTACAAGTCAAAAATGTTCAGCATCCTCAAGTCACTACAATGATAACAAAATCATACAATTTTGTGGTCAAAAGATTACTGCTTTTATGAAGATAGAGGTTTTTATAAGCTTTGTCTAGCTTTTAGTACTTTTGTGTTTCTTACTGGTAATAAGAAGGCACTTTATCAGCAGCATATAGTTAAAGTAAAGCTGTGCTTCATCTACTGGGGACACAACAGGTTAAATAATTTCCTGTCATCTCGCTTGTGCCTTATCCCTTTGGAAGAACACAGGTAAACATCTCTTTGGATAGCCTGTGTGAAAAATCAGCAGCAGGAGTAAATACACTGGTGGGTCACCTTAAGAGAAGTCAGTGTGGGGTGCAATAACATGGGCATTTATTCGTCATACCAGGCACTTTTCATGGCTTCTGTATGCAGACTGTCGCGGGAGAGTGGAATGCTTAGACAAAGTTTTAAGAAGCAAAGCCTTGCCCGTGAGTCTGGAGATGCAGAAAGGACTCCATTGCTTTCTAAACTCCTTCTCAGGGAAGGGTTTAGGTGCAGCTGAATCCTATCTTAGCCTCGATCTGTGTTAATGGTTCGAATTTAAAGGAATTATAAAGGTATGATTAAACCACTTTGTCCTGCAGGTTTTAATGATGGCAAAACATATATATTTATATAAATGAATTATTTATTATGACAAATCAACAAACAGGTGAACAGATGAAAGATCTTAATCAGAATTATTATGTTTAATTAATAATTATTGATATTAATTCTTAATTATTAAAATTAATATTAATTAATTTAACTATTAACAGTGTAAAAGCTAAAAAAACTACTAGTAGAGTATTATATAACAAAGAAATACAGTGCACTGTAACAAAACAATTATATTAAAAGAGTTGTATCAAAGCTAGCAAAAGAAACAATCATTAAGTAGAGAATGATATAACTCACCGTATGAGACAGAGGGCAGATCTCTCTCTTTCTCTTAACCCTTGGGGAGTAACCATTAAGAGGCATCCCTACTTCACAGGAGAACCTCCACACTTCAAGGAAGTATGTGGAAGAATCTGCTATAAGGAAGTTTGGACTGGGCTTTTATAGTTATGAAGGGATGAACTGGTAGTCACAGATTTACAAGGTCACAGACTATCTTATCTGTCGCATCTTGTTTCAAAAAAAGGATGTATATTCAAAGTCTGGTGAACCAGAAGGGTCTTAGCATAATTTAACCCCAAGACAGCACCCTGGTGACAACAGCTGAACTTGCATGATAGTTTGCATGATGGCCTGCGTAGGGTGCATTATTGGATTTTAGGTCTGTTCAGGGTGAACTATCCTGCCACACACACTGCTGGTTGTAACACCACTTAGCCCTCAGTAAAAATTCTGTTTTGCACAGAATTGTTCTGCACCCTGGCTGCCTAGACCGGGGCACAACTGCTGTGCAGTATGAACGCTGAGGAAAGGGTGTAAAATACCTGTAAATCCTACTTCGAGACATTCTCAGCTATTTCAGTGGTGGCTTTCAGATTGCCAGCTCGAGAGAAACCCAAAACACCACATTTTTCCAGACGTAAAGGCTGAATGCCAAGAAATAATAATTAAAAAAAAAAAAAAAATTCTGGGTTTTTAGCTGAAACTATGATTAAGTCTGAATATTTTACAAAAACAATCCATACGAATTGTGAGAGTGATAAGGTACCTTAGACACTAAAGCAACATTATGACTGACTTGTGTTAGTTTTTGTGTAGTTCTCCTATGGTGTTTCGGGCTCTGGAAAGCCTGAAAAGAGCTGTATCTCAGAAATACTCCTGAGTTAATCAGGGTTGTGGCAGCGTCTGCTTGAGAGAGACCCATAATTGAATCATGCCTAATTAACCTATCACCTCAACAGAAGAGAATAGAATGTTGGTACTACTACTGAAATGGATGAGAGTGATGGGGATGGAAAGTGGGAAGGATGAGGGAAGGAGAAATAAAGCAATTTGTTTAACATCTAGTTTTATAGTAAATTCGGGAGGAGGGAAGGAATAGATATTAAGGTATATGAATCATTGAATCTCTTCAGTATAGTTAATCAGACTGTAGTTTCAAAAACATTCCAGCATATTTACATGTTAATCAGTGCATTATTTAGGTCCAGTAAATGTTTTCTCCTTTGTATGGTTTGGGCTTTTTACAGTATTTACAGATTTTTTTTCTTATTATCATTACTGCTGACCTAATTTGTATTTGTTATAATTATAATTACAAACTAGGAAAAAACCCTTTGAAAACTAGTGGGCAGAAGATAAAAGCAATGTCAGAGATCTCAAATAGGAAATACAACATCTGTTGTACATTTATTAAATGAAATGCCCACACAAATCAAAATGAGAAGTATTTCCTATTTGAAATAAATCTCACAGATGTAAAGAACGAATCCTGAAGAACACTGCTTGATTTAGTATTGTTGTTCTATTTCATGCTATATAGCTAATATACAATAATTGCAATTTGTTTCATGCAGTGCCCTGCCAGACTGTTTTAGATTATTTGAAGACCGTTCTTCAGCATCACAACCAGCTTATGGTACCACAGCCAGCAGACCATCCAACTGAGGTAGTATACAGTGAAGACAAGCTACGTCTTTTTATGTTTGAAAATTCATTGAAAACATGTAGGCAAATAAATAAGCACTGAAATAATATATTTAGTAGTAAAAAATATGTAAAATCTACTGTTAAACTATCATTCTTAGCTACAGTAATGCCCCAAATGGAGGAGACTCATCATTAGTGTAACCTAGAATGACTTTACTGAGCAATACTCAACTCCCTCGATCAGCACCAGCTGCACTTGCCTTGCTTCAGGTAATTTTTCTCTCTCCTCAGAAACATCACTTTTTTGATAAGAATTTAGGCTAGGGCTAGCTTGGTGAAAACTGTGGCTGGGTGATCAACAGTGGCTGCACACGGCAGCTGCTGGTACACAGGGGCTGCAGGCCATCTGGGGGGGTTACCAGCATGTTGTACACAGACACAGGCACGTGTGTGTAGCCCTGACATGGTTAACACTAAAATAAATGTTTTCTTCATTTTGCAAACAGACCCAATTATAGACTTCTGCAAGTCTGTGGAGCGCTCTTGCTTCTCAGAAAGCATCCCAAACAAAATGTTGAGTGCAAACAATTTTGTACTTGATACCGAGTTTGGGGATTTTTGTAATTATGATCTTTTTAAAAGTGGTGCAGGGAAAATGCAGCACATTAAAGTCCTCCCCTTCTCAAGAAGGTAGATGTATAGGTCTCTGTATCAGCTCTAGTGTAACTCATGTTAATTTTGCTCCAGTGTCTTTCTATCCAGGCTTGCAAAAATGATTGAAATTAAGTGGTTTTGTTGAGACTTTTCTCGTTTAGACTGTCTGTATTTGAGACCCTTGCTATGCATGCTTTTGTATATGTGAAGACTTAGGTGTAGTCTGATCTCCCTTTGCACATAAATGATACATATTGTAAGCCTCACATAGTCCAGCTTACCACAGTTTCGCTGAAGATACTTTGCAGCAGTTCAGGGTGTGCATCACTTTTCTTCTCCATTCAGTTTTATCCTGTGCAAATTGTATACATATTTATATTTATACATAGTTAGTTATTATCACTCAAATATATTCCAAAGTTTCATTTTCTGTTTTTTAATGCTCTTTTGCTTAACCAAAATTTTCAAGTACTGTAAAAACTGAGGCTATTCTGTAATGTCCCACAAGGAATAGCTTGTCACAATGTGACATAATTTTTCCTTCAATTAAACACATAGATATTAATCTTTTATTCAGGAGCTTAATCATGTACAAATACAAGCATGAAGGCATTTGTATTTTGGTTCTTCCTTCAGGGTCTGCTTATTTTATTTCTGGGAGGTTTTCTGTTTGTTTTATATTAATGAGTGCTGGACACACTAAACCACATCATATATTTAGTGAGAATGTTTTGCCCAGAAGTGCTTTTCTTTCAGAGGAAGCAATGAAAGTGTATCTGCAGTAGATCCCAGTCATTGTTTAACATAGTAGCATAACACTGTATCATGCCTTTGGAGAAGAATGAGGAAAAATATCCTAACTTTCAGGGGAATAAGAGAGAAGCATTATAAAATCAAGGCTGAGGAATTTACACAAAATTTATTGCCTTCTCCTCAGTTAATAGTAATGTGAGCTCTTATGAAATCTAGACATTGGGCCTTTCTGCACTTATTTCCATCAGTGCTGTATACACATAAACACAGAGATAGCTTCTAGGATAGCTTGCTGCTTAGCAAAGCCACATATGAGCATCCATCCTTAATGCACATGAGCAAGCCTGGAGCCTTACCATGGGCAATGGGCTTGCATTGCATAAGCCCTGCCTGCCCGGGTTTAAAAGAGAGACAGTGCCTACAGAGTTAGCTGCAGCTTGTACTTTGCAGTGGTATCAGTAAGAATGGTCCTTGCTTCGCTAGAGGGTCTTTGTAATAGGAAAAAAATAGGTTTCAGAAATCTAAGGTAGGAAAATAATTGACTTTATGTAAAAGGGATGAGGAGCTAGGTGCTGAAAAAATGAAGTACCAACATGAGTATCACATGGTCCTGCTGTAGTGGAACAAACCAAGGAAGTACTTGTGTCAGCTCCCTCCGGATTACTGTGGTCATAGTTGCTTTAGCATAGGAGTATAGCAGACACCTCCAAAGAGCTTTCCATGCCGTCCCTCTGCTCTTCCTCCTTCTCCAGCCCCTTCACCATTTTAGCAGAGGACATGGAGCTGGACTGGATGGAATGTAATGTTCCTTCATGTCAGAGCTCTTCAGACTTACTACTGGCTTCCCAGGGGCTTGTTTACCTGGCAAAAATTAAAGTAGCTTCTTGTATCATGAATGAAGGGGGAGGACTTGACCCTGACCCTTTTGCAGTGTTGTGAGGGGACAATGAAATGCAAAGAGAAAGTCCCAGATTATAACAGAGCTAGACTATAGGTGAAGGGTCTTTCTCTTAGGGATTACAAGCTTGAATTTACAAGCTACAGGGGTAATAAAGTGTTGAGTTGTTCTAGGGGGAGTGGCCCCTTAGACAGAGAAAGTCCATCTCTTCCTTTATATTTTGGCTTCCTTTGCAGAGTTTTGCATTTGTCAATAGCTGCCTTTGCCGGCAGCCTGCAGCAAGGCAAACAAGTAGCAGATGGTCACACAGGCTCAGCTCCCAGTGATGTTAACCCCACTGGGAGGTGGTGCTACTCTAGATCATACATATTATCTAATGGCCCCCTCAGCACGGTCCTCACTAAATTCAATTTTCTATATATTTATCAAGCTTGCAAAAAAATTAAAAGCAAATACCTGAGGAGAAACTTCAAAGATGCTCTTAAGCTGTCTCCCAGGATGTTATAATAAATATATGAAAGTAGGCAAGGGTAGTCCTTAAAACAGTTTTGAGATATCAAAGGCCTGGAAGTGAGGAGAACTTTGCAGAGGTTGCCCACAAGTGCAGCATGTGGCTGATTGCCTCACTGAGCACCAGACCCTTGTTTCTGTGGCTCACTGCGAATTCCTCTCTAAGCTGGGGGCTATAGGAAGAGTTTACTAATTGGGCTTCTAGACTTATGCATTTTGATAAAGAGATGCAGCTGTAAAAGTGAATGAGTCTCTAGGAGGATGTAGTTTGGGGGTTTTGTGTACTTAAATTATTTAAAGTATATTAACAGTACCATCTTACATTAATTGGGTAATCCTAGACTATAGCATTTTATGGGCAACAAGAATTAAATACAATTTAGGTACAATTGACTTAAGAGGGGTTATAAATGTGTGTGGATTATAGGAATCCCCATAATTAGGCCCACAGCATTCATTTAATGTTGGAATGTTGAAGCATGCAAATTATGAAGGTTAAAAGCAAAATTTCTTTCCAGCTGACACAGTGGCATTTCTGTAAAGCTATAATTGGAGTTAATACAGCATTCATTAATAATAATAAAGCTTTTAGTTTCCACAGTTCCTTTATTTATTTTCTTTACATTTTTCACAGTAACATAACTGCTGTCAAGTTTCAGGTGTGTTCTACAGAAGTAATAAATTTATTATAAAAATAGACCAAAAGAGTCACCTCTGAAGTAAACTGTCAGCTGCAATGAAGTGATCCATTTGATCACGCTCTTCAAAGACCCTTTTAATGCATTCTAACATATTAAGAAGAAACATTATAGTTAAATAATATAGCCAGTCACTGATTCTTAACTCTTGAACCCGCTTGTTAAAGTGGAAGTTATCAATAACCACCTCTCAAAATGTATTCCTTGTGCCTCACTCAATTTGCCTTCTAGAAAATGGAAATGTAATTTTTAAAGTAATCATTTCTCAGTAAAAGCAATGTTCACATGGCGTTGTGTTTCGCTGTCAGTATTGTGGCTAATTAAAAAACATATCTTCTATTGCAACTGACATTTTTACCTATTTGCCTTGTAAAGTAAGCCATGGAAATATTTCACTTTTCCAGGGGAGTAAGCAGTTGCTGAACAACTACCCTGTCTACATCACTAGTAAACAGTGGGATGAGGCTGTAAATTCTTCCAAGAAAGATGGACGACGGCTCCTGCGCTATCTCATCAGATTTGTTTTCACAACCGATGAGCTTAAGTACTCATGCGGCCTTGGAAAAAGGAAAAGGTCAGTGCAGTCAGGAGAGACAGGTCCTGAAAGACGTCCTCTGGATCCAGTAAAAGTAACATGTCTCAGAGGTACTGCATCTTTTCGCTCAGTGTCCACCATATGTGATCTCATTTCACCACATTGGCTCTGGCTCAGTAGAAGCATTTGGCTGACAGTTGCAGAACTAGAAGGGGTTTTACAGGCAGGTGACAAGCATCCAGAAACCCTCCACTTTCTTTTTATACATACATACATGTATGTATGTATTATGTATGTGTTTTGGGTGGTTTTGGATGGGAAAAACAAGGCTGCTTATTTAAGAGAGGAGAAATGCAAGGCCACGTGACACTAACACACCTTAAACAAAGAAGCAAATTCAGACAATCCTGATTACGCTCTTTTATAATAAACTATCAGGGTATTTCTTAACCCTGATACACAAAACTAACCAAAGGAGTAATTATAACCTAATGTGTAGAAGAACACAAGGCATCATTGGTGTTAGAAGCTAACCGAGTTTCAGAATAGGTTTGAACATCTTACAAGGTCAAGAACATCTACAGGAGGACTGGACAGTACAGAGAAAGGGTACAGATTGAGGAGGATGTTGTGTACTTTCATTTCCTAAAATTGTTTGAGAGGCCTGTTACAAAGATTTATAATAAAACATACAAACCTGGATTTTTAAATCCCAGTAAAAAACATCTTTTTACTATCAACCATCTGCATATTATCAATGCATATGCTTATTATTTCTTTAATTAACTCATAGTTAACATTTTAGTATTTTGTGAGCACATATGTGAAGTTTTGGTTGAACTAACTCCAGAATATTTACTAATCAATGCAATGTAAAAAGCTGTATTTGGTCAGTCAGTGATAAAAATATCTTTAGTCATTCAACTGGAGTCCAAAGTGGTCATATACATCAGATGGAGCCTCTTCCCATCTAGGGTAGAAGAATCCAACAGGGCTAAGTAGATAAGATTTGTGATTGGGGTACACTGATGTAACCACATAATGAACTCAGATTTTGCATACGGCAAATTAGGCAAAGAGGCTCTTTTTGTACTGCAAAGGAATCTTTTAACCAGACCTGAATACTCTATCAGAGCTTAGCTGAAGGGCAAGTCCATTGCACACTGTGCCATAGACGTCTAGAGAAAGATTCAGGGTTCCAGTTTTCCTGAGAACTGAAGGCTAGATACAAGTGCTTTAAAATTTACTAAGTTACTTTAAATTTCACTCAATAATTTACACACAAGCAGAGTGTTGATACCCTTTTCTTCCTCTTTCTTCCCCCTACCTCCCAAGACTACCAGTAAATCCACCTGTACGTGGACTTTTGCTTATGGCCACTCTCCTTTCTGGGGTCCTAGACATACAGAATGTGGGGAGCTCTCCTTGGGAGAAAGAGGAAGGGTAATTTCTTTAATTTTCAGAAGCTTGAAGAGGGAGCCAAAACTTTTCAGTATCTAAGGACCAGCTAAGAAAGCAGAGTAGATAGCTCTCCCTTTGGGCTTTTGTGCATGGGTGGGAACAGGACAACTTTATCCAGTGCCAAGAGTTGGCCACTGGCTCCTGCCCACTTACAAACCAAGGTAACAAATGTATGAATAATTCTCAGCCAGTGGCCAATTATACCTTTGCACCATGGCTGAGAGTGTAAATTGGTTCTCTCTCTCCACTCAGAGTAGTTTAAATATCTATAAACATTTCTAATATATTCCTACAACTGACTGGTGTCTGGAACCAGCTTTAAAACAGACTGGCGTGCTTAAATTATAGCATTACTCCTTTATGTGGTAACCATTTCTCCAAGAAAAAGACAAGTCTGTGGAGGCACACGTGAGCATAACTAGGAAGGAATTACTGTTGCCTGTGTGGATTTCCAGGGAAATGAATTTAAAACAGAGATTGCTATCACTTTTGCAGACACACTGCTGGAGGAGCTATGCAAAAATCACATCCTAATTGTCCAACAGATGAGATACCTTGCAGGCACAGGAACTCATGTAAAAGCACAACAGTCCCCGTCTCGAGATGTGGTGACAGTAATGAAGTTACCTTACACCACTTATTGTGCTGTTGGCTTGTCAACAGTAGAAAATAGAATTTAAAAATATCCTGGGACACACCATACTGCATGAGGGAATAACTAATATTACGGAATAAATAAGAAGTTCAGTTTCCATATGAGCTATAGTGTATCCAGTATCTCTAATAAGGTGCCCTCACATTTAAAATTGGTTTGGGATGTTTCAAAGTCCAAATACACCTATTTGAGCTGTGTCTAGCAGTTACAACTCCAGAACTGGTAAGGCACCTTGTGCAAGGTCTAGTATATTACATGTCAAGGGATCTGAAAAATAAATTATAAAAAACCTAATCATCACATACAAATAGCTGCATGTGGAAGCACCAGCTACTTTAATAGTCAAATTACATGCAGTACAATTCATTTTCTCCTGCATTGAAAACTATTGGAAGGCTCGCCAACTCAGCCCTCTAATCTCATTTAGCTATTTCTAAAGCCGAGTTTAGTCTCTGAAAAAATAGGTGTGAAATACAGGGAGAGGAAAAAAGCAGAACTTAAAAGGAAAAATATCCCAAACAGAAAGGAGCATCAAACTGAAATAATGGCAGTGACATTTTCCAGCAGGTTGTGGGCTCCTGCAGCCTGCAGGTGCTGAAGCAGCCAGCAGAGGGAGGTCATAAAGATCCACGACAGCAATCACCTTGAGGTATAAACACCAACAGGTTTCAAATTAAATACATCCCGTTCATGTTAGCTTTCACATGTATTGCACATGCTGGATCACAGCCTTCACTTCCAATTAGTTCTTTTTATTTCCACAAGAAGGTATTTTATCTCCAGGTCCCATGCATCACCTATTTAGCTCAGGTATAACAACATACACTGCATGTGGAGAAACACACTTGTGCAGCAATAAAATAGGTCCCAGTGGCATTATCATGGCATCCCCCATAAGGTTTTACTTCTGCTTAAGTAGAGCAGCAATATCCCCTTTTATTTCCCGTGAGCTTTTGATGCCTGGGTGATAACAAATGGTGCAAAAAACAAGCTGTTTTTTATCCTTGCCTGTTTTCCTGCAGAGTTTATTAGGATGCATTGTACTTCCAACCCGGACTGGTGGATGCCATCTGAAGAGCAAATAAACAAGGTGTTCAGTGACGCAGTAGGACACGCTCGTCAGGGGCGTGCGGTGGGGACTTTCCTTCACAATGGGAACTCATATTATGAAGGGACTGACCATCCAGGATCACAGGATGAAGTCTTCAATAGAGGTATGCAAGATGGATCTGGTGATTGATGGCAGTGAGAATCACCTCATACAACAGTAGCAACCACTTAATTTAGAGATACTATTTGTTAAACATACTTAACCCTACTGTCATTTAGGAGTCCAAAGCATGTTTGAACACATACTGCATACATTTCAGCTTCTCCATCCTACCATATCCCCGTTAACAGAAAGAAATCCATTTCAAGTCCTTCTTAATAAGACTTTTCAGTGCCTATTATACAAATATTTCATAGCACACTCAAAGGAAAAGTGCAGTTCATTTCATCTACTTGTAGAGAAAAGGTCATTAAAAAACCTAAAAATGTCAAAAGAAACAGCAGCTACTGTCTCATCTGCCTATTGATAACAACCCCAGACCTGGACCCAGAACAGCTGGGTACTATTTGCTTTCCCTGAGTAGGAGATGTAAGAACAAGTGTGCACACTTACAACAAAAGAAGAAGTGGCACAGAAAAGAACACAATTATAAATACTACCTTAAAATACTGCACCAGATGAAAAATTCAGGGACTTCCTTAGCCAACTCTTCCAGGAAATTAAGCTTCCGGGTAAAACAGCAGCACTCATCAACAGCAGAATCCTTCAAAGACCCAGAACAATAACAGGCACTTCTAACAGCTAAAAATTGCATTGTATATCAGATAGACAGTATATTTATCTAGATTTCTACAGGAGCAGAGCTGACCATGACAGTTTTCATTAAAACAAAATTGCTAAAAACAAATTGCCATTTCAGAAGACAGATTTTCCATTGTCTACTGCTATTCTGCAGCCATATTGTGTAGCTTTAGAGGCTTCAAATTGCCTTTTCTTGGTTTTGCTTTCATTTGTGTTTTATATCCATTTCTTGAAAAAGATGAGACAATGTGCTGGTTTTGCTCAGAGTTGGATTCAGGGAGGGGTTGGGCAAGAAGAGCCTAGTTTAGACTCCTGTATTTGATAAACATGCAGTCTGTACTATCTAAAAGCTATAAGAAAAGAGCTGTTGAAGCAGAATTCACAATGGTGCACAACATGGAAGCAGATACCAGCTTTAAAAACAAAAATCAGTCTACTAAAACCCTTTAATTTTAAAGGTTTAGGAGTCCATTGTTCCTCCAAATTGATGCACTCCAGAAATAGGCAATGCCAAAGAAATTATATCCTTTCCTTTCCACATTGGGGTGTTTGCATCTCTTTACCCTTGTCTGGTTGCTCAGGCCCATGCAGGCATCCTTCACAGCCTGAACCAGCTCTTCTTGAGACAACATTTCCTCACTGGCAGGTACAGGGAACCGGTTTTTGTAAAGAAAGCTCACTTCACTTTTGACCATCCTTAGTGCTACCTCATCAGCGTTGACTCTCCTGAATGCATATCTCACACTCCCCAGCTTTCCTCACTGCCTTGTGCAAGCCACGAGAATAGCTACTAATCGCTCCTTTTACCCATCTCCTCTCCTTCCCAACCTTCTCCCTGTGCACCAGGCAAGGCAGTAGGCACCCAGACCCTTCCTCAGAGATCAGGAAGGGCTCTCTGGAGCACAGCACTCCTCCAGCTCCAGGCAGGCCGCAGGACTGTGGGCATCTCTCAAAGCTCAGCTCGCCCACACAATAGCTTCTTCCTGCCATCTGCCTCCTCTTTGCCTGCGGTTGTAACTGGTCTCTCATGGCCCATGGGGCATCTCAGGACACGGGCTCCGCCGTGCACTGCCATAGACAGGACCTCACTCAGCCGGGATATGCTTTAGGCCCTTAAATGTCCAATACCTCTCGGTTCATTTTAATTTTAGTGATTTTTTAGAAAGGGGTTGAAAGGCACTCACTGGACCCAAATAAACTAATTTATTTTTTAAAAGTCAATTACCAATTTAGTCACACAGGACCTCACTAGACCAAAGGGTTTGGAACTCCATCCCGTCATTATAGGCAGGAGGTGACTTTCTTGGAGCGGTCAACGGCACATGGTGGCCTCTAGAGAAGAAATTCAGTGTACAGAAATCTCACAGTACAGCTATCCTATAGTAGCTTTTTGGTGTTGAACTTACACTTTTTAAAAAAGAATTATAATAGAAGATGTTACATTGCTCAGATGGTGTAAGTCTTGCTGGTCTATGTTTAATGTGGTGACACATGCCAGAACTATTTGGTAAAACATGTCAGAACGTGTGAGTCAACATTATACTGTAAATTTGTCCTCAGCGATATGTATCATGCTGTATTTTGGTAAACATTGTGATGGTTTCCTTTCAGATATTTAATTGTGTGATGTTAAAGATACAAACATTTCATTTTTTACAGTCTCGGAACAGATTAACTGGACTGGACAGACCTCTTATGTAATTACCTAAGGATTTGCTGTTATAACCAGTAAGCCTAGCTTTATTTTTAGTGTAAAAAGCATAGCCAGCATCCTGGAACCACTCACAATCCTCTACTGTCATGTTGTGCAAAATAACCAAAAGTATAGTATCATCCTGAAAGCCACTTTGGCAGTAGAAATGGCTTTGCTGGCTTGGACCTTTCTTTACAAACAAAATTTTGCCCTCAATTGCTTATGTGCACTGGCCAGTGACATGAATCATAGTCACAGACAGGCATTAACAGACACCAGCTCATATTTTTGTTCTTGTTTGGTTTAAAAGTAACAGAGTATAAAAAACTTTTCTCAGTTGTCTGTCTTTAATTGCCATCATGACCACTTGACCCACCCATTTCATTTTAAAAACCCCAAGCCTTCCACAGCAGCTTATTCCAGTTATTTTTTTCATGAGGTATTATAAATTCATACACATTGAACTGTCTAAATATCTGCAAGATGGTAGGTATAATAGTGTGGGACCTGAAATTATAGATAGCACATAAGCCTTTGCAGGGTGAGATACCCATATTTAAGCAGTGTGCTTTGTAAGCCAGCACATCCCTTCCCAGCTCTGGATGTAGACAGCAGGCTTGCAACAGAAGGAAACTGCTATCTATCATGTCACTCCAGGAAGTCCCAGGAGGATAGAGATTCTTGTCTTATCCTTCCATGTGCTTATTAATCTTACTGTCATTTATGTATCTGCCTTCTCTCAAACTTTGTGTAGCAGTACCGCACGCCCATCTGTGCCAACATGCCTTCGCTATATTTTCTATGACAAATATTTGTGGAGAAACTGTGATTAAAAAAAAAACATTAATCCTGATATTTTTATTGTTATGGTGTAGTTAATTCTATGAATACTTTCTAATGATGATTGTACTGTGTAGAGTAAGTACAGGTTAGGGATAGACCTTTATCAGATATTGTACAAAAAGAAAGTGCATAGTGTAATATAGACTAGTAAGGTTTTTGTGACAATTTCTATAGGATGTGTGAATTGTTTTCTATGTGGCAACACACATTTCTTTTAAAGAATATAAAATCTTAGAGAATTTTTTAAACAGTCAATATTTTTTAATTATAAAGACATTTGTTACCTACAGTTTACTATATCAGGTGTTAATTCTAATTTGAATATTGGTTTTATTACTACATACCTCCAGTTCCATTTGTTCTGTTGCATAACAATGCACAATAAAAGTTAGTCTCTGGTTAACCTGTCTCTCTCTTTCTCTATGGGCATTGTTGTATCAATGTGACAGCCATCACAATTGGTTCTGACTATAAATATATATTAAAAGTTTTAGACTTACGTTTATATAAAAGGCTAGGGCATTTTCCTTTGCATTAAATGCTTGTTTGGTATGACACACTGGCAAGCACAGTGAAAGATTGTGAAGAATTCAAGTATGAATATAAAATAAATAATTTTCATATCAAAATACAACTACATGTGCTGGTTAGATAGAAAGACTGTTCAAAGGAGGTGCCCATCTGCTACCTTAAGGCCTGGATTTTCAAGCAGTGAAGTTTAAATCCCATTTTAATTCAAAATTCAGTGATGGCTGAATGTAATGTCTCCTGTTCTCTTAAATGCTTTAGAGTCCTGAGTCCAGATAATCTGTAGAGGAATTACAGTGACAAACACTCACCATGGCAAACCCCTTCTGCGGGGCTCTGAAGCAAGATGGGTCTGACCACAGGCTGGTGTCAGCCATTTGAACTGGTTGCCAAATATTGCCATAATAAAACAATGCTTTTCGGTGCCTGTAATACTGCATAATTGATTGGGATTGAGCAGGTATTTTATACATAGGGGGCTTCAGCCTGCTGTATTTCTGTGTGTGTGTGTGAAATTAGTGAAAATGGTTATTAGTAAAACCCTTACCAAAATAATTTCAAGTGATTCTGAGAAGTGTAGGCAAAAAAAACCTGTATTAATCCTTCTGGGGAAAAAAGTTATAATTAACTTCTCTTTGAAAAGCTCTGACTTCCCAGACTCTTGGGCCATGGTTGGAAATGTCAGAGGGTGGTTCCAGAGGCAGGACTGAACGGGAATGGGTTGTGGGGAAATCAGCAGGGTGAAGAGGCAGTAGAGGTAGCATAGAAAGCTGGCAGGGAAGGAGACCATTTAAGTAAGGAACCAGAGGCAGCAGCTGGGTTTGTGAAACTTGAAAAGAGAGATTAGGTCTAACAGCAGAGCCTGTAAGAAAGTGATAATCATGAGAGTCGGCACCAGGCAGAAAGAAGGGGTAAGAAAGAGGTACCTGGGATGGCGGAGAACCAGGGATGGGAAATAACTGAAGGGGAACAGGCAGTACAGATGGTGGCTGTAATTCAGTAATATCAGATTTGATCACTCTTCCACTAAATACCTGTTAAACATACTGGTAAGGCACTGGTCAAACTGTGCTCCTGCTCTGCCACAGTGCTGGTCCTGTCATAAGCACAGCCCACCAGCTGGCAGTTATGTCCTTGCTGAAGCACTAAGATGTTCCCAAAGAGAACCTTTAAGGTCCAAGTCAGACATTAAATCTCACACATATGAAGGAATTTAGTTTTTACCTAATTTGATTAGAACAGGCTGAGATTATAAAAATCTTTGTAATCTTTTTTTAATAGGACTACTCATTTTGCAAAGTCTTGCCCTGAGGAGTTCAGATAGGCAGGAATGGCTGCTTTCTCTGCCTCCTTCCCTCTACTGAGGCACTGACTGAAGCCAGTGGACTGAGTGCCAGAATAGGAAGTGCTTCCATCACAGTGGGGAGACTGAAACATCAGTCCAAGGGAACACAGCAGAAGGCAGCATGTTTCAGCCCACTGTGCTCAGGACTGAGACAGTTCTACCTGTTCTTTCATAGGGGTTTTGTGAAGATCAGTGTTACAGAAGAACCAGAGCCATAGTGCTAAGCACAACAGAAAAGCCCTCAAAGACAGCAACAAGCCTGCAGAGTAGTTTGAGTGCACACAGTACATAAAACAAGGCCAGATCAAATGAGGATAAAACAAATACCAAGTAACTGATAAAGGAGCAGCACCCTCCTGCAGGAGGCTGGGGTACTGGCCAACAGCAGCAGCGTAGAGCAGCCATAGGGACCCCAACCACAAGGAGACTGAGATACACTTGCACAGCAGCATTTATTTTGCTCTCTCCTAACATCTGAGTTCTTGAGACACTGCCTTCACAATGTTCTCTTATCACAGCTTTGTGATCAACTAGCTCATGCAGCATGGACAACAATACATGATGAGTACTGACTTGCAAACTTTAGCTTCTGTTTGTAAACATGCACATTGACGGTATCTCAAATAGAACAGGGAAGAAAGAACTCATCTTTCCTTACACCTCTTACTTTTGCTCACTGCACCATGGGTAACTACAAATGTTGCCCAAGTGCTTCAGCAGGAAGCAAGCTCCAGGTGACAATCATACAAATCTTAAGTTACTGATAGTGCAAACCAGTATCACTGATGTGAGCTGACCACTCCCATAGTGGGGCCTATTTAAAGCAGAAGCTCTGCCTTGGTTACTTCCTAGCAGCATAGAGTTCCTTGAATTCCTGAGCAGATCTCTGTATATGACCTTGCTCCACGAAAACAAAAACCCTCCTACACAGACTCTTCAACATCGGGGAAAAAAAAAAAGCAACTTCTACTGCAAATTTATGGTGCTAAGGGGAAATAAAAGCTACACCAGTAGACTAATTACCTGAGTCAAAGGGGAAAAAAATCTGACATGAACCTACACAACAGTGTTGGAAAAAAAGCTAAAAAACCCTTTTGTCCTTAAAAATGCGTTAAACTTTCCCACTCATCTGACAGATATAATTGCCTCAACTTAGGCTGTCTTTGTAGGAAAATGGAAAGAAACGGGTTTGCTAATGACTCAAAGTAGTTTCCCATTAGAAAATTTAATATTAAATTTAGTTCCCATTTAGGAACAGGGTCAGTAGTACAGCAGAAAAAGTATAATTAAACCTTTCAAAAATGCCTAGTAGTGTGAGTGAAAAACTGAAGTCTTCTTGCAAAAGGATGTGAACCTGAAAGAGCCAACAACTGAACTACTTACTGAACTGATGGAAGCAAGATTTTTTTTTCATTTTCTAAATGTTAATCCAAAATAAGAAGCAGAGAAGCAAGCAGTTCCAACACAGTCTCTCAACAAAAGGAATGTGAAGGAAACACCCAGGGTACCTTTCCCATCCACAGCATCAGGAAGACTATTCTAGGGCGAGACTAATTTCCAAGAAAAAAGTTAACCTTGGCACATTTGTAAACCCACCAAATGTTAGATAGACCATTGCTGTGCTTCTCCCTCAATGATCCAGAAGGATCCAACTGCCTACCTAGCAGATGGAGCTCCTGGAACACAGACTTTGCAATTAGTCTTCTCCACCCAAACGCCTTATTTTGAACTACCTGGACACTGAAGTTCTACAGCAGAAGTCTACAGCAAGAAAATCAGTGCAAGGCATAAAGGGGAAGGAGCAGAATGAGTTAAAGCCACAGCCTTACTGAAATGTCATTCAT
Organism: Myiotriccus ornatus; assembly: GCA_036023395.1. Lineage (NCBI taxonomy): Eukaryota > Metazoa > Chordata > Aves > Passeriformes > Tyrannidae > Myiotriccus > Myiotriccus ornatus. Next base: position 49,510,821 of record JAYRBT010000139.1, read on the forward strand.
CAAAGTTTTCAAATTGTCCAAATTCATTAGGATCTTCTTCCACAGTATTTAATTTTTATTTTTGCTGAGATCTCAGTTCTCTTTCATGAGAAATATGATCAGTGAGGTACAAATCTACAGCCAAAGATACCTACAGACTGTTATAACATGCAAAGACACAGGTTCATATATGAATGTATTTGTATGTGCATCAAATGCAATATGGGTTTTCTTTATGACTGCCTTGGAAAAAAACCTAACCAACATTTTGACCCTAAACTTAATGGTTTGTGTTATCCAGAGTGGCCTGATTTATTTCAGTGGTAAACTGCGGTTCAATCAGTATTCTGGGTGAAAAAAAAAAAAAAGTATTTCTCTAAAACATTGAATATCAGTTTAAACTAGACATTGAATAACATTTAAGCCACCTCATTTTTAGGAAGGAGGGTCTAGAAAAGATCCTATTATGTCTCAATTCAGTAACAGAACTGAAGGAGTCTAAATTAAAAAAAAAAAAAAATTCTTAACAGAGCTTGTGTAAATCAATATAGGTAATTTACTAGAAGCCAAGCTGTCATAACTTCTGTGAAGGCAGAAATTATGTCCTTTTTCCTAAGGTTTTTTAAAAAATTTAATTGAAACAGTAAGGGAAGGTTTACTTTTCATGATATTTTAATGAAGTCCCTCATAAATTACTAGGAAAGACAGACAAAATTCATTCTTGAACAGCACTGCTAAGATCACCTCCAACCACCCAACTGCAAAGTCCCATTTCAACCTCTTACCCACAACTTAACATGATTATTTAAGAGTGGCCTTTCAACAAATACCACAAATGTAAATAAAGTATTTTGAAGATTCCAAGTTACATCATGTGAAAAGACAAAGCTCTCTCGCTCTTTTGAAAGTGGCTGATACCACTTGCCTGGTTATTCAGACAGCCCAAAACACAGTCCAATATTTGGACTTGACCTCGAACAGACATTAGACAAGGCCTTATGTCTGTCCTGTCTCTGCTCAGGCAAATCTTGGTTCATTAGGAAAACAAACAGAACAACAAAACATTCCTTGAAAAGGGGAGTCTCTTAACTATGAAATGAGACATCTTTAGCAATGAGGACATTATGCTGCATAGCCAAAATCTTTCCTGCAACATGTTGCTTGACCACCTTACTTCTGACCACCATACAGACAAAAAGGCCAGAGTTTTTTCAAGCTTCTCTGCTTCATCACTCAGGCTCCTGGCATTTTTGACTCTTCTTTCCAACCACATACAGATTTTTTAGCCCAATTACAAGTAGTTCTTTCCATAACTGGATAAATCACCAGTTTTATCAGTATTAGTGATAAAAAGCGGCACTTTAATGAATCAGAGAATATGTTAAATCCCTTCTAAGCTGACTGATTTCAAGCTTTTTGTTAAGAGGCTTGGACAGCTTTGCTGGGATTGTGAAACTACAGTCACTATATGAATCTAACACATAAACCCAACATCTTCAAGGAATTTTCTCCATACCCTTGACTGTACAGAGACATGCAACACATCTGTATTACTTTCTTCATTTCATCCTTACGTCTGGATCAGGACAGGTAGTCCAAACAGGAGGCAGTGCCAGTGGGGCCTCTGAGCCAGGTAAAAAGAGCTTTCTCTGTACTAGGGAAGCAACTGCACTCTTTTGAGGATGGGGGTAAATAGGATGAAAGGCGGAGTTCCCATAAAGAACAGAATATTAATAAACAGAGCGTGGTTATACTGGGCACGTTGCTCCCTCACCAAGTGTGTGCTATTTAACACTGTCAGCATCACAAAGGCAGACTGAATAACTAGTACAAATAGATGGATATAACCTTTGTTTTGTATCCATAAAACAGTTATATGCATTTTGAATTCAGAAATGCAACAAACGATCAGCTGCCTAAAGCCACTGTTAGTGCTTACCTTTATAATATATATAAAATTGCTTAAATTAACAGAACGCAACCTTTACTGGCTATGTAACATTTTACTGAGTAATTACAAGTTCCAGACATGATACAGAATGTACCGAATTCAAGTATAATTACAAAACAAAGAACATATGCAGATAAGTATTTAAATGTCTACACCTCAAAAATCAAAATGACTTCCCCATACTAATATGGAGTAACCAAGACACAGAATGAAAAAGCCAATACACCAAAAAGCAAGAAGGGCTACTGGGGGAAAGGGGGAGGACATGAGGGAGGGTGGTGAATTTGACTAAAAGGCTGCAGGGAAAAATAGATTTCAACTTTGACATTGCCCTTTGAAAGTTCTACCACCAGTGAAAATCTTCACTCTTGAGTTTCAAATTTAATACAATTTTGGCAATAGCCAAAATGCTTTCCAAATGCTTTAGGCATTTTTCAAATGCTTCTCACTTAGTCCTTCAGCATATTTAACTTGAAAAGAAACTTACAAAATCCCCTTTATATTACATCATATATACATCATTGCAGTGTTTTTTCTTCTGACTTCAGATTTGAAGTAGCTGATCACAACCTCAAAAGTTTTAAATACAGTCTAAATTTAGATTACAAAAATCAAACTTATGCTAGATTGTAGACCTGTATTCCACTATTTTAACAGACACTTTCTTCCCATAACAGCACTTTGAATGCTGGCTATACAAAAATTTGACTGGGCTTACTCTTATTATAATACTTTTAAAAAGTAACCAAGACTCTATTTTAATTGGCAGCTTTGACTTACACAGAAAAAAAGTGTCCACTAGTACGTTATGTAATATAGAATATTTTAGCCTATCTATAGCAATCTGCTGTCGTATTTGTCTGTGGTTTTTAAAAAACATACATTGTTTTCACATTACATTTTAAATGGTTTAGCTACTTTTCATAATGTTATTTAATTAGAAATCTTGCTTATCCACAGATATTTAAGCAACTTGAAAAATACAGACTAACATATTCACCGGTGATTACAGTCCACTACAAGAATTCTGTAGACATCAGAAGAGAGCATCTTTTTTTCCATAACATGTTCAGTATGGTTCAATCACTTCCTGTCTAAAGGAATTCATTCATCTTTAATTCGCTCCAGCTCCCATTTCCACAATTAACATTCCTCACCATCCACTCACCAAACACATACCTCACCAGCAAAGCTCCAGACTGAGATTACACCATCACCCTTAGTTGTTAAACTAAGTTTTCAGAGGACAAACAGGTTTGTACCAGCAAGGCTGAAAACCATGTTAGGACACAGTTAAACAGAGGCACACTGATTTTCAGTACAGGAAAAAAAACATGAGTTTTTCTGGGGGTGGGAAGAAGGAATTACCCAACTATAGGAATATTGCTAAAAGAAAGAATATCCCACTACCTAGTTTTATGCATTCTAATAAAATATTAATTTCTTAACTGTTTCTTTCTTCTCCAATCATCATTTCTCATTTCTGGACAAGTTTTTTAGATTGTGTTCATCCTTTCCTTCTCCCAAGTTCTCAACATCTTGGGTCTTTTTCCTTTTTCGTATTCTTTTCTATTTACCACACACTTTTAGTTTGTTTTCTTTTGCTTCAGCAAACCCTGACTGACTGCAGTTTCTACAGTCCATACAATCACTTAGAGCTCCTGGCACATTTTATTTTCCTCAAAGGACATGTATTTCAAAAATCTGACTATTGTGCTTCAAACTCTGGATTCCTATTTCTTTTTTTTTTTTTTATGTAATAAATATTAGCCTACTTTTGATCTTACTTATTTTTATCTCTAACAAGAAAGGAAAAATTACTTAAGCTGCAGAACCCCTCTATAAAAAAAAAATCTTTTTGGTACATCTCAACTTCTCATTACATTATGCAGGTAAACTTAGACTTGAAATTCATTCCTGGGAGAAAGATAATCACTTCAAAATTTTATCTTTTACACAAAAAAAAAAACCCACAGAAAAACATATTATTAGCATCCAGCCAACCTGGACTTTAGCTACATTAAGATCATTCAGTACATTGGAACACTAAGATAATTTTTTCAAATATTGCAAGTTTTACAGAATTATGAGACACTGCACAGCATGTAAGCAACCTTCCACAAAGCAGAGAGGCCAGTATTATTTTGAACACAATTTGAAAAAACAGAACGTGCAAGGCCAGTCTACAAAAATAAATTATTTTAAAACACTACATATTAATTGAAAAAATCCTAGAATATAACTTTATTGTTACGTAAATCCCTACTACTTTTCTTTAAAATCAACACAAAAGAATCATCATGTAATTGCATTTATCATAAAGAAAAAAAATCCACTCCTCCACACTTTGTAAGTTTTCTTTAATTCTGAGGATTCTATAATGTAAATGTATTTGCTAATAATTGAAAAATAAAAAAAAACACCAAACACATTAAAACAAAAGCAAACTTAAGTCCTGGACCCACATCACCTCAAGTTTTTGACTATAAACAAGGTTAAAGAAAAAAGCAGTAAAAATATCAAATGTGTTAAAAACAATCTGCAAATTGTAACATAAAAATTAAAATGTAACAGCTTGGAATTACTTTTCCTTTCCAATCTGACAGGCTCCATGAATCAGTATTTTCCATCCTGCATGACATTGTAAACTTACAAGGTACTGCCGAAACCAGTCTGCATGCCTTTTTGTGCTACATTACCATCCAGGGCACTTTAAAAATGGAACTGGGTCCTCAAACTGCTTGACTGTAATGTACCTAAAGCATTCAAGTTCTGGCTTCTTAAATTTATCATACTGTGTTTCTGTAATCAATAATGTAACTGGGAAACAAGGAACTGAATTCTATCTTGGAATACAAACAGAATGTGTGTGGATGGGTATTCTTCTGATGCAAATAAGGAATTCAGGACCAGAAAAAAAAAAACCAAAAAAAACCCACACATTTTTAGGGGCTCTTGGAGCAGATGTCCTGTAAGAATATAGACTCATGCCTCCTTTTGAAAACAATATGGGAACCCTTTGCTATTGACATAACATTTATTAACCTCACAGGGAAACTTCTGCCCTGCAAAGTGCTTACTGGCATTACTCATTCATCAGTAACTCCAGCACACAAACCACTTCGATCACACTGGCTGTCTTCACTAACCTCCACAGGAAGAATATTTTCCCAGTTTTACTTCTCTTCAGGTTTTTAAGATTTCTGGAATGACTGGCTTACTAACATGTTTATTCAAATTCAAAATCTATATAAATATTCTAGGGAAAAGAAAACAGGGTACGCGTTACCAGATTCCAGTGCTCTTCATGAATAAGACTAATGCCAGCACAGTGCATACTGAGATGAGATGAATTTTACATGGCAGGGTGAGGAGAAAGGTAAATTATTTATAAGGTGCCTTATTTATTTGATACAGGAGACTTCCAAATTATCTTTAAACTGCATTTCAAATCATCAGGCTTAAATATACGAACTAGTTCTACAATAGGAGAAAACCAGATAAAGCAAGCTTTTTCTGAATTAGCCATATTAAGGTATTATGCTATAAAGAAGCCACCAGTGAATAGGGATTATGGACAAAGGTTCTGAAGAGATCCTTTCACCCACAGTTACTGTTTGGGAAGTCCTGTCTGTAACTTAACCCTGGAATGTTTTTCTACTTAAAATGACCAGCATGCAAAGTGCTTTGCAGTTGCCAAAAAGGCATGCTATTTTAAATTCTCATAATTCACTGGTAAGTGACACTTTGTATGAAAAAAAAACATTCTAAAAAGCTTTTAGTCAAATCTGGACATATTGGTCTCCACAATTATTTGCTGCAATGCTTATAATTTAATCTTAAATTGATTTTTGAAGACTTGTGTTTCATACCAACACTACTTCTTTCAGCAAGTCAGTCATTATTCAGCAACTGAGTTACTAGGATGGTCTTATTACTATTTCTCACCCATAAGCAAATTTTATTTTACATTAAAGTGCATAAACAAATTTCCTCAGTGTTATTTATATACAGCTATTCCACTTATATTTCAACTTTGTGCTCAGTACTCATGGCCTTATTAATAAAGACTGGGTCTCAAAGAATCTGGTACAGCTTGGGTACCTACTGCAGAAAGCCTTGAGGCCAATTACATACAGTACTAGAATTCCATATTTCAAAGTTATAAACTAAGCACTTATCTCAGAATTGTTGAGGACCACTGATAGAATTACTTTACTTTCCAAATCAAGTATGGTCAACTTTTAAATAAGACAAAGTAGTTTTGAATTCAGATAACAAATAAGATCTAGAGGAAAATAAATTAAAAATACAATGTATTCATTTGTTTAATTATAAATAGTTCATTTTTTACTATTGTATATTCCAACTACATCTCTCGCACCTTCTAGAAAAGACCATATCTGGCAATAGAGCCTATTAAAATATAAAAAGCCAAAAATGCCAGGTAACTTTTAATAAGCACTACCATAAATATCTCCCAGATTACATCTGAAGATAATTACAAATAAGAAAACAAGTGTCAGAGTAGGGAAAAAAAAGAACAAAACTTAAAAAAAGGAAGTGCATCAAAATTCGTACACAGTAATTTTTCACAGTAGCTTAATATCCTCTGGCTAAACCCATACAGCTGGCTCCACTGAGGTGAAAAATCTTATTTTTCTGAAGTGCAGTTGGTAATCTTGGTAATGATAATGGTGGCAAAAAGCAGGTTTCCAGGTCATGGTACTTGAGAGAAGGCCAGCGCCCATTTGGAAGAATTTATCTCATAGAAAAGCAAAACTATGAAACAATCGCACAATTGAAATAGTTTAAGATTGGCAGGTTCCACTGGAACAAACTCTTCCTAGATAATCTTAATATCTCCCAAGAACCTTTAATGATATCTTGAAAGAAACTAAAGAAGTGCAAACTGACTGCAAAGGGACACAAATGGAAAATCTAAGTGTGTTGTATAGTTTCAGGCAGCTGTATTTGCCTAACTAAACCTCAAGTCTTAAGTTCTGAATCACAGTAAATATACTTGGACAGACTCTCCTGTGGAATTTAACTCAAGTAGCTTTTGAAAACTGATTTTGCCATGGAAATTTTTGTCTGCAAGTCTAGCACTCTTCCAGAAACAGAAGCAGTGCTAACTGTCCAGGAAGCCTACAGCAAAAGTAAGTGAGGTATGGTGCTGAGGTCACTGCAATTTCAGAAGCTTTTCAGCTCTTAACGTGGCTTCTTTCCAAAGGAGTAGCAACCCGAAGATTTCTCCTGTTCAGCTCTACAGTATCTCCAAATCCACGTGACGAACATCAGGATTTCGTTGCTGAAATAAAATTTTTAAAAAATACATTGAAAATATTCACATTTTTGCACATAGGTACCAATAATGTATTTCCAGTTGGCAACTGGATAACAAATCCCCTTTTGGGGTAACATAGGGACTATTTCAAAATGAGGAAGAGCTTCAAACATTGCCCATACTATAAGCCATGTTTTGAAGCCTTGTTTTTATTTGACAAATACTTCTCAACATCACAGATTAGTTCTTATGCTTTAAAAGGTATGAAGCAGCTCTTGATTTTAAAAAGGCAGTTAGGTTTTATATAAAACCGTCCAAACAAATATATATATATACACATATCTCACTTTCTTAACAGGTACTTTCCTGAATAATGGGTAAGACTGCTAAAATAATTTGTTTTATACCACTAAAGCTATTTATAAACATTCAAAATACTGTTTCTATTAAGAAATATGCATTTCCTGATATTGTAGAAATGTTATCATTATTACGTTGATTGTATAATCCATAAGAAAGTCACTGACTTCAAAGTCACCCAGTATGTGAACCTGACTAGCGTATTTAGTAAAGCATATTCAACAACAACAAAATCACTGAAATCCCTACCTATACCAAAAAAACATTATTCACATTTATAAAATAATTAGTCATTTTTGCTGCCCAGGCTTGCCCAGGCTTGACTCCTCCTCGGAACCGATTCAGCTGAGTGAGGGGTGGGTCAGGCTCGTTAGCAAGTGCTAGGGGAGGATATATAAGAGCTTCCAGGAGCATGAGCAAAGGCATTCACGTACCCCCACAGGAGCAGACAAACAGGGGCGTGGCACAGCAATTTACAAGGCCTTTCAAGCAGGCAGAGCACAACCAGCTCCCACTTCTTGTAGGTGAGTGTGCTTTTTAAAGCTAGCAATGGTTTCCAGAAAAACAAAAGCCG